>CM016614.1:14122962-14722962 GCA_005393395.2 Gossypium australe
TGAACGAGAAGATGCCCTAAAACGGAATGCGATGGAAGGCCGAGATGAGAAAGAGAAATTGAAGATGCGAGTGTCAGAACTGGAGAGGTTGCTACATCAGTATCGAAGCCGCCATTCCATGGCCGAACTAAAGGCTAGTCTGAGCAAAATTGAAGAAATGAAGGCAAGAATTGAAGAGCTAAATCCGTTGTGCATGGCTACGAGCTACGGGAAGAACTTTTCCAAGCTAATGAGGAGCAATGGAAACAGCAATTGCATAACTCCCAGAACCAAGTTAGAAGCCGGGATTATATTATGGGAGAAGCCATAGCTCAAATGCGAGGAATGGCGAATCACTTGCAGACTTTGGCAGTTCAAGCTGATGCATTAGGCTTGATGTACGAATCAGGGTCAGAAAAAGGTCAAAAGTTAAGTTGGCTTCTTGAAGAGGTCAAGGCTTTAGGTGCTAGGGCCCGACCATTCGTGTAATCCACTTTATGTAAAGAAACTTGTTTTCTAGAAAAGCTATTCTAATGGAAATCGAATTGGAATCAACATTTTTGCATACATTTCATACATCAGCACTACATTGCATCATACACATCGAATCTCACGGAAGGACCCTAAAATTATGGCAGTTACTCTGGAACATCACTACGGTACGAGAAACAAGACAAGGATAATGGACCAAAGAATAGAAAAGCTAGAACAAATGCAAAAGAAATTCAGGATCAAATGAAAGAACAAGTGCAGTTACAAGAGCAACGGGCCAAAACCCAGCAGGACATGATGGAGCGGATGCAAAAATCCCAGGACGATATGATGAACCAACTAAGGCAATTGACGGCTAGGGAACGAGGCATCGCCACTAGCGCAGGAAACAACAGTGATAATCCCTCTCTTCCCCCACTAGAGGCCCAAACACCACCAGACACGTATCCCCGAAGGGCGTCTGTCACTATCAGGCCACAATATCATGCCGATACCGCAATACCTACGCATCTCCCTACGGGTTCAGGTACCAACCCAGGAGAAAATCTGGTCAATCCCAACGTCCCAGATCTGGATGAGACCGAGAAGGCAAAACAAGAACTGCCCAAAATGGAGGAAAGATTCAGGGCTCTGGAAAACGCCGGTAAACGTCGAGGAGTAAAAGCCAATGACTTAAGCTTAGTCCCCGACTTGGTGCTCCCATATAATTTTAAAATGCCCGAGTTTGAAAAGTACAATGGGACGAGTTGCCCAGAAGCCCACATCACTATGTTCTGTAGAAGGATGGCAGGCTACACTAACAATGATCCACTACTGATCCACTGTTTCCAGGACAGCCTGATAGGAGCTGCGGCCAAATGGTACAATCAGTTGAGTCGTGCCAAAATTGGGTCATGGGATGATTTGGCTCAAGCATTCTTGGAGCAATACAGTCACGTAACGGATATGACCCCCGATAGGATCACTCTGCAAAACATGGAAAAAAGGGGGAACGAAAGCTTTAGGCAATATGCCCAGAGGTGGAGGGAAGTTGCCATTCAGGTCCAGCCGCCGCTTATGGAGAAAGAGACCACCATGCTCTTCATCCGCACGTTGAAAGCCCCGTTCCTCATGCATATGATAGGAAGTGCAACCCGGAGCTTCTCAGATATCATAACCACTGGAGAAATGATAGAGAATATTATAAAAAGCGGAGGGATAGAGACCGGAGAGAGTACCAAAAGAATTCCCCCAAGAAGGAAAGAAGGTGAGGTAAATAACACGAGCATAGGACACTCGAGATCAATCACCATAAATCAGCCAAAAACAACAACCACGGACCGGCAAGGGTTACTCAAGAAAGAACCTAGCGAGAAACCCCAATTCACACCGATTCCAATAACATACAGGGAGATGTACCAAACCCTGTTCGATGAGCGTATTGTGTCCCCTCACCACCTAAAACCAATGCAACCTCCGTATCCTAAGTGGTATGACCCGAACGCGCAATGTGAATACCACGCGGGAATCACGGGGCACTCAATCGAGAATTGCCTGGCTTTCAAGAAATTGGTGGAGAAATTTATTAACATGGGTGTAGTCGAGTTGGACGATATGCCAAACGCAACAAATCCTTTACCCAATCATGCTAAAGGTGGGGTCAACGCAATCAGTGAAAGCCCAGAAAAAAGGATCAAAACGAATGTTGCAGAGGTCAAGACTCCCTTGAGATGGGTCTGGAAAGAAATGGTTAAACATGGGCTAATCATTGCGGAAGGAAGTCAAGGAGACTGACGAACTACTGTGAACACCATCAAGAGTTGGGACATGAGATTCAGACTTGTGGAGAATTCAGAACTCTAGTGCAAAACTTAATGAACAACAAGGAAGTCGAATTTTATGAGGAGGGTGCAAAAGATAGGAGCATATGCGCGTCAGAGACGACAGTAAAAAGCACAAAAGTTAGCCTTCCGAGGATCATTATTTCACGTCCCAGAGGTGATAAAGTAGGGACAGTCAGCACCAAAAGTAATAATACGGAGGCCCACTATTGCTGAAGATAGCGGAGATTTCCCCCAATCATGTAACAATCTCCGAAGAGGAATTCAGTTAACGATGGGGCGGGAACTCACACCAAAGTAATAATACGGAACCACTGCTTTTCGCTTACAAGGAACGATGAACACGGGTGAATAATACGGAAACCCACTGCTTTCGCTTACAAAGCAAGGAAGTGCCCTGGAACTATGAGTGTAACGTCACGGTCACGAAGAGCTCGACTAACCCGCCAAAAGGGGATTCAGATGAAGGCTTCCACACGCGAAGCGGGAGACGCTACGACTTAATAAAAGGAAAAGCCCCAATGGCGGAACAAGAAAAAGGAGGGCCCGTTGAGCCTGAATCGAGGATCAAGGAGCCAGTGACTGAGGAAGAGGCCAAAGAATTCCTGAAATTTCTGAAACACAGTGAATATTGTGTGGTAGAACAACTGCACAAACAGCCAGCGCGTATATCCATATTGGCCTTACTCCAATACTCAGAAGTACACAGGAATGCATTGATGAAAGCGTTAAACGAAGCCTACGTCGCTAGTGACATCTCAGTTAACAAGTTGGATCGACTGATTGGCCATATAAGTGCAGATAACTTCATCCATTTTGACGACGATGAAATACCACCGGGTGGTAGAGGGTCCACCAAGGCCTTGCACATTACCGCTAGGTGCAAAGGGCAGATATTACTAGGAGTCTTGATAGACAACGGGTCTGCATTAAACGTGTTGCCTTTGTCCACCCTCAACAGATTACCGGTGGATAGTTCGCATATGAAGGAATGCCAGAGCGTGGTGAAGGCCTTCGACGGCACCCAAAGAAGGGTCATGGGGAGGATTGAGGTACCCTTGCTAATCGGCCCAGCCACTTACGAAATAGACTTCCTGGTGATGGACATCGAGCCGTCCTACAACTGCCTGTTGGGGAGACCATGGATACATTCATCCGGGGCAGTACCTTCGTCATTACATCAGAAGGTGAAGTTAATAGCGGATGGCCGATTGATAACAATAAAAGCTGAGGAAGACATCATTGCCACCGTGACCAGTGACATGCCCTACTTGGAGATAAACAACGAGGCAACTGAATGTTCCTTCCGATCTCTCGAGTTTGTAAATGCAACTTTTGTTATGGAAGGAAATAAAATCTTGAAGCCAAGAATCTCTGAGACTACAAGGATGGGATTGAAAATGACCATGGGAAAAGGCGCTTTGCCGGGAAAAGGGCTTGGAAAACACCTTCAGGGGAGAATAGTGGCCCCGGTGCTGAGAGAGAAACAAGATCGCTTCGGCCTAGGATTCAGACCAGATGCGAGGCAAAAGAAGAAGGAGCTAGAAAGGAGACAGGAAAGAAGACGCGCGCGTTTGAATGGAGAAGAAACCAAGTGGGAACCCATGATAATCCCGCACATATCCAAGACCTTTGTGTCAGGAGGGGTAATTCACTCTGAGCTGAAGATACCGAAGGGAGGGGACATCGCAACAATGTTAGGCGACGTCTACATTAGTGCCATATCTGAGGAGGATGGAGAAATTTTGCCAAATATTCAGCCTTATGAATCGGGAAGCATCTTGAACAATTGGACTGCGGAAGAAATCCCTGTAGTATTTAGGGCTCCCTCAAAGTAATGTCCGGGACACACTTGTTGCTCTAAGCCTAGGAGCAGCAAGATTTCTTTTGTGAAATAGGCGCACGTTTCGAATATCGTTATATCAATAAAATGCATTTTATCCTTATTTAAAGCCAACATTTTTTCTTTTTATCATTCTTTCAGCACTGTCATACATATAATCATTCGTTTACAAATTCATTCATACCACCTGCATTTTCTTAAACTGCAACAGGTCCCTAGATATCAATGACTTGAGCAACTCTGCCGATTCGAGGTATCCTTTTGAGCAAGACATATGCTTAGAAGGACTACAGAATTTTGAAGATGACGCAGACGAGGACCTATACCCTGATCTGATAAGAATGGTAGAGCAGGAGGAGAGACAAATTCGACCTCATAAGGAAGCAGTAGAGACTGTGACGCTGGAAGAAGGGAAAGCGGTGAATATTGGAATGGGGATAGCAAAAAAAACAAGGCAGAATCTTATCAAACTGTTGCAAGAATTCAAGGACGTCTTCGCATGGTCCTATGAAGATATGCTGGCTTAAGCACCGATGTAGCGGAACACCGCTTACCTATAAAGAGAGATTGCAAGCCAGTTCAGCAGAAGCTCCGAAGGATGAGACCGGATATAGTGCTGAAAATAAAAGAGGAGGTCCAAAAGCAGTTCGATGCTGGATTTTTGCAAGAGATCAAATATTCAGAGTGGGTAGCCAATATCGTGCCTGTCCCTAAAAAAGACGGGAAAGTACGAATGTGCGTGGATTATAGAGACTTAAATAAGGCTAGCCCAAAGGATAACTTTCCTCTGCCTCATATTGATACTCTAGTAGACAATACAGCAGGCTTTTCGCTGTTTTCCTTTATGGATGGATTTTCCGGATACAATCAGATAAAGATGCACCCTGAAGATATGGGAAAGACTACCTTCATAACATTGTGGGGCACATTCTGTTACAAAGTAATGCTATTTGGGTTGAAAAACGCAGGAGCAACATACCAAAGGGCCATGGTGACCCTATTCCACGATATGATGCATAAGGAAATCGAGGTTTACGTGGATGACATGATTGCAAAGTCTAGAACAGAAGAAGAACATATCCAGGTTTTGCAGAAATTGTTTCTGAGGTTAAGGAAATTTCAATTGAGGCTCAATCCCGCCAAGTGTACCTTTGGAGCCAGGTCTGGCAAGCTGTTAGGCTTCATAGTTAGCAAGAAAGGGATCGAAATTGACTCAGACAAAGTCCGGGCTATACAAGAATTACCGCCACCACACACTCAAAAAGAAGTTCGAGGTTTCCTAGGAAGACTAAACTACATTGCTCGGTTTATTTCACAGTTAACTGAGAAATGCGATCCCATATTTCGTCTTTTGAAGAAACATAACCCAGGCGTGTGGAACGATGAATGTCAAGAAGCTTTCGATAGGGTCAAACGGTACTTGTCAAACCCTCCAGTCCTGTCACCTCCGTGCCCTGATAAGTCATTAATCCTATATCTAACAGTGCTTGGTCACTCTATGGGATGTGTGCTAGGTCAACATGATGATACCGGAAGAAAAGAGAAGGCGATATACTATCTCAGTAAGAAATTCACTGAATGCGAAATGAGATATTCACCGATTGAAAAACTATGTTGTGCGCTGATTTGGACAACTCAGAGATTGAGGCAATACATGCTATACCACACGACCTGGCTAATCTCAAAGTTAGACCCCCTAAAATACATGATGGAGGCGACCGCTTTGAATGGGAGGATGGCTAGATGGCAAATCCTGCTGTCTGAATTCGATATTGTATATGTGATCCAGAAGGCTATAAAAGGGAGTGCGATAGCCGACTTCCTAGCCAGCAGAGCCTTAGAAGATTACGAGCCGTTGAACTTTGACTTCCCAAATGAGGATCTAATGTATGTGGCAACAGCGGAAGAGGACACTGCGAGAGATTGCCTTTGGAAATTATACTTCGACGGAGCATCAAACGCTGTTGGAAATGGGATTGGGGCAGTCTTGGTATCCCCGAAAGGAGATCACTACCCGTTCACAGTCAGGTTGGATTTCGATTGCACAAACAATATGGCAGAATACGAAGCTTGTATCATGGGACTCCACGCTGCTATAGAACGTAGAATTAAAACGCTTGAAGTATACGGAGATTCCGCATTAGTGATCTACCAACTAAGGGGCGAATGGGAAACAAGAGACCCCAAATTGATCAATTATCCAAGGATAGTCATGGGATTAATCGAGGAGTTTAACGATATCACCTTTAGTTATCTCCCACGAGAAGAAAACCAGGCAGCAGATGCTTTGGCTACCTTAGCTTCCATGATTAAGGCAAACAAGCGAGAAGATGTAAAGCCCATTCAAATGAGTATTTATGAGGCCCCAGCTTATTGTTGTAACGTAGAAGAAGAAGAAAAGGAGGATCACCCCTGGTACCAAGATATATTGCGATATGTGAAAAATCGCGAATACCCAAATCATGCTACGGAGAATGAGAAAAAGACACTCAGGAAATTGGCCCTTGAATATGTATTGGATGGAGACATTTTGTACAAAAAAGGAAAGGATCAAGTACTGTTGAGATGCGTCGACGCTGTAGAAGCCAAGATGATCCTAGAGGAAGTTCATGAGGGTGTTTGCGGAACGCATGCTAATGGATTCACAACGGCCAGGCAAATAATGAGATTTGGGTATTATTGGTCCACCATGGAAGGAGACTGTATCGACTACGCCAAGAGATGTCATAAATGCCAGATCTATGGAGATAAGATTCATATGCCTCCGTCTCCCCTACACGTTATGACTTCCCCATGGCCCTTTTCCATGTGGGGCATGGATGTTATTGGGCCAATCTCGCCAAAAGCATCCAACAGACACAGATTCATCTTCGTAGTCATTGATTATTTCACGAAATGGGTAGAAGCGGCTTCATACGCTAACGTCACTAAATCGGCGGTTAGTCGGTTTTTAAAGAAGGAAATCATCTGTCGATATGGGATGCCCGAAAGAATCATATCAGACAACGCATTAAACTTGAACAACAATACGATAACAGATGTTTGTCGTCAATTCAACATTAAACATCATAACTCGTCCCCATACCGTCCAAAAATGAACGGGGCAGTGGAAGCAGCGAATAAGAATATCAAAAGGATAGTGGGAAAAATGACAGAGACTTACAAGGATTGGCATGAGAAATTACCATTTGCTCTTTACGCTTATCGAACATCCGTCAGAACTTCTACTGGGGCAACACCCTTCTCACTGGTCTACGGGACGGAGGCAGTCCTGCCCATTGAAGTGGAAATACCTTCTCTTCGGGTTTTAACAGAGGTGAAGTTGGATGAAGCTGAGTGGATTCAGGCTCGATACGATCAATTGAACCTAATTGAAGAAAAAAGGCTAAAGGCTATTCGTCATGGTCAGATGTATCAAAAGCGCATGATGCGAGCCTATAACAAGAAAGTTCGCCCAAGGGAGTTTCACGAGGGAGATCTGGTACTGAAAAAGATCCTCCCCATACAAAAGGATTTCAGAGGAAAATGGATGCCGAATTGGGAAGGGCCGTACGTAGTGAAGAAGGCTTTCTCTGGAGGCGCACTGATTTTAATGGAAATGGATGGGAAAAGCCTGCCCATTCCCGTGAACTCAGATTCAGTTAAAAAATACTTCGCGTAAAATAAAAAAAAAAGAGGGAGAAGCCAATGCGAAAACCCGTAACGGGCGCTTTGAGACCAAAAGGGGTTTGAACTGAGAAAGAAGAGCCCCGCCGCACTCGAATGGACAAGAAAGGGGCATGTTGCACCTCGATACATCAACAAAATATCCAAGATCTTCTGAGCACATGTTAAACTCAAAATGGTCTTCCAAATGTTCTGGCAGAGAAGTTTAGGCTGCGATATCTAGGGGCACCCGATTTCTGTTCTACCCATTTTAAGTTTGTAATTTGTGACCATCTTATTCAATGAATTTCTTCCTTGATTACATTGGACAAATTTGGATTAACCTATCTTATTTCGGGTTGTACTCCCAATCACTCTCTTCCTTACAATCCTTCTTAGGCATTTTACATTGAAATAACGATTACGGAACTAATAATATTTTCATAAAAGGAGTCCTACATATTATCCTGAAAGCCTCTGAATAATACAAGGACATGAAACGTAACTATTGTTCAAAATTCATTCCACCTAAGGTTCAGAAGTGTTGAAAATTGAAAAAATGATCGTCTATCTAAACAAAAACCAGACACCTCGTCGGTAATAGGCCCTTCATAAATAACGAGCAATGTCAGTCTTGACATATAATGAAGTCGTAATACCATTATTGAGTCTACGCCTTAGGAGGGTTGAAAGGAGACAAATGTTACTCTCCTAAGGCGATAATGAGAAGTACGATCTTTATGCCTCAGAGAGTACCATAGAAGAGATAATGACATTGCAGCGGGGCAAACTCATTTCTGTGGATTTCTTATATCAGTCACAGTCGTAGTACCTCAGTGAATCTCGCTATGAGCAATGACAACCTAAACCATAAATAGGGTCCTTCTCATGCATTCATACGCATCCAGTTAGGAGCATTCGATTTATTGCAATCATTACATCCTAGACATTTTTACGCTGTGAAAAATCATCATTGGCATAACATTCAGCATTCATAGCGCATATAGTTAGGAGCATTTGAATCACCTCCATCGTAACACCCTCATCATTTGCATGAGCATAAGCACGTTCTGTAGAGCAGGTTCCTCGGAGAATAGCATAGCAGCATAGAACGGGCTGAACATAGTGAGGAAGCGAATTGGAAAGTTCAGATTCATTTCCTTGACGTTCCAATGGAGCAGGTCAAAGCTGCTAATCCCTCCTGAGTGTACTGAGGATCAATCATATTTTCGAGAAGTTTCAGTAAGAGGATCCAAGTTGCGGGTCTCTTCTGGATTCCTATCACCAGCTATATTTTCGAGAAGTTTCAGTAAGAGGATCCAAGTTGCGGGTCTCTTCTGGATTCCTATCACCAACTATATTTTCGAGAAGTTTCAGTAAGAGGATCCAAGTTGCGGGTCTCTTCTGGATTCCTATCACCAACTATATTTTCGAGAAGTTTCAGTAAGAGGATCCAAGTTGCGGGTCTCTTCTGGATTCCTATCACCAACTATATTTTCGAGAAGTTTCAGCAAGAAGATCCAAGTTGCGGGTCTCTTCTGGATTCCTATCACCAACTATATTTTCGAGAAGTTTCAGTAAGAGGATCCAAGTTGCGGGTCTCTTCTGGATTCCTATCACCAACTATATTTTCGAGAAGTTTCAGCAAGAAGATCCAAGTTGCGGGTCTCTTCTGGATTCCTATTACCAACCATATTTTCGAGAAGTTTCAGCAAGAAGATCCAAGTTGCGGGTCTCTTCTGGATTCCTATCACCAACTATATTTTCGAGAAGTTTCAGCAAGAAGATCCAAGTTGCGGGTCTCTTCTGGATTCCTATCACCAACTATATTTTCGAGAAGTTTCAGTAAGAGGATCCAAGTTGCGAGTCTCTTCTGGATTCCTATCACCAACTATATTTTCGAGAAGTTTCAGTAAGAGGATCCAAGTTGCGGGTCTCTTCTGGATTCCTATCACCAACTATATTTTCGAGAAGTTTCAGCAAGAAGATCCAAGTTGCGGGTCTCTTCTGGATTCCTATCACCAACTATATTTTCGAGAAGTTTCAGTAAGAGGATCCAAGTTGCGGGTCTCTTTTGGATTCCTATCACCAACTATATTTTCGAGAAGTTTCAGCAAGAAGATCCAAGTTGCGGGTCTCTTCTGGATTCCTATTACCAACCATATTTTCGAGAAGTTTCAGCAAGAAGATCCAAGTTGCGGGTCTCTTCTGGATTCCTATCACCAACTATATTTTCGAGAAGTTTCAGCAAGAAGATCCAAGTTGCGGGTCTCTTCTGGATTCCTATCACCAACTATATTTTCAAGAAGTTTCAGCAAGAAGATCCAAGTTGCGGGTCTCTTCTGGATTCCTATCACCAACTATATTTTCGAGAAGTTTCAGCAAGAAGATCCAAGTTGCGGGTCTCTTCTGGATTCCTATCACCAACTATATTTTCGAGAAGTTTCAGCAAGAAGATCCAAGTTGCGGGTCTCTTCTGGATTCCTATCACCAACTATATTTTCGAGGAGTTTCAACAAGAAGATCCAAGTTGCGGGTCTCTTCTGGATTCCTATCACCAACCATATTTTCGAGAAGTTTCAGCAAGAAGATCCAAGTTGCGGGTCTCTTCTGGATTCCTATCACCAACTATATTTTCGAGAAGTTTCAGCAAGAAGATCCAAGTTGCGGGTCTCTTCTGGATTCCTATCACCAACTATATTTTCGAGAAGTTTCAGCAAGAAGATCCAAGTTGCGGGTCTCTTCTGGATTCCTATCACCAACTATATTTTCGAGAAGTTTCAGCAAGAAGATCCAAGTTGCGGGTCTCTTCTGGATTCCTATCACCAACTATATTTTCGAGAAGTTTCAGCAAGAAGATCCAAGTTGCGGGTCTCTTCTGGATTCCTATCACCAACCATATTTTTGAGAAGTTTCAGCAAGAAGATCCAAGTTGCGGGTCTCTTCTGGATTCCTATCACCAACTATATTTTCGAGAAGTTTCAGCAAGAAGATCCAAGTCACGGGTCTCTTCTGGATTCCTATCACCGTTCGTTTTCGAGAAGTTTCAGCGAGAAGGATCAAAGTTACAGATCTCTTCTCTCAGAATTCTTATCACCCCAAGCCTCCAGCAGAATGAATCGAAGCAAAAAGTTACAATGAAGTTTGAAGCTGTTGGAAGAAACGCAGATCAAGAAGCCAAGGTTTAGCTAGGCCCGGGCAAATTTGGTTCTTTATTGTCTTTACTCTATTCTCGTTTCATGACAATGAGCAAAGAGGGGCAGCTGTAATACCCAATTTGCCCGGCCCGTTACAAATCAAACCCAAATAAATAAAATAAAATCCAGGCCCAAAAGGCACGTATTTTTCTGAAAAAATTTTAGGGTTCAGAAACCCTAAAATCCTTCAGCCGCCGCAAGCCTCCATCCTCCACTAACCGAGTGCGCCGCAACCCCACTACCCATTGCTCCCCATACCTGCAAAGAGACAAACAAATGACAGCAACAATAGCAACAAAAACAAAAAATATTGTATTTCCTTTTACATTCGGTTATAAAAACCGAAGGAAACAATGTATTAAGGACCTTTTTTGGGGATCAATAAAAAAGAACAGAAAAGGAGAAAGAAAACGGATTCAAAAAACAAAAAATAACAGTAGAGATCTAACGAAAAATCCAAAAGCAAAGATCATTCGAAGGTATTTTTTCTTATTTCAATCTCTTTTTGTACATATATATATATATACACGTAAAAAAAAAAATCTTACGTTTTCCGGCCACCGTGCGCGGTGGCCGGCGGTGGCGTCGGTGACGGTGGCCGGCGGTGGGCGTCGTCGGAATCTCACCGGATCCCAGCCCCTTGCAGAGAAAAAGGAAGAGGATGAAAGTTTTTTTTTAGGAGAAGTGAGCAAATGAATTTTTTTTGGGGGATTTTTGGCCTTATATAGCCCATCAAAACGACGTAGTTTTGGGACTGGCTTAAAACACCCAAAACGACGTCGTTTTGACTACGACCCGTTTTTTGACCCGACCCACTAAGGAGGATCCGCGTGTTTTTAATTAATGGGTTTATTACGCTTTTGGTCCTTCCGCTTTTTAATGATTTTTGCAATTAAGTTTACGAAATTTTTAATTTGTCCCAGCAACTTGTTCCTGATTTCAATTACGTCCTCCCTGATGCCATGTATTTTGGAAGGGAGGGTTATTGCCCATTTTGGTCCCTCCCTTTTTACGCGCACTTCTAATAGGCCCTTTCTCTTTATGTTATTTCAAATCGACCCCAAACTTTCATTTTAAATGCAATTTAACCCCCTTTTAGTTATTTTGTACCCTTTTTAGTCTTTTTATTATATTATTGTTATATTCATATTATCATTATATTGTACATATTTATTATTATACTATTATTATATTTTTATTACTACTATGTTTATATTAGTATATTACATATATTTCATACCCTTGTTATCATCATTGTTACATTTACTATTATTATTATTTTTAGTATTACTACTATAGTTATATTATTTACCCTGTACATATTTTGTATTATTGTATTATTATTTATTATTATTATTATTACTATTAGTATTATTATTATTATTATATTTATTATTACTATCGTATATTGTTATTATATTATTATATTAGTATATTATATTCTTTTTCTTTATTTTTACTATTATTGCCATGTTACCATCTTTATTATTATATTTAGATTATAATCATCACTACTAATATTTTTATTATATTATTTTTGCCATATCTATATTAATATGTATTATTATTATTGTTACTAGTATTACTCTATTTATATTATCACCTATTGTATATATTTCGTATCGCTTTTATTTTTTTTTATTATCACTATATTATTACTATTATTATTATTGATGGTATTCATATTATGATATTTATTGTCCTCATCGTTACTAACTCTATCATTTTGATATCGTTCCTTTTTTTATATCTCTCGCTTTATTATTTTTTTTTTAACCTTTGTATTTTATGTCTTTGTTTTTGTTCCGATATTTTTATGATTATTCTTATTCGCGTCATTTATGTAAATCGACCGTTTTGGGATAGTCTTGGATTCAAGAATTTAAAATATCGTGTCCTAAAGTATTGGATGCGATATTTTATTCTTTTGGAACAAGAAGATCTTGGTCTTTAATTCAAAAACTACGGGATAATCTCCGATCCGAAGATTTAAATTATCGTGTCCTAAAGTATTGGATGTGATGTTTTAGTCTTTTAAAACGAGAAAATCTCGATTTTCAAAAAACTATGGGATAACCTCCGATTCGAAGATTTAAATTATCGTGTCCTAAAGTATTGGACGTGATATTTTAACCTCTCGAAAACGAGAAAATCTCGATTTACAATCCCGGAAAACTATGAGATGATCTTAGGATCGAAGATCTAAACTATCGTGTCCTAAAGTATTGGATGTGACACTTTATTTCTTCGAAACGAGAAAATCTCGATTTAGTTCAAGAAAAACACGAATATTTTCAAAAGGGGGTCAGATTTTTAAAATTCCTTCAAAATTTTCAAACTTTCGACATTAGGACATTAATTGATCAATTTGGTACCCATTTTGGGCGTGACGAGGGTGCTAACCCTTCCTCGCACGTAACCGACTCCCGAACCCATTTTCTCAAATTTTCGTAGACCAAAAGCATTGTTTTAGTAAATCAAAATGTTTCATTAAAACAAAGGTGGTCCGATCACACCTAATAAAAGATCGGTGGCGACTCCTATTTCTTATTTTCAAACCCAAGTCTGATACTCTCCTTTTCAAAAAAGGGGTTGGTTACGACACGTATGACAGAGTGAAATGGGATTTTTTTAAGATAGGTGATGCAAAAAAATGGGCTTCTCAATGATGTGGATGGATCTTATTATGCATTGCATCAGTTCAGTGTCATATTCCATTGTTCTTATTGGTGAAGTGGGGGGATTATAAAACCAACTAGAGGCATTCAACAAGGAGACCCCATTAGCCCTTACCTTTTCCTGGTTTGCAGTGAAGATCTATCCTCTCTAGTGACTTTGGCGAACAAAGATGGATTATTAACAGGAGCAAAGGTTTGCCGTAGAGGAGTAGAGGTCTCCCATTTACTTTTTGTTGATGATTGTGTTCTCTTTAGGGAAGCTACGGGGAGAGGAGTTGGGTTATAAAATACATTCCGAGAGAATACGAAAGTTGTTTGGGACAACACATCAGCTTTGACAGATGGCTTATTTTTTATAACACTAATCTCTGAAATTATGGAGGTAAGGCACTCTTCGAATCCGGAGAGATACTTGGGGCTCCCTAACATGGTGGGTCGGAAAAAAAGACAAGCTTTTCAATTGCTTAAAGATCGCATGAATAGCCGCATAAATAGTTAGTCTATTAGACCACTTTCCCATTTAGGGAAAGAAGTTTTTATTAGAAGTGTTTTACAAGTAATACCAACTTATTCAGTGTCCTGTTTCTGTTACCGTTATCTCTTTGTTTGCATCTTGAGCGTATTGTTAGTAGGTTTTGGTGGAAAAAGCATGGGAAAAAAATGAGGTATCCATTGGTGTGAGTGGGCAAAATTGTGCGATCTTAAGGAAAATGGTGGGATGAGGTTCAGGTTGTTGAGATTTGGCCCGCAATGCAACACAAAACCAGTAGAAACAGTAGCAGCTATAGCAGCTCAGCAAGCAGGCAAGCCAGGATCGAAGGAAGCTGTTCTTTTGTTCTTTTTTGGTCAAGAAGCTTAGTTGAATTTTTATGAAATGATGTAGCTAAGCTTGTAGGATATGATGACTGATTTGAATTGATGTAATGGCTAGTACATTAGCTATTATTTTATGTTCAAGCTAATGTTATATTAGTCTTAGTCTAGATGGAGTTGTTGATTCACTAGGCACTAGTCTTTTTTGACTATTCAACTCTAGTATTTTATATATATATATTTTTTTATCTTAATGAAATGGTTGAGAAGGTTAAGCCATTTTTTGCTTCAACTTTTGTCTTTCTGTTGTTTTAAGTTTTTTCCTTCTCATTTTGCTTCCTTGATCACATAACAAGTTCAAGTTTGTTTTGCTATGTCGCTGCCATTGTTCCAACACAGGTGTCTTGTAAAATTTAATATTGCGCTTCTTTCAAAAAAAATAGGGGTGGCGTTTGTTATGCAGTATGAATTCATTACTGACGAGATCTTTAGAGGCTAAATATTACCCGAACTTGGATTTTCTAAATTCAAGATTAGGCACTCACCCTTCGTATACTTGGAAGAGTATATGGGCTGCCAAAAAAACTCCTCCAAACGGGTTGTGCTGGCGAGTCGGACTGAGAACCAAAATAAATGTCTGGAATGATGCATGGAACCAAAATAAACTCCTACAAATTATGTTTCTAACTTAATAGATTAGCAGCAAAGAAAATGGAATGTGCAGCTCATTACCAGAACTTTTGCAGCAGATGAAGCTACCAGGATCTTGTGCATCCTACTTGCTCAGTTTACTCATAATGACACGCTGGCCTGGAGGGGTGAAGCTTCCGGCGAATATTCGGTTAGAAGTAGCTATAAAATCATCTTACTAGGTACAACCTATCTATGCATTGAACGCTCTCCTAGTAATCGAAATCGAACTGCTGTATTGTAGAGATCATCACTCTCGTTATCAATGCAACCAACTTTATATATATTTTGTAAAATATCTTCTATCTCTTCTCAAAATGGTAAGCCACGCCTAAGTGTTCGACTAGATCAATTAAGTGCAACTTTTGGGATGGTTTATCCATACTGTGACCAACATTCTCCTCACTTCTTGCTTCAGTTCTTCATGTTCTAACTCACTTCTACCGTCCATATCCTGTGATTAAAAAGCTTTCAATCCATTTCAAAAACTAAACATCGTAAAATTGCTAAAAGTTCAACTATTGTTGACAATTAAGACATTAGTAACTAATCTGATGATGCATATATGTGAAAAATTGAAATGGGGCAAAAAATTTGTTTGATCTTACAGAAACAAATACATTGAAATTTGTTGAGGTTATTCTCAACAAGTTTGATATTGTATTTTCAAGATATTTGTGCTTTAATTTAATGTCGAGATTTTGTCTCTATCCTTAAAGAGAGTATTAGACCCTTTGTCAATGGATCACACGACGGTTCTAAAGGCTTAAAGGTTCACATAACTATGCTGAGAGTCACAAGTAGTGCCTAGAAATGTACAAACTCAAGAACTTCGAGTGATAGGGCTGAATTCGGTTTGTTCAAGTTTTTAAGATTTTTTGAATCATCTATAATTATTTATTTTAGTTTAGTTCTCAATTTTCATTACTAATTTTGGTTTTGAGTTTTTATACTTTATTTTAACAAAAGAGACTTCATTTCAAGGCTTTAGATGATGTTTTAGTATAATTTCAAAGTCGTTTTCATAAATAAACAAAAAAAAAAATAATCAATAACCTTAGTTTCTTAAAAAAAAAAAAAAAAACTCTTGCATGGTAATTTTTTAAACGTATATAGTATTTTTAAGTTATTTCACTATTTTCAATGTAAAAATATTTATCTTTATATCATAAAAAACAAAAAGTAACTATAAATAAGTAAAAAATATAATTTAGTTTGATAAGTAATGGTGGTTTTTTTAATTGAATTAACAAAAACCGTGCAAACACTATTGTTTGAATCAATTTTCGGTTTCTTTCATTTTACCAAGACTAAGCATATAGTAGTGTTGAAATTCATTCCCTATAGCATATAAAATATTTATCCATAAGATAATACCACTTGAGCTATGCTATAGGGCATGGGTTACAACCGTTGGTGTAGTTTTTGTTACAAAAAGAGAAGGAAAACAAAACTTCTCAGAATAATGGAGAAGGCTATCGATTCAGCTTCTCACACACACAACCTTTTTATTAAAAAGAAAACGTAAAACATAAATTAAAAGAAAACTTACAACAGAAAAACTAAACTTAAAACAACTAATAGTTACTACTGCAAGCCTAAAGCAACTGACACACAAAACATATATTTGATTTCCAATATCAAACTCGAAATATATCAACACTCCACCTTGAGGTTGATATTGGACATACCAAGCTTACGTTTGAGAAAAGAAATTATATTCCTTAAAAGACACTTTGTCATCAAATCAGCAACCTGCATCTCAGAATAACAAAATTCCATCCTGATTAGCAAATTTTTCTCAACCTCACAAATAGCATGAAACTTCACATTGATGTTCTTTGTTCTACCATGCTAAATTGGATTTTCAGCAATGGCAATAGCTGACTCATTGTCACACAAGAACAGTGGCACTTTCTTACTCAAAGCTAAGATCATAAAGCAAATTTCTCAACCAAATTGCTTGGTTTACAATAGCAGTAACAACAACAACAATATATTCTGATTCTACAGTTGATTGAGCCACAACTTGTTACTTCTTGGAACTCCAATAGATTGCACCTGATCCAAGATTAGATTAGAAACATACCCGGATATACTCTTCATGTCATTCAAACTCCCTACCCAACAGTCAACTTCACACTTCCTACCTTTAAATAATTCAACTCTTCACTTGTTGTGCCCTTCACATACCTAAGAACCCTCTTGGCAACTCCCAAATGAACATCAGAAGGTGAACTCATAAACCTCGATAACAATGTTGCTATCAAATAAAGTAAGCTTCCAACTATGCTTCTCTAAATTGAAGGATCACAAAGTTTCTCACCATCATTCTTTGACAACTTCAAGTTTAGAGGCATTGGTGAGTCAACTCTTTTGCAAAATTCCAGCCTAAATTTCCTTAGAACATCTAAGGCATACTTCTTTTGTGAAATGAATATACCAGCCTTCCTTATAATTGATTACTAAATGAACTTAAATTGTTAAAACCCTAATAACCGTTTCCAAAATCACATATCATTAGTACCAAAACATTCAATTATAATTCACAATTCACAATGGCTCAAACCAAAGCAATTCATTCTTTCATATATATATATATATATATATATATATATGTCGAAACCATTTTTTTGTAAAAACGTGGGTCGACTTTGATTTTGAAAACGAAAATAAAACAGGAGTCGTCATCGATCTTTGTTAGGTGTGATCGAATCACCTTCGTTTTAATAGAAAATTTTGGTTCACTAAAAGGCTGTTTTTGGTCTACGAATTCGAGAAAACAGGTTCGGGATTCAGTTACGTGCGAGAAATGATTAGCACCCTCGTCACGCCCAAAATTGGTACCCAATCGATTAACTAGTGTCTTAATGTCGAAAGTTGAAAGCTGAGAACGAATTTAAAATATGATTCTTTTCATTAGTGTTGATTTTAAAACACTTGAATGAGTTGGAATAATCATTAAAGACCATCTCATCTCGAGACGACGAAATGCCAAATCCAGTAAGTTAGGACACGGCACCTCGAATTCTTGAGAATAAGCCCGCCTTTTATTTAAAAGCACGTGTATTTTAATTTTAAAAGAATATTCGGTTATTTGGATTAAACGAAAAAAAAACGAAACCCAGTAAGTTAGGGCACGGTCTCTCGAATTTCTAAATACGAAATATTGTCATTTTTAGAAATTCTTATCTCGAGGTAACGAGATGTCACACCCAATAATTTAGGGCACAACACTTTGTACTCCCAAGAATAAGATTTTTATTTTAAACTTGTATTTTGTTTTAAAAGGATATTTCGTTATTTAGGCTAAACGAGAAAAGTCGAAACCTAGTAACTTTGGGCACGATTTTCTCGAATTTTCAAAACACGAAATATTACCTTATTTTGAAAAATTTTCGGTTTTTGAATAATAGCGAATACAACATGTAAAGGCATATATTTATTTTGTTTGGAGTAAAATACGACGATCTAAGTTGGATAAATGTGTTAGGGTTTAATTTGTAATGCAATGACATGAAATAAAATCGTAATAACGAGCATGAAATAATAATACATGAACAAAATATTACTCGAGTGAATAACAATAACATGGGGATACAAATAAATGAATCAAGATACATGCAATGGCAATAATCTCACAACATACCATTTAAGTACTGATCATTAATAATCAAAGGCAAATGAATTAAATAAACAATTAAAAAAATAAATAGCATAAAGTTAATTAAAATAAAATAAATAAAATGCAACATTTTAAAATGAAAATAGTGAGCTTAAAATAAATAATGTGAAAAAGAAATTTAAAATACACGAAACGGTTAAAAAGACGATATATTTATAAAAATTTAAAATAGATAACATGTACATATAAATATAGGCATAAGATTAATATATTGTTAAAAACTTAAAACGAGCAATAATAAAACATTTTGACAAACAAACGGGTTCAAAATAAATAACATATATAAAACAAAACAGTTTAATAAAAGCAGTGTATAAAAACTTAAAATAAATAATAATAATAATAATAATAATAATAATAATAATAATAATAATAATAATAATAATAATAACAACTTTTAAAGAAAATAAACAAATAAATAAACTCATTACACAGATCAAGGACTATATTGGAATCAGAATAAACATCAGGGGGCTGAAATTGCAATAAATTAAAATAAAAGGGGCGAACTGGGATTAAAACGTAATGCGCGAAATACAAAGAGGACCGAACTGGCAAATATCCCCGGCCTCTATGCGCTGCGTTTTGTGCAGGACTAAATCGGAACAGAAGGAAATATATTGAGGTAAATTTAAAAATAAAAAAAAACTAAATTAAAAAATGAAGAATGCGGAAGGGCTAAACTGGAAAATAGCCCATTTACCCAAAACGCGCGGATCCTTCTCCGGGTTGGGTCACCTGCCTGAGTTGGCCTCACCAAAATGACGCCGTTTTGGCGCATGGGGAGGCCAAGTAAAACGGCGCCGTTTTGCAATAGTATAAAAGCCCAAAAATTTTTTAAATCCTCATTTCTGCCTGTGCCTTTTTTAAAAAGTTTCAAACAGCCCCCATTGTTCTCTGTTAGGGATTTTTCGAAACCATTCTTGCGCCGGCATGGGTTCGATTGGCGATGGTCACGCGACGGCCGTGGTCGATGGCCGGCGTCGCACAAGGCGGCCTTTCAAGCCTCCATTTCAAAGCCGTTCGAAAGTCGAGCCTTCTCAACTCGAGAGACTGAAGGAAATGAGTTCGTAGCCCGCGTTTAAGTCAGATTTCGACAACGGAGAAGCGGGCCTCTGACGACGGGTATATAACCCGATTTAGGTATATTTTCCTTCCCTTTCTTTTTGTTATTTTTGTTTGTAAAAAAATTTTAAAAGAAAAATAAATATAAGAGTAGCAGTATATAAAAAAATAAAAACTAAAAAATGAAGATCACCTAAAAAAATCTGTTCTTTGATTTCTGATGTTCGTAAAGAAAAAAAAGAAGCATTACAAATGGCTCGTTTTGTTTTTTATAACCGGTTGCTAGATTTGGTTTTTTTTTCTATTTTGTCCTCTATCATTCTTTGTTTTTCTTTCTTTGTTTCTTTTGCTTGCGTGTTCTCTTGTTGTTGCAGGTGACGGAAGCGTGTCAGAGGTGCGTGCGGAGGGGTCTGCTGGCGGCGGCAATAGCAGGGGCGTGGTGGTAGAGGAGGCTGCGGCGCTAAAGGGCAAGCTAGGGTTTCAGCTTTTTTGAAACCCTAGTTTGGCTATTGGGTCAAGTGGGCTTGGGGTAGGTTTAGGTTTGGGTTCAAAATTGGGCTTAAGTTTGGGCCATTCAGGTTTTAAAATGTAATGGACTTTTATGGACTGTTATTATTTATTTTTGGGTTTCATTTTTCAAACGAGACCAGGCCAAAATTGGCCTATTACAGCTACCCCTCTTTGCTCGTTGTCGTGTAACGAGATTGGAGCAAAGACTTTGAAAAAGACCAATTTTGCCCGGTCTTGCAAGATCTTGGCTTCTTGGCACTTCTTTTCCTCAAGTAGCCCCATTCCATCCCATTACGTCTTCAGGTGATTAGGAAATAGTGCTTCTATCCACTCCGATGTAATTTCAGGGAGAGGAGATTTGTAGCTTCGATCTACTCCGCTGGAACTTCAACGAGATAAGAATTGGTAATTTCAACCTGCTCCATTGTAACTTCAAGGAGATAAGGTTTGCTGGCTTCATTCGCTCCAATATAATTTCAGGGAGAAGAGATTTGTAGCTTCAATCTACTCCGCTGGAACTTCAAGGAGATGAGAATTCAGAGAGAAGAGATTTGTAGCCTCGATCTTTTCTGCTGAAACTTTAAAGAAAAGGATTGATCCTCAATGTAAACTCAGATAGAAGGGATTTGTAGCCTCAACCTACTCCACTGGAACTTCGAGGAGATAAGAATCCAGAGAGAAGAGATTCGTAACCTCAATCTTCTCTGCTAAAACTTCAAAGAAATAAGGATTGATCCTCCATGTAAACTTAGGGAGAAGGGATTTGTAGCCTCAACCTACTGCACTGGAACTTCGAGGATATAATAGTTCAGAGAGAATAGATTCGTAACCTCAATCTTCTTTGCTGAAACTTCAAAGAAATAAGGATTGATCCTCCATGTAAACTCAGTGAGAAGGGATTTGTAGCCTCAACCTACTCCACTGGAACTTCGAGGAGATAAGAATTCAGAGAGAATAGATTCGTAACCTCAATCTTCTCTACTGAAACTTCAAAGAAATAAGGATTGATCCTCAATGTAAACTCAGGGAGAAGGGATTTGTGGTTTCAACCTACTCCACTAGAACTTCGAGGATATAAGAATTCAGAGAGAAGAGATTAGTAAATTCAATCTTCTCTGCTGAAACTTCAAAGAAATAAGGATTGATCCTCAATGTAAACTCAGGTAGAAGGGATTTGTGGCCTCAACCTACTCCACTGGAACTTCGGGGATATAAGAGTTCAGAGAGAAGAGATTAGTAACATCAATATTCTCTGCTGAAACTTCAAAGAAATAAGGATTGATCCTCCATGTAAACTCAGGGAAAAGGGATTTGTAGCCTCAACCTACTCCATTGGAACTTCGAGTAGATAAGAATTCAGAGAGAAGAGATTCGTAACCTCAATCTTCCCTGCTGAAACTTCAAAGAAATAAGGATTAATCTTCAATGTAAAACTAAGGGAGAAGGGATTTGTGGCCTCAACCTACTCCACTAGAACTTCGAGGATATAAGAATTCAGAGAGAAGAGATTCGTAACATCAATCTTCTTTGCTGAAACTTCGAAGAAATAAGGATTGATCCTCAATGTAAACTCAGGGAGAAGGGATTTGTGGCCTCAGCCTACTCCACTGGAACTTCGAGGATATAAGAATTGTGGCTTTTGATCTATTCCACTACTGCTTAGTGAGATAAGATATGCAATCTTTAACTGATCTGCTCCACTATTACTTAGGGAGACAAGATATGCAATCTTCAGCCTACTCCACTCCTGCTCAGGGAGATAGAACTGGTCATCCTTGATCTGCTTCACTACTATTATCTCGATGGAGCAAAATTCTAAATCTTCAGTCTGCTTCCTTGCTATCTTAGGAAGACTACAATCTTCGATCTACCCCACTACTATCTCTAGGGGAAAGCACCTGAAATCTTCTATATTACCATACCATTCTCTGGGGAACCTGTCCTGTAGAATTTTTTTTATGTATTTATACTTATGCAAATGATTAGGATGCTATGATCGGAATGACTCAAATGCTCCTAACTACATGTGTTATGAATGATATGAATGCATAAATGTCATGAAAATGATTCCTTTTCAAATGTTTAAGGTGTCATTGTTATTCATCAAGGCTTTATCCTTGACGTATTATGCTGCCTTCTTGCTCGGCTGGTATTTTGATAGCAAACCCGTAGAAACGATCATATTTTACTCAAACGGTTTGCCCCACTATAACTTCAAAGTTCACCATGGTACCTCTGGGACTTGGGGCTTGTAGCATCTTCAAACCATCTTACCGTGATTTAGGGGGATGAAACTTTTCCAATCCATCCCACCGCCATTCAGGGGTAAAGGATTTATATTCTCTTCAATCAATCCCACCGCCATTCAAAGGTAGAGAACTTGTTTCATTTTCAATCCATACTACTGCAACTCAGGGGTAGAAGACTTGTATCATTTTCAATCAACTGATCACTCCTTGAGAAATCCGCCTAGATGTGTATTCATGGTATTCGTAAGGATGCAGAATATCATTCTTCTTGATAATGATTCCCCTCTCACGCTTGAGTTGATATTGCTCTCTTTCGTCAAGATTGTATTACTGACGTAATATCTTGTCATTTTGTTCAATCACTATTTTTGACAAAATTCGAAAAGATAACCTTAATTTGGACTCAAATATTTCCAACCGTTTAGCTTGGTGAATTCTAAACAATAATCATGTTTCAGGTTCTTGTATTATTTAGAAGTTCCCAGAGTAATATGCGAAACTCCTTTTGTGAAAGTGTCATTAGTCAACTAATCGTTTTTTCAATGCGAAATGCTTGAAAAAGATCATAACTATGGATAAGAATGAAATTAGTTAGGAGCATAGCTCGAAACAAATAAATTAAGCAAAGATAGCGAGTGCAATCAAGAAGGAAATTTATTGGTAGTGAATTTTAAAACGAATAAAATAATTAAATATAGCAAATTCAAAATGGGTAAGATGGAAAACTAGGTGCCCCATATAACGTAGCCTGAGCTTCTCTGTACAAACTTCTTGAGGACCATTTTGAGCTTAATATATGTTTAGGGGATCCGGAGTACTTTGTTGGTGCCCCAAGACGTAGCATACTTCCTCATTGTTAATCCAGGCATAGCAAGACTACCATATGCCCCACTTTTGATCAAAATTTGAGCCACTCTTCTCAGGTTTTCAACTCAAACCCCTTTTGGTCTCAAAGCGCCCTTTACGGGTTTTCGCCCTGGCCTCTCCTTTTTCTTTTTTCTTTTTATTTCTTTTGATTTTTTTATTTTTGATTTTTTTGTCTCAAAGCGCCCTTGCTGCACTGATATGGTGTCTGATCTTTGAACAAACTGTAAATCTTTAACATTGTGCAATTATGTTAGACATGTTCCTTTCTGGCATTCTTTATTGCCACTTTTTTTTTTAATTTGAATTTGCATTTGAACTTTAAATTTGGATTTGGGATTTGAACTTGAATTTGAATTCGGATTTGATGACTGCTGACTTTGTAACTTTGGCATATGAAGCGACCTTCACCCTCTTAGTGAAGTAATTGACAACCACAAAGATGAATTGGTGTTGGTTTAGGTGCTTTTGACAAGGCCGGCCCCATAACACCTATGCCACACATATAGAAAAAAATAGAGGAGGCACATAAGTCTTGTCTTTCTCGATTTGGCATTTACAATGTAACTGATACAATTTCCCTTTCTTGGTAAACTAGGAGCCCGAACCTCTTGATTAGCCTGGCCATTGTAGAATCATTAACATGGGTTCTTTAAACACCAATCTTAACAGCATACCCACGTTTCAGTAGCCTGGTGTGCCTTGATATGATTGTACGAAAACATCTTTGAATTATTGAAAACAGCTCAATGATGTCTCACCTTATTTCTGTGATGAATTAAGCTTCGATCTTTGCCCCTTTCCTAAGCTTGGCACGTCTACTGACCCTTTGCAAGGTAGAGTCTATTCTCATCTTGTTCTACCATCCTTATCAAATCAAAAGATAAGCTACAATCTCTGTCATCTTCAAAATCCTTAGATCCTTCTAGACCCATATCTAGCTCAAAAATGAGTCAGTAACAGCGTCGCTCATGTCTTGATATTTGGGTACCTATTGTAAGTACGAAGGCAAATTCCAAAGAATAAAAGACTCTAAGGATGATTATTTATGAATGAAGAATGAAAGCATATTCCAAAGAATGTATAGTATGAAAAAGAATGAAAAAAATATTTTCTCAAAAAGATGCATTTTATAAAAATTCTAGACACAAACCCATTTCACAAAAGAAATCTTATTGCTTCTAGACTTAAAGCAATAAGTGTGTTTTGTATATTACTCTAAGTAAGCTCTAAATACTACAGGAATTTCTTCTGTAGTCCCATTGTCCAAAACGCTCCCAGGTTCATATTTCTGCATTTGGCGCGTCATCTAACTTCACAATACCTATGTTGATGAATTTTTCCACCAATTTCTTAAAAGTAAGGTAATTTTCTATCGAATGCCCTGTGATCCCCGCGTGGTACTCACACTGGGCATTTGGGTCATACCATTTTGGGTATGGAGGTTGCATCAGTTTCGGGTAGTGGGGGGACACAACGTGCGCATCAAATAGACTTTGATACAACTTTTTATACGCCATTGGGATCGGCGTAAATTGGAGTTTTTCAGTGTTTTACCTTGTGCCAGATTCTTTTCTTGATGAACCCTGATACCCAGTAGTCACTGTTTTTGGCTGATTAACGGTAATCGACTTTGAGTACCCCATGCTTGTATTATTCACTTCATTTTCTTTCTTCCTTGTGGTCATTCTCTTGTTACTTTCTCCTGCCTCTATCCTTCCACTTTTTATGGCATTCTCAATCATTTCTCCAGTCATTACAATGTCTAAGAAGCTCTTTGTAATGCTCCCTAGCATATGAGTGATAAACGGGGCCTTCAGTGTATTAATAAAGAGCATGGTCGTTTCCTTCTCTAGAAGAGGGGGTTGGACTTGTGTAGCTACCTCTCTCCACCTCTGGGCATACTGTCTGAAGCTCTCACTCGGCTTCTTTTCCATGTTTTGCAATGTTATTCTGTCTGGTGCTATGTCCGTCACATGACCGTATTGTTTCATAAAAACCTGTGCCAGATCCTTCCATGAATTAATTTGAACACTACTTAGCTGGTTGTACCACTTGGCTGCTAATCCGATCAAGCTGTCTTAAAAGTAGTGAATTAACAACTGATCATTGTTGACGTAACCTGTCATCTTCCGACAAAACATCGTAATGTGAGCTTCAGGGTAGCTAGTCCCATTACATTTCTCAAACTCCGGTATCTTGAATTTTGGTGGGAGTATTAGGTCTGGGACCAAGCTCAAGTCTTTAGCATTAACCCCGCCATGGTAGTCTGCATTCTCCATTGCCTTAAACTTATCTTCTAACCATCTACACCGGTCTTCAAGACTCTCGCCTTCTCTGTTTCTGCTATATCATCGAGGTCGGGGACAACGGGATTAGTCGGATTATCTCCCAGATTGGAGCCCGAGTGATAAACCGTAAAAGTAACATATTTTAGGCCCACATTTAGCATGCTTTTTGGATGATTTAAGCCTTGAATTGTGTAATTTGGTGCTCTTAATCCTTTATTTTCATGTTTTATACCCAGGAGAGCACCAAAGGATGAAAAGAACGAGAAATGAGCCCAAAACGGGGTAAATAGGCCATATCATGAAATCAACACAGCCTGGGCCCAAACCACACGGCCGTGCCTCATTCAACAGACTCGAACACAGCCTGGCCACGACCTACATGGGCGTATGCCATGGGCGTGTCCCTGTCGCGGCCAAGAGGAGTTTTACTCGGATTTGGGTACTTGGAGGCAAAGAAACACATTCCAAAGCCTATTCAAACACCCTAGTAGGAATTCTACTTGAATTAGGATACTTAGGGACCAAGTAAGGCATCTCAAAGTCTATATAAACACCCAAATGGGCAACTTGAAGGGGAGTTCGGCAGAAGCCGGAATCCAAGGCTTTAGTCAGGCGGTTAGCTAGGCCAAGGAGCCGAGCCAGAAATGTCAGATTTGTGGGAATCACTCGAAGATAGCCAGTTAATCCATTTCAAGAAGCCGAAATTCTACTCAAGACAGAGGATCTATCCTTCAATTCCTTTAGAGGGTTTCAGGGATTTCTTATGTTTTGTTTTATCTTTTCTTTTGAGAACGTTTTCTTTTATTGTTATGGACTAAACCCTCAGATACCTGAGGGGATGAAACCTAAGATGAATCTTGTTATCGTTTGCTGAACTATATGATAAATATTTGACTTATTCTTAATTATGTGTTCTTAATTCTTGTGTTGATATTTCCGAGATATTAATTCAAGTATGATGTGCTTAGATGGAGGAGCAAAAGTCCCTACCTAAGAGTAGATCTAACATAATTAAGCGGAGTTGATCACGTGCCTAGAGATAGGGTGATGAGATTTTGTCGTATTAGGGTGAAACCTAATATAGAAGTCCATAGTTCAAGTTAATGCGATTCTAGGGGTTTTAATTAGAAAGAGATTTCAATTAATCAACCTAGGGTTAGACGTTAGTCTCCTCGAGAGAGGGATTAATATAACTTAGAGAATCTTACGGATCAAGTCAAGTGAATAAATTGTCTGGTTCAGAGTTAGATAACAAGTGAAGTCTAGGTGGATTCTTCATTGGGTGTCGTTTTAATCAATTGGTTTCTCTTAAGTTATTTTCCCAAACTCTTTCTCTTTGTCTTTGCATCTTTAGTTTAGTAGTTAATTAATTTAGATTAGATAAATAAATTCCTTTATTCTTAGGCTAAATAATAAAAAGAGAGTTAGTATTAGTACTTTTGGTTCCTTTGGGTTCGACATTTCGGTCTTGCCTTAACTATACTATTGTTCAATAGGTGCGCTTGCCTCAAAAATTATTGTCATAGTTAGTTTCTAAGTTCAATAATTCTTTTTATAAATTTTAAGACTCTGACACGCGATCACCGAGCCTGTTGGAAAATTCACCGGCGTCAAAGCACTAGCTTGATATTGGGGCCTGATGGTAACATGTACCCTTTATGGGTTTACATCTGGTTGCGTTTGGGTGTTCGTTGGGGTAAAACCCGAAGGATAGGGGGTTCTTCATTGTCATGACCAGGATTGGTCACAGGGCTTTTTCCTTTGTCGGGACCTCCGGCTAATAGCTGGGCTAATTGGTTAATCATATTCCTTTGGGATTCCAGCATCTGATCCCTCATGTCTTGTTGCATTTTGGCCAACTGCTCTTGCATCTGTGCTTGCAACTTATCTTTTATATCCCTTTGCATTTGTTCTAGTCTTTCTAATCTCTGATTCATTGCTTTCGTTTTGCGACGGGTATTGTAGCGATATATAATTGGTGGATTTTCTTTGGTTTCTAGGGTAACTGTCATAATTTTAATCAATTAGGGTCGTTTTATGGAATTTAATGCATATGATGTAATGCCATGCAGATGCATGAATGCACAAATAGGCGCTAATTCTGATTCAATTTTGTTAGAAGAACTTTACTAGAAAACAAATTTCTTTACATAAAGCGGATAATTACACATACGGCCTTACCCAAATATTCAATGTGAAGGCATTAATCCTTTTCTTCGTATTTGGATGTAAGGTCAAATCTCGCGAACCTTCAAATGGATGTCTCTACTGGCTCCTTTTGCTTGATCCGGGCCACGTCTCGTTGCTCACTTATCCTCACGATGCTCGTTAGCTTCTTTAAGAACGTCGAGGCGTATCCCTCCACTGACTTTCAGCCTTCTCTTGTTGTTTTCACTTGGATCCTATTCAGATGGTCGTACTATATTCCACTATATCAAGAAGTTCATTTTCCTATGACAAGCTTTTCTATTTAGCAATCGAATATGAATCAACACCTCCTTTTTAAGATGATGCGATGCAATGCGATGCAATGCAATGCAATCATAAACAAAACAAAACACGTTAGCATAAGAAAAATAAACAACAAAATAGATTACCTAAATAGGTGTCCACTAGGGTTTGACACAGCTCTACTTAAGGTGGGCTCCTAAGGTTCGCTATATGCAGTTTAGTTCTAAAGTAAGGGTACCCAAACCGGCAGATTCCTCGATCATCACCCATTATAGGCTCATATGGATCAAGTTCGGTTCAGGGGAATACATTTCCCTATGGCCATACGGAGATTAAAATCTCACGAAAACATAGGTACGGATGTATCCTGGAAGTAATCCCCTAGCCCATGCGGAGGTGAAAACCTCACGAAGGTGTAGTTTCTCACTTCCACTTAAAAGGGTGTAACTGAGCAGTCATGCAATACAATGTGCAGAGATATAAAAAAAGGTCGAAGCAATAAAAT
Source organism: Gossypium australe (assembly GCA_005393395.2). NCBI lineage: Eukaryota > Viridiplantae > Streptophyta > Magnoliopsida > Malvales > Malvaceae > Gossypium > Gossypium australe. The sequence continues at coordinate 14,151,740 of CM016614.1, forward strand.
ATGAATAAAATGATGAAGATCGTAACACAAAACAGATGAAATGCAATGAAAGGACCGTATATTAAAACCAAATTTTTAAATTTTGACAAAAAGACAAAAGTTAATCAATTTGTGGCTTGACTCTCTTTTTGATCCCTAGTGGAGTCGCCAAGCTGTCGAAACCATTTTTTGTAAAAACGTGGATCGACTTTGATTTTGAAAACGAAAATAAAACAGGAGTCGCCATCGATCTTTGTTAGGTGTGATCGAATCACCTTCGTTTTAATAGAATGTTTTGGTTCACTAAAATGGTGTTTTTGGTCTACGAAATTCGAGAAAACAGGTTCAGGAGTCGGTTACTTGCGATGAAGGATTAGCACCCTCGTCACGCCCAAAATTGGTACCCAATTGATTAATTAGTGTCTTAATGTTGAAAGTTGAAAACTGAGAATGAATTTAAAATACGATGCTTTTTATTAGTGTTGATTTTAAAACACTTGAATGAGTTGGAATAATCATTAAATACCATCTCATCTCGAGGCGACGAAATGCCACATTCAGTAAGTTAGGACATGGCACCCCAAATTCTTGAGAATAAACCCGCCTTTTATTTAAAAGCACGAGATTTTAATTTTAAAAGAATATTCGGTTATTTAGATTAAACGAGAAAAAATGAAACCCAGTAAGTTAGGGCACGGTCTCTCGAATTTCTAAATACGAAATATTGTCATTTTTAGAAATTCTTATCTCGAGGTAACGAGATGCCACACCCAATAAGTTAGGGCACAACACTTTGTACTCTCAAGAATAAGCTTTTTATTTTAAACTTGTATTTTGTTTTAAAAGGATATTTCGTTATTTAGGTTAAACGAGAAAAGTCGAAACCCAGTAAGTTTGGGCACGATTTTCTCGAATTTCCAAAACACGAAATATTACCTTATTTTGAAAATTTTTTGATTTTTGAATAATAGCGAATACAACATGTAAAGGCATACATTTATTTTGTTTGGAGTAAAATACGACGATCTAAGTTGGATAAATGTGTTTAGGGTTTAATTTGTAATGCAATGACATGAAATAAAATGGTAATAACGAGCATGGAATAATAATACATGAACAAAATATTACTCGAGTGAATAACAATAACATGAGGATACCGTTATTTATGATTTTAAAAAAATCCCTATTTAAAATAATGCAGAAAAATAATAAATACAGCTAAACATAAAATCAAATAAAATATCTCAGAGGCCTTTTTACAACTTTAAAACCCGAATGGTAAAAGCAACGAAATAAATGAAAAAGGAAATTTAATAAAGTTAAAAACACCATTTTTGAAGTATGGCCTCCACCGAGTCATCCATGGCCCCAAGTCCTCGTCACTGAGCATTACCTACAAGGATTAAGAAAGAAAGGGGGGTGAGTTACAAGAACTCAGTGTGAAATCCCCTTACCGTCATCCACTGGGTCTGAACCCTTTTAGCAAAAACTTGGGCCTGAGCCCATAAAGCAATATTTTGGGCCTAAGCCCCCTTTTTACATAACAGAATGTATCAAATATGTCATATGAATGTTATGCAATCCCAATCCAAACCTAGTAATCGATCCGCTACATACCACCCGTACCAACCAACACACCTGTGGGGATCAAGTCAACCCACCCCGCCAACACACCAATCGCAGGCATTAAGCCATTTATAACATTTTAATTGTGGACAAGCCACCAGAGTAACAGAATTTATGTGGCATTGCCACTATACAGATTTGTGGCAGAGCCACCAAAATATGTGGCAGAGCCACCCCATCCCATGCAAAATCATGTATATAATGCATAACAAATCATGATTTTTACAATATAACAACAGTAATTCATTTGGATATTTATTACAAAAGTATGGTCCATTATAACAATTTATCAATAGGCCCAATAAGCAAAATATCAGATTGGCCCATTTAGCAAAATAATCAGATCGACCCATTTAGCAAAAATATCAAATTGGCCCATTATTCAATATGTCCATTTGGCCCATTAAGACAATCTATCAAATCGGTCCATTAAGGCATTTTCATATTTCGGCCCTTTAGAGGCATTTCCATAATTTGGCCCATTAGGGGCATTTTCGTAATTCGACAATTTACCCACTAAGGGTAATTCGGTAATTTTGCAATCCAGGCTTAACTACTAATTTGGGCATAACACTTTAAACTGTCCATCTGCGTCGTACTAACTAAATTGACTATAACTTGGGTTAGGAATCTTGAAATCTAAATCCGTAAATTTTTCTTGAAACTAGACTCATATATCTTCTTACTAAACTTTTTCCAGAATTTTTGGCTTAACCATTTAGTACAGTTTATTCCTTAAAATTTCCCTCGTTTTACTATCCAACAATTCTGACCTCTCTTAACTTAATTTCAAATATCTCATTGAACGGTTTTCATATATTGCTCCCACTTGTTTCTAATGAAAATAGGCTCACTAAGGAATCCATACATACAAATTATAACCTATAATTCACTTTGTACAATTTTATATGATTTTTCCAAAACAGATCAGGGAACCACGAAGTCAATCAGAACCAGTCTCACTAAAATTAACATATCTCAGAATATAAAATTCCTTTTCCTTCTCCGTTTCTTCTATATTAAAGTAGACACAGTAAGCTTTAATTTGATATCTTATTAACTTTCTAATTCCCTTTCTCCTATTTTTCATGAGTTTTCAAAAACACGTCACTGCTTTTAACCGAAACTGTTTTATTACAAAATACGATTACCACTACGATCATACGCACGCCCGAGTGATCACGAATGCTGGTTTTTGGTTTTCTTAGGTATTTCGACCGATTCACAGAATATTTCATTCAAAATTTTAGAGAAGTGTGAGATTACACACCATTTCAGATATGTATACGGAAGGTACGGGATTACACACCTTGATTACGAGTTGTGCTTTCTACCGATTTCAACACCTATAATGATAGTTGATAGAAGGTTAGTCTCTACTTTGATAATCATAACTAGAAACATTTTATTAGGCTAACTCCACTTACCACGAATGTGATCTCCCTCGATCCTACCCTTTGGCTACTGAAATCCCGTCCTAACAATATTTGGTGAGCGAACGAGTTGTTAGCAATTATTCCACCTTCGGCCAAAACAAATCTTATAACAACGTTCTTACCCCTCTTACTTAACGAGTCGACGATAACGATTTGGTTAATACAAATCACTTATGCTCCTTCACCTTGTTGAAAGTCCTAAGCCCAACAATGGCCATATCACAGAAAAGAATGTAACTCAGACCCAACGAGAGAGAGAAAGAAGAACACACGATTTATTAAGGAGAAACTCGAATGAAACAAAGTTATTGACAAAGAGAAAACTACTACTTACCGATTCGATCAAGATGAGGTTTTTCCACACGATAGGGAACGAAATGATGAAGAAATAGGATGATAATGGGTTCAGCTATAGAGAAAAATCGAACAAGAAGATGTGATCACAAAGTGATGTTGATTAAAGAAGAAAAGGTTGATGAAATGATCAAAAATAAAGAATGGATGGAGAAAAGTGCTTTGGTAGTTTCGGCTATCAAAAGGGGAAGAAGAAACAAAATGCACACTCAAAGCTTGAAGATTTGGCAAGGAGAAGAAGGAATTTTGGAGAGAAAAGAAAAATGACACAAAAGTTGCAAATAGGAATTTTGGCCAAAACAACACCAAAGCTTTACCAAAACACCAAGAAAAATTTGGCTACCTCTCTTACACACAAAACCGTCCACATTCATGACCATACTGGTCAAAAATTGGCCAACCACACTTTCCATAACACTTCCCTTGAAAAAGGCCACATGTTCCCCTTACTTTCCCCTTTCTCTTGATTTCTTTCCTCACCTTCATCCTTTCCTATTTTCCTTAGCCATCTTGCCAAAAATAAAAAGTCCACCTTGCCTTATTTACATGCTTGGCCGACACTTAGGGAAAGAATGCAAAAATAATAGTTAAAATTTGCACACAATGGGATTTGAACCTCTTCCCTCCAAGCTCTCCACTTGATGCCATAACCTTCTTGCCATATATTCATTTATGTTAGCAATTTACTCACTTATTTCCATAAGCTTTGATGCCTCTTACTATCTCTCCTTAATAGGCTTAAACACAAAATTTCACTAAGGCCCAACTTGAACCCGAAACTTCATAGAACCCCGTAATTTTCTAAAATCACCTTCTTAATAAGTCCAAATTAAATTAATGTCGTTCTCTTGTTCTCAAATTTTTAAACACTCTTACGCCCAAGGCCCAATGGGCCCAATCCTACTAGGCCCAATTTCGGGATGTTACAATATTATTTATCTTATACCTATATTTATATGTACATGTTATCTATTTTAAATTTTTATAAATATATCGTCTTTTTAACCGTTTCGTGTATTTTAAATTTCTTTTTCACATTGTTTATTTTAAGCTCACTATTTTCATTTTAAAATGTTGCATTTTATTTATTTTATTTTAATTAACTTTATGCTATTTATTTTTTTAATTGCTTATTTAATTCATTTGTCTTTGATTATTAATGATCAGTACTTAAATGGTATGTTGTGAGATTATTGCAATTGCATGTATCTTGATTCATTTATTTGTACAATATATTTGTAACACCCCAAACCCGGCCTAGAAGTTAGGCTCGAATCTGGCGTGTCACATGGAAGTGTTTTTTTTTTTTCAAAACTATCTTTGCGATTGTTAAAAACTTGTTTGAGAATTACAGCCTCTTTGTTAAAACCCAAAACACTTAAGCAATTGTTATCTACTTGAAAACGTAAATATCTTTAATAAAGCCTTTTTGGTTGCAAAAACATATTTGAAATAAACAATTCACGAAAATATGACGTTTGGAAATAGAGTTGCAGAAGCATTTTGAAAACAATGCGGAAACGTAGATAAAATACAAATATTTTTGAGAGGTTGATTGATGAGTAGAAAATCGAGGTAGTGAACTTTAACCGTGACTTTTGAAAATGTCGTCGATAATTTGAAAGAGAATTTCTGAGTTAAATCATTTGTAAAAGTTTGTTATGAAATTCATTTGTTAATCAATTTTTGGAAAACGAGCAATAATAAAACATTTTGACAAACAAAAGGGTTCAAAATAAATAACATATATAAAACAAAACAGTTTAATAAAAGCAGTGTATAAAAACTTAAAATAAATAAATAATAATAATAATAATAATAATAATAATAAATAATAAAACAACTTTTAAAGAAAATAAACAAATAAATAAACTCATTACACAGATCAATGACTATATTGGAATCAGAATAAACATCAGGGGGCTGAAATTTCAATAAATTAAAATAAAAGGGGCGAACTGGGATTAAAACGTAATGCGCGAAATACAAAGAAGACCGAACTGGCAAATATCCCTGGCCTCTATGCGCTGCGTTTTGTGCAGGACTAAATCAGAACAGAAGCAAATATATTGAGGTAAATTTAAAAATAAAAAAATTGAATTAAAAAAATGAAGAATGCGGAAGGGCTAAAGTGGAAAATAGCCCAATTACCCAAAACGCGCGGATCCTTCCCCGGGTCGAGTCACCTGCGCGGGTTGGCCTCCCCAAAACGACGCTGTTTTGGTTCCTGGGGAGGCCAGGTAAAACGGTGCCGTTTTGCAATAGTATAAAAGCCCAAAAAATTTTTAAATCCCCATTTCTGCCTGTGCCTTTTTTAAAAAGTTTCAAACAGCCCCTATTGTTCTCTGTTAGGGCTTTTTAGAAACCATTCTTGCGCCGGCATGGGTTCGATCGGTGATGGTCGCGCGACCGCCGTGGTCGGTGGCCGGCGCCGCACAAGGCGGCCTTTCAAGCCTCCGTTTCAGAGCCGCTCGAAAGCCGAGCCTTCTCAACCTGAGACTGAAGGAAACGAGTTCCTAGCTCGTGTTTAAGTCAGATTTCGACAACGGAGAAGGGGGGCTTCTGACGACGGGTATATAACCCGATTTAGGTATATTTTCCTTCCCTTTTCTTTTTGTTACTTTTGTTTGTAATAAATTTCAAAAGAAAAATAAATATAAGAGTAGCAGTATATAAAAAAATAAAAACTAAAAACGAAGATCACCTAAAAAAATATGTTCTTTGATTTCTGATGTTCGTAAAAAAAAAAAGCATTACAAATGGCTTGCTTCGTTTTTTATAACCGATTGCTAGATTCGGTTTTGTTTTTTCTATTTTGTCCTCTGTCATTTTTTGTTTTTTCTTTCTTTGTTTCTTTTGCTTGCGTGTTCTCTTGTTGTTGTAGGTGAAGGAAGCGTGTCAGAGGCGCGTGCGGAGGGGTTTGCTGGCGGCGGCAGTAGCAGGGGCATGGTAGTAGAGGAGGCTGCGACGCTAAAGGGAAAGCTAGTGTTTCAACTTTTCTGAAACCCTAGTTTAGCTATTGGGTCAAGTGGGCTGGGAGTAGGTTTAGGTTTGGGTTCGAAATTGGGCTTAAGTTTGGGCCTTTCGGGTTTTAAAATGTAATGGACTTTTATGGATTGTTATTATTTATTTTTAGGTTTCATTTTTCAAACTAGACCAGGCCAAAATTGGCCTATTACATATATAACACAAACATCTCAATAAACGTAAGTCCAATTAAATGAATAGTTTAACCATAAACATATATTTTCATGGCTCGTTGAACTACAGCAACTTGACTCAGATACTCGAATTTTCTCTAAATGTAATGACCCGAAATTTATGGTTGTCGAAAAAGTGTATTTTCGGGTCTCCGTTTTCGTAAAACAGATTCGTAAATATTTATTAAAAATATTTACGAAGTTAGTTGTGTGGTTAAATAGATATTAGTTAGGAGAATTAGCTTGAATTAAGGTTAATTAGTTATAAGGATTAAATTGAATAAAGTGTGAAAGTTTAATTATAGATTAAAAAAAGTTTAGGGATTAAATGAGAAAATAAACCATAAGTAACACTTGTATAGTAAAAAGTAAATACAAGTGTACGGTAACAATGAAATACATTTGTACAAATAATGTACAGAAGTAAAATAATTATAAAAGTAAATACTTAATATTTAAGTATAAAATATAATAATTACTAAATAAATAAATAAATAAATTAATACAATTGTATGGTAATAATAATGTAAATGTGTAATAAAAATATACACTATTTGTAATAATATATGTATTTACTTATTATTTAAGTAAATATATAATATTAATATAATATTATTATTATAATTAAACAAATAAATAAAGGAAACAAAAAGAAAGAACAAACAGAATTGGGAACGAAAAACAGGGGAGAAAAGAGAGAAAGAAAAAGGGAAAGATAAAGAAAGGGAAAATTGAGTTTTAAGGTTTCAAACGTAAGTGTTAACGTTGAGCCAGAGACCTCAGCTAAGAAAAGGAAAGGAAAAAGTTGACGAGAAATAACTCGAGAAAATACGGTTAGGTTAAAGTCAAATCGTCGAATCAGCATCCAAAACCAATCCCGAACATAAAGTGGTGAAGTACTTTTCTTTTTGGTAATGGCATGTACCTAGGGTGTCATTTGTTAGATATTTGAGTAAGGATTGTAAATGATGCTATATGATTATAAACTATTTATATACTTAAATATATGTATAATGAATTAATATTATAAAATGGCATGTTTATATTAATGCATATATGAGTATGAAATAGATAAACTTTGGGTGAAATTGATATAAATTTAGAAATGCTTTAAATGGTGTTATATTGATTTGTTTCGGTTAAAATATGAAAAGTACCTGTAAGAGTACATTGATTTGGTTATTAAGTCTATCATTTTGGCATGTTTTAGTTGTTTTGATTTGGTTGAATAATTGAATATTGAGTTGTTTGTTGTTTAATATTTGCAGGGTTGGTAAACACTAATGTGTGGGTTAAATATTTACGAGAATGTTCGTATTTGTTCTGTAATGACCGGTAATACTTCATAACCCTGTTCTGGCGATGGATAAGAGTTAGGAGGTGTTACACTAAATCACACCAAAGAGCACCGAAATACTAACAGAGGCACCTAATCGTTTACTACATTCAACCAGGCATTTTAATTTAATTTCTCACATTACATAATATCTATACACATGTTGTAAATCCATTACATTCATTTCAATGTCACGTAACCATATTATTCACCAACTATTGAATATTCATTTCTCACTTGTATTTAATTGTTGTATTTAAAAATTTACAACTTAATATCAAATTTCCACATTAAGTACAATTAAACTAACACATATTAATACAAGCTATAAATAAATACACACATATATATAATTATATTATGAACTTACTTAGATTATGCTTTCAGTTGACTCGTAGGAATTAATCTACGATTTTCTCTTTACCCCGATTATCTTCCGTACGATTCAACTCTTGATCTATATAACGATTAAATTCAATTTATCAAATTCAAAAACATTATCAACTCATTTATATGCATGACCATTAAGTTTTTATCTTTTTTATAAATTTTCCCTAAACTTTTACATTTTTCACAATGTAATCCCTAGACCCAAAACTTTCAATTTATCACAATTTCACACACTTTCATGCTAAACGAATTTTCTTTTAAACTAACGCAGCCCATAATTAATCAAAATTAACAAGAATTTCTTGTCAATTTTAATATTTTATCAAATTAATCCTTTAACTTAAAAACTAACTAAAATCACTTTATAAATTAGTCTTAATCAACAACCAAGATTACAATTTCATCATTTAATCACAAGAACACCTAGCATTCATCAATGGAAATTTTTAAAATCTTTAACAATTTTATAAAATAGCCGTTGGGTTAGCTAAATTAAACTATAACGATTTCAAAAACGTAAAATTTACGATAAGAAAATCACTTACATGCAATGGTATGTGCTTGGCGGAATGTTAAACTAAGCTATGGTGTTCTTCAATTTCCAATTTCGGTGGTCAAAGGCACTAAGGAAGATGATGATGATAGATTTTCTTTCATTTTGTTTATGCTTTAATTATTAATTTACAATTTTACCCTTTATAAAATAACATCAATATCATTAAACATAACCTCTTAACCGTCCATCTAAACATATTATGGTCTAAATATCATATAGGTCCCCCTCATTCAATAATCAAGCCATCTAATCATTATAATTCAGTACTGATTTAAGTTTTGCATCTTTTACAAATTAACCTTTTTTTATTTAATTAACTAATTAAACGATAAAATTTCTAAACTGAATCTTCACATACCTAAATAATAACTCAATAAATATTTAATAAAAAAATTTAAGAGCTCGATTTACAGAAACGAGGTCTCGATACCTCACTTTCTGAAACCACTTGACTTTCTGAATAAACTACTTATACTTATCTATTTATTCAATTAGCTAAAATTCATTAAGTCAACATTCAATATAAATTTATAATAGACGCATACAAATTAAATAATAATTATTACGAATTTATTCATCAAATTTATGATCTCGAAATAACCGTTTCCGATACCACTACAAACAGACCGTTACGTTCCCACGGGCTCAAAATTTTATGGTTTCATTCTTATCATAAAATATAAACATATACTATAAATATGTTTGCAAGCAGAGGAAAGTTGATTATCAAAATCTGTTTGATAATTGTATGATGCAAGATCTATTTACTAAACAAATTCATGTCAGTGAATTGCTTTCAACAATCAACAATAAAATTTAAGTCGATTTCTCTATCAATTTTTGAGGTTAGGATTAGGATCAAATTCGGGGCAGGTTATATTTTCGTAAGTCAAGATCAGGTTGGGATCAAGTGAAGGTGATAGAGCTTTAGATCCAAGTTAGGCAAGCAAAAATCCGACCCATTCCATTGTCATCATTATCAAATTTCCGCACAGAAAAAAAAAAGTCATATTTTTTTACAAGTGATGTAGTAATTTTGAAAATTAAAACCACAACACTCATATTTCAATATATCAATGGATTCATATAAATGTTGATATCTAATTTTTATTCTACATTACAAATCTTGATATATTAAATTTTATATCAAAATTTTGTAAATCTAGCAAATAGTTTCAAAATAGATTTTCTATTGTTTTTAATTGATTAATGTTAAGATTTTATAAATTTAGTAAGTTGAATTCGTATTGGGCAAGCCAATGGTACTTCGATAGAGAAAAGGTTACCCATTAAGAAAGATTATATGGTTCTCCTATATATCATTAAGATTTACAGGTAAGTCGGTATTGAATCATTTAAGGCATGGATGGTTGTCCTATGTATTTTTCACAAGTCTGTGTGCTATTCAACTTTTTCATTAATTCATAAATGTATGAATCGCTTTGGTGTGAATCTGAGAAACTATTTAGTTTTTATCATTCATTAAATTATATGTGAGTTATTTTAGTAAAAGTACTTAGTATTTTTTTATTCAAAAAATTGATAGATTAATTCATGTATCTTAGATCAAAGAGAAAATTAGTATTTCTATTAAAAATTTTATCTATTTTAATCGTTAAAAGCTGACATAGTTGACGAATTATCCCATCTTCAGAAAATGAAGAGTCCCTTTCTCTAAAAGTTATATATTAATTTGGAATATCAAAACACAATACTTATGGATTTCAAACAATTGATGGATTCGGATACATTTTCACATCTAGTTTTTTTATCTTAAAAAATTGGCATGACAAATTTTGATAGATTTAAATGTTATATCAGAATTTTACAGTTTTAAGATAATCAAAAGTTGATTAATAAATAGATAGATATATATATATATTTATAGGGGTGGGATCCATTTGCGCTAGTGTAAAACTAAAATAACTTTACACATTTTGATATTTTTTATACGATAGATATTTTACCAATTCAATCGTTAAATTTATTAATATAATTATACTTGTGTCATGCATGTAAAATCTTAAATCGATATAATGTCCCTATCATGTCAATCTAAAATATTGCCTATACTACTATATATAATGATTGATTTTTTTTATATAAAACAAATAGTTAAAAATTTCTAATTTACTCCAAACTTAATATACATGATCTACATGAATGAAACATGAAATATGACAATCTAATTATTAAAATATGAGTCATACAAAAATTGTTGAATGTGTAAAGTTATTTTATTTTACACCGGTGTAAGTAAATCTCTCCTCTATTATAAATTTTTATATATAAATCATATAAGATAGGGTATATAAGCATTTTAGGAAATAATCATTCATGACATATTAGTATTAATAAGTGGATACCTTGATGCTTCATCAATTATAATATTAATATAAAATTTCATGTCTTCTTATAATACCAATATCATCGAATTAAGGCTCAATCTATCTTGAATATTAAATGTATGGAAAAGTTTTTATGTGTATAAAGAAAGTGATAATGGTAAAAAGGGGGGGAATCCTATCATTTTTATAATTAAAAGTGATGTTTTAATCGTAGTTATAGATTCAATTTTGATGAAGGATAAAAAATGGTTAATTTCGTATTAGTATAGGCAGAGCGGAGTCTGTCTTAAGATGCATAATTTTGTCATTATTTAATTTTGAAAACGTGAAATTTGTGTTGTCCAATATATTTATGAAAATGGAAGTGAACCCCACAATTGAGGAGCCATAAATAACAATTCCTAAAAGATATAAATGCAAAATTATTTTAATTGATACGACTTAAAGAGGTAATTATTTTTCTCGTCTCTTATGTCATATCCAAAAGAGTACACAGTGTTTGGTGGCCTTGATTGCCATCCACATAATTGTGATTCCGCTAGCTAAATAGTATTGATGGCCATGATTTCACGCACGTTTTTAATGTCCTGCTACCGACTACGTTTCAAGTGAGTACATTTGTAAACAGTCAGATTCTATACTGATCTTCTTTGATTTTAACCATTAATGCATGATTGATATTCGTTTGGGTTGGACAAGTGAAATATACAGTCTTGTGTGTATGCTGATCATCAGCCCAGCGGAAGTGTATGCAAATCCATAAAAACAATGAATAAGCAGCTATCTGGTCTTCTCTATCTATTTATTAATATATACTGTAGAATACAGGGGATACATGTGGACTGTGTTACATACAGTGACTCATAAACCAGAAAAGAATGCATCCCTCAACTTTCTTACACATATATTGAATCCTATGAAGAAAAAAACAAATGAACAAAGGGAAACCGTGGTGATTGCCTAATGGTATGAGAAAATGTCACCCTTTTGGATCATAGGGATGTTATTCAACATATTTCAACAGCTGATACAAACAACACTATCATCGTCCATTAGTACCATGGCATGAAGTTATCTTATCATCCGTCACCTATTAAAAAGAATCAACTCATTATTCGTTTCTACCTTTGTATGAATCACATTCAGCTGTCACAGTGCCAAGCAGAAGCTGATATAAGGTTCCTATCCTTCCACCCCAACAACATAGCACCATCCTTCTCTACCAGCGTATAATGTTCAGAGTAACACCTCAGCAAGACTCGTATCACGGAATTGACATAAGAGCTTAAAGGGTATTGTCGAAATCCTGCCATTGTTAATCTAGACTTCCACTTACCAAAGAGTTCATGACGCTCAACCCTCTCCTTTCCCTCACATGCAATGATATTCACAATATCCCTGGCCAGGCAATGTTCTTCCACGTTAACTCGCTCCTTTCTGTCCCTTGGCAGTGTTTCATCTATGGACTCGAACATTGCCAAGTAGTACTCCAGAGTCTCTATCAACCTGGGGAGGAAAGGGGCCGTGTTCGTGTTTGATTCTTGCTCTACCAATGTAGTAACCTTGGGAGACAGTGACTTTACCATTCGTAGAAGCCCATCCCTAGGATTGTTCACATCAACGCTCTCGTCAGGGGTGTGATGGAGCTGCAGAGGGAAGTTGACAGCCAGAGCCTCCCCAGGCCTGACATCAAGCATGTCCCTTGTGATATCTGGTGCAAAAACTGGCATTCCCTGAAACTCAACTGGAATATTGAACTTCTCAGATAGTGCTTCCAAACGTCTTTTAACAGCTTCCAATCCACCACCACGAGCATATTTAGAAAGAGGATCATCAATTCCTGTAATCCGGACATGAGGAGCTCCACCTGGTCTAGCTGCAAGTGCCTGCAAGAGAGTCATCCATTGTGTTCCCTGAGCAATCTGGAAATCAATAATGTGAATGCGATCTTCGGTTCGGCATGCTTCAGCAATGGCTCCATTGGCTGCCATGTACCCGAACTTTAAGTATGGGCAGATTTCATACAGGACTTGCATGTAGGACAGCAAGTCCTTGCCTTCAGGCTCTCTGCAATGAAGGGCACGATATATGCTAGACCCTGATGCTTCCTTCCTTGCCACCAACCCTTCCACCATGTAAGCACCAAGACGCTGGATCGGTTCCCCACTGATAGAGACAGCACCCCTGGCCTTCGCAATCAACTTATCAAATTCATCCATATTGTTTTCAGAAAGAACTTTAGCACAAGCAATCAGCAACTGCTTCAGATTGCCGGGTGGAATACCCCGCCAAGAGAAATCCTCTATTGATTTCTGGCGTTTTTCAACATGAGAAACTTCAGTCGATTGCCTATGCTTAGAGACAAAGGATGTCTGAGGCAGAAGTGCCAAAGATCCTTGGCACTCCTGACTCCATGCCCTAGATCGCTGGCCTGCTGTCTGTGGTCTACTACTTTCTCCGTGGGAAACACTAGGGGTGGTTAAGCCTTCATTCTCATCAGGTGCCATAAGTGCGGTCTCCAATTCCTGCAAAGTGTATATTACTTTGTGGCCAGAATTTGCATCTTGCGTATAAGAAGTTCCACCAGAACTGAACAATAAGCTTTCACTCCTGCAGTCCAGAAAGGGACTCAACCGATGGAAATAAGTGTTAGATTCAAGCGAAGAGTTGCAAGAAGGGCTAAGTCCTGAGAGATTCTCAGTAGAGCTATGCTGCTCCTGACTGTCACTCAACGTGGTGTTGGTATCACAATCAAATGGAGTAAAAAAAGGTGAGTTGGGTGAGTTTCCTATATCAGATTTCAAAGAACTAAACAGCCTATTAGGTATTGAAGGAAAAGTTGAGTAGGATAGGCCTGCACCAGTCACACCGTATCCGAAAAATTGGTGTGAATCCATGCTATGAGTTTGACATCAGCTTTCCAACTCGATGAAGAGATCTCAGAAGATTTATAGGCAGCTTAGGACAGGATTGTCAACCACTTTTTCCCAACAACTATATAATAGAAGTTATGCCTTCAAAAACAAAATTGACCTGCAAAATGAAAAAAATGCAAGGAACAGTTAAGTTATTGCTCACAGTTGTGCAGATGGCAAACAAAACTTAAAGAGAAAGAGAGAGAGAAGTCCAAATTGAAGAGCTAAACCCATGTGCATAAATATATTCTATGCCAAGAACCTAGATACTAAGAATCAAAACATAATTTCTTGGTGGACAATCTATTGTAAATGGTAAACAGTAATCTCTTAGGTTGATGACTACATGCATGGTCAAAAAAATCTTTATGATTAATTTATGATTTCTTGGTCGGTAATACTATATCAACACAATAAAAAATAGCTCGATCAACATTCAACAATGTAAAAACTCTGTCCAGATATATAAAATGCATAACAAAGACATACTGATCATATACAATAAATTTCTCGAATCATAAACAGCTAAACTATCAGCCGCAAGAAAGAAATCGACGCAAAGGGAAAATCTTGTACTTAAGCTGAATTCAATAGAATTTTTGCATCAGTTGCAGATATAAGTTTCCTCGACAACTTCTAATCAAAAAGAAAATATAAATAAATAAAACCTACTAATCAACAGCTGTTGTTTACAGAGAATTAGTGGGGACAAAATGAAAGCACTTAAATTACCAAAGATGCTTCAATCCTTACTTCCTTTTCATTTCCCAGAGAACTAATACAGCCAAAATGAAACCCAGAAACAAGCTTAAAAAAACTAATTCAAATAAAATCCAACTGATCAGCAAAGAATTCGAAAGAAAACATGAACAAAAATTCAATTTTATACTAATTTCCCAAAATTTACCTTGAAATTCTTGTTTCTGAGGAATCAAAAATCAAAACCCAAAGCTCCAAATGAATGAATAAATAAATAAATTTCTTATTCTTTCACTAAGACTTGGACTTTAGTTTTTAAATCTTTTTCAAAGTTTGAAATTGAAAAACAAAGAAACAAGCAATTGAGTCTTCTATTTATAGGAGAGAAAGAGGAAGGATGTAACGGAATTCTTTTCTTTTTAGGCGATAATTATAACGGTAACGGTTTCTCGAAAAGATGCAGTGTCTTTTTATTCATATTTGAACCGCACGGCGTTAAAAGAAAACTAACCGGCCGCCGACCATGTTCACACGTTCGACAACATTCTTGGATATTTCCTTTTTTTTTTTTTATTCTTGAAATGCGTGGGGAATGACAATCGCTGACTCCACGCGCGTCCCTACACTGTGTTTGCCCACAGATTTTATCGGATTTCTTTGTTTTATTCATCTTAATTTTACATTTGGGAAATAATGTGGTTTTTAAGACTCCTATCCATTTCATCTTTCTTCTTTTAAACAACAATATAACTTCCAAATATTTATAATAATCAAATAAATTTAAACGAAATTAGAATTTTGAAATAAATACTTGTTAATTTAATTAAACCTCAATCAATTATAAATATTCTTTTATTATTTATAAATACTAAACGATAAGTTTTCCAATTTTTCCCAATCTTTTTTAATTCAAATTAAGCTCTGAACTTAACAAATGATTTCATATTGGGGCTTAAGCTTTCTTTTGTCCAATTTAGTCCTTGAAATTCCTAAAGTTTAAGTCACAATATAGGAACAATTGCCAAATTCATTTTCTAATATGAAAATAATTGCCTAGGTCAGGCTCTAATATAGGAACAATTATTAAGTTGAGCCTTACCCTTGAACCAAAAAAAATAAAATAATTGTCAAGTTTAAGCTTTAAATAAAAATTTAACCCAATTATGAAGGTACGGTATATGATGTCAATTAAAATAATGAAAATTGGATTTGACCCTTTTGATTATTAGTTTTATTTAGGGACTCAATTGAAGTATTAGCATTTATTTGCAATACAAGTACTTGACTTCTGACCTAATTGATAGGGAATTCAGCCATTGATCGTAAACTGAAGAAAGACTGTGCATTTATCGTTCAATATTCAAGCAAAACCAAAAAAAAAAGTTTTATTATTTTTAAAAAACCCACAATTTTTGGGTAGTTAATTTTATTAATTAACAAACAGTGTTATAATATAAATTTAGCATTTATAAAAAAATTTCAATATTTAGGTTTGTTTAGATAGCACAAAATAATTGAATGAAAGTGTAATTATTAGGGTATTAATTACATTCTCTTGTAATTACAAAGAATTGTAATTTCTTAGAGGTGTTTGGCAGATAAAGTTTCATTACATTGTAATTTCATATGTCATGTTTAGTCGTACAAATTATAATTATACAGTTACATATTTATATTTTTTAAAAAATATTAAATACTATAAAATTTATTAGTATGATAAAAATAATTTCTAATCAAGTAACAAAAACTAAAATCAAATCATCATATGTATTATGTTAGTCTAAAAAAGTAGTTGATAATACTATTACTAATAAATATAGTAAGAAAAATAAATATCATATTCAATTTTATCTAATTGTTCTAGTACATATTTGTTAGGCTATTCCCTCTTTAATATTTTAAATATGTTCCTTATTATCATTTGTTGGTCTTTGACCGAATTCATCATTATCTAAAGTTGAATTTGCATCATTAAGATTATCAAGATTTCCTTCTTTCATATACACTTCAAAATATGGATCATCTCAATTCCACCTATAATTTAAGTTATGAAATACGCAATATGCTAAAACAATCCAACCTTGTTTTTTATTTATACTATACCAAGGTGGTGTTAAAGATGGGATGTTTTTTTTAGAATAACAAATAAATTCTCAACCACATTTTGAAGCATTGAATGTTTACATTGAAAGAGTTCGTGAGTTGTCTACTGTGCCTATGGCACCATTCTCTCAAATGGTATCATACCACATGATATGGTGCATAAAAACATTTTCTAATTGCATAACTAGTATCGACTTTAAAATATTTGGGTTCATTGTCCAAATAGTTTGTAGCTTTAACTAAAAAATTTATATAAAGTTATGTTCCTTTTTATAATACGTAAATTAAGTTAAAAATAATATAAAAATTTATGATATATAATCATTATAAAAAAGTTTTATAAATTGCCTAGAACTTTCATACCACTTCTTATAAATAATATTTTTTTTCAAAACTTCAGAAAGTTATTTTATAAATAAATTGTGATAAAAAATTATAATATTTTTATGAATAAGTATTTTTTTATAATATAAAAAATGTGTTATATCTATACTTGATCATAACTTCTTATAAATAAATATATTATAACTTTTATAACAATGTACTTTTTAGCTTTAAAATCTTTTAGAATTTAAATAATATAATTTTTTAACCTTATAAAATACATATATTATTTTTATAATATTTTTTTTTAGGATTTATAATATAAGAGATTTTTTGTTTATATTATCCATCCCAAACACTCATTTGTGTTCAGGCTTATAATATAATTTTTATAATTTGAATAAAAAAAATTTAAATTTAGATTTGGATGTAATTATTCCAATTCTCACTCTCCCTTAAGAATTGAAAAGTGTAATTGGAATTTGTTGGGACCTAACAATTACAATAGTTACAAACACACGTCATCTTGTATAATTACAAGCAATATACAATCAAATTTAATTATTAGATAACTTTCCAAACCCTATCTTAATTTTTAAATTTAAAAAAAAACCTTCACCATGATTTTTTTTATTTAAAAGAAAACGAATTCGTGATATTCGTGGTACTTTAATAGTTGTCCATAGCAGTAACTTTTGATTTATAAGAGGGTTTTTTATTAAAATATTACAAAAAAAATCTAAAAATGGCATGGCATTTTCATTATGTACCAAAATGGTACATCCAGGGTGGTCACGCTTATGCCAGAGGTGGCACCACCCTGGTGTCAGACTCCTTAGCAATAAAAAAAAAAACATAATCTGAAAACACTGAAAACAAAAAAAAAAGGACAATGTGGTGCCAGAGGCGGCACCCAAAGGCAAAATTGTCCATTTGCTCAGCTGGGGACCTTAAATGGTCCCCAATATCATTTTTCTTCTTCATTGCTAGGCGGAAGAAAAGAAGAAGAAGAAGAGGGTGGTGGCGCCGGAAAAAGAAAGAGAATAGAGAAAGGAGAAAGAAGAAAGAAAGAAAGAGAGGGAAAAAAATAGAAAAAGTAGGTATAAAAAAATCTTTTTAAATAATGGAGATGATATTATTGTGTTGATTTTTTGTTGTTATTATTGTATATTAATTTTTATTTTATTATTTGTTGTTAGTTAGTTTAGTTTATAACTATTGTTAGTTAGTTATTAAGATTAGTAGGTTAATTATTATTTTAGTTAGTTAGTTATTATTATTGTTAGTTAGTTAGAAACCTAATATTTTAATTAGTTAGTATATTGTTAGTATATTATATTAATATGTTAGTTAAAAAACCTAACCTTATTTTAGTTAGTATATTGTTAGTTATTAATATTGTTAGTTAAAAACCTTAATTATTATTTTAGTTAGTATATTATTAGTAAAAAAACTATTTGTTTATTTTAGTTAACTATATTGTTAGTAAAATTATTAATTTTTTTATCTAAGTAAATTATTTACTGATCGAAATTGTTTTGAGAAATTTTGTTTATTTTTTAACAGATTGAATATTGAAGATGGATGATCAGTTTTTCGTATGTGTTTATTTCGATGGAATCATCTTGACAATAACCGTTGGATGCATATTTGAATGTCGGCAACAAATAGCAATGAGATTTAATAGAAATGTCTCGTTGGATGATATGAAGGGAAGGATTAACGCAAAAATTATTAGATGTTGTGGGAGAAGGATTTCGAGAATTTTCTACAAGTTTCTAGTTTCGACAGATCCGATCAAATTCACAGAAATGGAACTTGTAGACGACGAAGACGTGGAGACAATGATCGCTCTTCACTGTGGGAATGAGAGTAACAAAAATGCACCAATTCACTTATTTGCTGAGTTAGCCAGTATTGAGCAAAATGAAGACTTCAATGCATATGGTGAAGAACATGGAGCTCAAGAACCGTGCATAGTGCCTCCAATATCGTACGTTGATGCCGAATCGACTATACATGGGATCGATATCGATCTTAATATTACACCTGATATTGATATTGTTGGTGATGATGGATACGATAGTAGTGATCATTGTGAGCCAGAGGTCGATAGTGAGAGTGATCCCGATATGGACGATATACCTGATGATATTGACGATGAAGATGTGAATGACAATGGAAACATTAGCGCGTCTTCGGTCAGGAACCAGATGCGATGTATTTTGATACACAATAATCCTGGGCCACACATGTCGCTCATAGACCCCAACGCAGCGCGTGTAGCTGAGTTCCCAGAGTACCTTGAAATACTTCTTGCTCACCGGCTGGCCGTAAATTCTGAGCATGAGTTATTCGTAGGCCAGAGATTCCAAAGTAAAGAAGAGTGCGTATCTGCTATTAAACGGTATAGCATGGATATATCAGCGGATTACAAAGTCGAAGTGTCTAAACCGACGGTATATATTGGGGAGTATTGGAAGGCAGCGGAAGGCTGCAATTGGCGGGTACGAGCTGCATTCATTCAAAATTCACAGATGTAGGAGATACGAAAATTGGTTGGACCTCACACATGCAGATCGACACGTATGACAGAAGATCATCGAAAACTTGATTATAAAACTATCTGTATGTGTATCATGCCAATGGTGAAGGACATGCCGACCATTAAAGTTTCGGTACTGATTGCTGAAATACAAGCACGATTCCAGTATCGAGTATCATATCGAAAGGTGTGAATAGCTAAACAGATGGCAATTGAGCAATTGTATGGGGAGTACGATACATCGTATAATGAGCTACAGGGATGGATAGCTGCTATGCGGGAGTACGTACTGGAAACTATGATTGAGTTACAGACACGACCTTATTACGGTCCAGATGACCAATTACAGCCGGTGAAAAGAATTTTTCATCGGATGTTCTGGATGTTTGATCCATGTGTGCGGGCATTTCCACACTGCAAGCCGTTTGTGCAGGTGGATGGGACATGGCTATACGGAAAATATACACAGATCTTACTTATTGCGGTTGCTAAAGACGGTAATAGGAACATGCTCCCAATAGCATTTGCCATAGTAGATAAGGAGAACATGGAATCCTGGGAATTCTTCCTTACCAACCTGCGGAGGTATGTTATTAGCAACGATAATATTTGCATCATCTCCGATAGAGGGAAAGGATTAATTGCCGCAATTAAGCATTTCGATGTGCCATGGAGATCCGTTTATTGCATCCTTCACATTGCGGCTAACTTCCTTCAAGATTATAAGAATGCAAACTGGAAGAGACAAGTGGTGAAAATGGGTAAATGATAACCTTATATTTTCAATACAAGTTTAATGTTTTTATGTTATCCAATTACTGTAACTTATCTTTTATTAAAACATATACAGCGTACGAGTTAGAACCACATATTTTTCGCCAAAGAATGACTAAACTTGAGAGTGACATGGAAGGTCAAACGAACAAATCTTTTCGACAGTGGTTGGGTACAATGGAACTGTGGCAATGGGCTTAAAGTTTTGACGAGGGCTTTCGTTATGGTCAAATGACCACAAACTTGGTGGATGGGGTCAACACTGTGTTGTTGAAAACACGACATCTTTCAATTTCATCTGTCTTCTCGGCTACATTCTACAGGTTGGCAACCTTGATGCCAAGAATGGGTGAACAACAAGTCAACCAGATGGATGTGGGACACGTGTTTGTGGAAGATGTCAGAGATGCATTGATAGCAAACCGTCGGATTGCTAGGTCAATGACTGTAGAAATATATTCATGATGCCTGGAAACTTTTTGAGTTACGGAGTCCATCGGTCGTCGACTCGGTTTGCCACCTAGATCTTATGGAGTTGATCTCTGGAACAAACGGTGCGAATGTAGGATGTTCCAAACACTTCATTATCCGTGTGCACATATCGTGGCAGCATGTGCTAAAGCGAACCTTAATGTTGAACAATTTATCGATGATGTGTACACGCTCGAGCGCACGTTGCGTGTCTGGGAAAATGAGTTCCCTGTCCTGCCCAACCTATCTACGTGGGAGGTGCCTTGGACAACTTTCGAGCTTGTCCCAGATAGAGCGCTACGTAGGAATCTGAGAGGTCATCCGCAATTATCCAAAATCCGTAATGAAATGGACATTAGGGAGAAACCCGACGGTAAGCGTTGTGGAATATGCAGGTTAGGTAGTCATAATCAAAGTAAATGCCCACAGCGAAACTATCATGTTGGACAATCGTCACGAGCGAGTGGGAATTGAGCTTATTTAGATTAACATGTTTTGTATTGAGATTTTTGGTGATTTTGAGTAATTAGGGCTTAATTGCAAAAATAAATAAATTGAGAAACTAAAATGCAAAATAAATTACATGTATGGATTTGTATGAATATGGGTAAAATTCGGCCCTACTATGGTGTAGTCAAATCTTTGAATAATTTCTATTTTGTGCGATATGGGTAAAATAATAAATGTTGAATTTTGGGTTGAATGTATATAAGCCATGCGAAAATGGCTTGGTTATTGCAAGTGTTTCATGAATATTTGGTCAATAATTTTATTATGTATTTAATGACAAGTGAAATTACTATTTTATGGTTGGTTGTGTATGTTCATGTACACTAATTTCATATTTGGCTATGGTATAATGTATTAAATATTCATATATGATTACTTATTAAAATGTACAATATGATTATATAATTAGATATGATTATTAATAGTTTGTTTTTAACGTTAAATCATGAGTGACTTTAGTGAATATATGAAAATTTGGAATTGAACTGTTGATTCGTAATGCCTTATACAAATTTTGTTATGGTCAAATTTTGTTACAAATTTTAAAGCTCCAATTAATCAAGTTAATTTTATACAAATAAAGTACAAACATTGTAATATTTAAAAATACAAAATAGAGGAAAATCAAAACCGCAAGAAACACCTAAAATTGATGGTTCGGTGGTGTGGTCTTAGGTGTATACTTCTGCAGTGGTCGACATTCACGTTGTGGGTGCTCGCGACGACCAACATGCTCTTCAGGCCCAGGTGGGGGTCCATGTGGGGGTGTGCTAAACATGGCAGAAAAATCATGTGGCTCGAATGGCATCGATGAACTTGAGCCAGAAGGAGTGCCATAATGCAGTGGATACGACCCAAGAGGCCTGATGTCCTGCAGTAGATACGAGTTGGGAGTGCTGTACTGCGGTGGGTATGATCCAAATATATCAAACCCGTAATGGTATCCACCTCCTGACGAGCCCGGGAAGTAGTCATTGTTCGACACATCTAGATGATACGAATGTGCATCTGAATGTGAATGTGATTGCTCGGGCTCCGGCTCAGGATCAGGATCTGCAGTTGCCTCGGCCTCCATATCAGCCACTGGCTCGTATGCCCCATGTCGCTGCATATGTGGGGGGACTACAGTCGACTGCCCTCCGAGTATATATGGCTTCCCCATACTAAAGTACCATTGTATGTACTCTAATGGAGGTTGCAAATCGGAAGACATATCCATCTGGGGTATTCGAGACATCCGATCATTCCACACCGCAATAAATCTCCGATGCTTAACCCCCCAATGCAGTCCCTATTTCCCTTTCTTGTTCATGCAGTGAACCTCTCCCACCTGGTATGGCGAATCCGGGATATATTGGATGCAACCAAACTGTCGCAGCACTCGATCCCCTTGGTACCACTCGACTACATTGAAATTAATAATTGGTGCGTTAGTGCACCACATATGCGAGTGAATGTAGGCAGACGGGGGTATAATAGCTGCAATTTTCGGTCTACGATATGACATCCATATAAACTGCACGATTAATAACATTGTTAATTTAACACGGTGTGAGTAAGATATACAAAGTAACACGTCACGAATATTGGAATCGCTTACCCCTTCCCTGGCATGTTGTTCAATCATAAGCCGGTATATCGGGACAGTGTACGACCTCCCGATACCCGGATAAATACTCCATCTACAAAAACAAATTTCAAGTCAATATAGTACCGTTACAATAGTATCAATATAAAGAAATTGTCAATTAATAACAAGTTATATTTTATCACCTGTTTACTAGCAGATATACGTATGGTTGGTGGGTAACTGATGCCAAGAATGGCATCCAATAAAGAGCCTACGACTGCAATAATGTAAGACATCCGCCTATGTCTACGGCCGCTGGCTTTGTCGTCCGACAAAGCTCACGGTACAACATTGCAAGAACTGCGGAGCCCCAACTATACGAGCAAGCATTGCTCAAATCAGCTAATAGGGGTAAATACATGATATGAACCCTATTATTGTTTGCATCGGGCATCAGTACACCCCCTACGATGTGCATAATGTATGCTCGAGCAGCGCACATCAACTCGCCTTCAGTGGCATTAGCTTATAAGTGTTCATACCTCGCTCTCAGCCATGTAAATTTCAACCTCGAAATATTTTCTTCGTCGTTGCCATTCGAGACTCCTAGTAGGCTCTGACAAAGTGTAAATGGGTCAGCTATCGTACTGACGCCCGTAACGGGATTCCTGTCGATTGGGAGCCCAAGTTGCACTGCAGTATCCTCTAGAGTGACTGTGTAACACCCCAAACCCGGCCTACAAGCCTCGACCGGATCTAGTATGTCACGGAACAAAAACGGTTTGAAAAGTTCAATGGAAGTTTTCAATAAAAAGGTGTTTGCTAAAATTTAGATGGGTTGGCTTGATAAATACGATAGAGTTGAAAACTTTCCCTTTTCCTTTGAAACCATTTAATCACTTAGGTTTTAAAGTATTAGAGTCATAGGTGACTTAGGAAAGTTTGTTACCCGGTGATAACTATTTTTGAAAACGCCTACGAGTGCATATTTTGAAAACATTATCTTGACCGATTTGCTTGACAGTTCATAAGTTCATCAGTTACGTAAATAAGTAAAGCAACTACTTAAACATCCAACATAATAAGCGGCCATATTACAACCCAATCGAATTTTAGTGAATAGTAACTTAAAACGGGAAAAATAAAGTGTTAAGTTCACAAAACAAACATGGCCGCCTCGAGCTCTCCCCGGCTCCGCATCCGCACTCTACTCACCTGCAAGATGATACGGGAAGGGGTGAGTCACCATGACTCAGTGTAAAAATCCCTAATCCCGAAAATACCACTCATACACAAGATATTAGTATGACATGCAATTATGCAACCCAATCTAGCCATCCATGCTCCTTTTCTACCCCGTGTGGTACCAAACCACTGGTGGTGCCAAACCACTGGTGACCCGAAGTCACAATATCCGTCAATACGTGTGGTGCCAAACCACTGGTGGTGCCAAACCACTGGTGACCTGAAGTCACAATCAAATGATGGGGCCAACCCATCGTGTGATACCAAATCACTGGCGTCGATCCCGTATCTCAAATATGGGGCCAACCCACGGTGGCACTAAGCCACAGGGACGAGACGCTATGAGGTGCCAAACCTCTGGAGGTACCAAACCTCTGGTGACCGTAGTCACAGTGTGTTACCAAAACACCGGTGTCCGTCGACACGAATATTACTCCCTCTCATCAATCCCACCATCATCATGCTCATATCACAAGGATCATGATCCCATATATCATGCAATCGTATATAGCATAGCATTACACAGCATATGATGGCGTATACAACATATATCGTAAATCGAGTAATAGGGGACTTACCCGAAAACCAAGCTTATGCCCACTAGGCAAAGTTACCACATGAGAGGTCATTAATATTATCGAATAACAGTTTATACTAATAAAGTGTGTAAGAGCTTACACACCTATTTAATCGAAGATTTAACTAGCAATCCCGTGCCTATGCGATATTACAGAAGTCCCGAATTAGTCCTCGTAACGTTCCTATATTCGGCTATCATAGATTATTATTAAGGGGGGTCCCAATTGATTAACCAACAAATCCAAAGGATGGGTCATAACGTAATAAAACAGGGCCTTAGACCGAACCTTTATTAATACGAACTAATGTGACTTGAAATCTCGAAAACTTCTGGTTTCATAGCCGATTTACCCCCTAAAATCAAGGTGCATAAATCGGTCAGACATAGATACCAAAATGGTCCTTGGCCGAATGTCAATAACCTCATACCTTGTCCACCGAAGTTCTAAAATTCCCCTTATGCTTTGAGTAGTCAAGACCCTTGAAGAAACGAGACCCGGAAGACTCCTTCAAAATCCTTTAGTTTCGGCTACCTTCAAAAGAGACTCTAAGAATTATTTATAGGCATTCGGCCAACCCCTTTGAAGTGCTTGAACTCATGCATTCGGCCCATCAAAAGAGAGGTAAGGAGCCGAAGAAAAAGGGAAATACTTACCAACCTTCGAAGATACATCTCTTCTCGTGGAGTCGACCTATGCTCTATATGGTAAGTAATATTCGGCTAGGACTACAATGGAAAAGAAAGCAATTCATCAAGGTTAAAGAGCTTAGACCATTTGGTCAACAACAATGGAAGGAAACAAAAGAACAAGGAGCTAGCCGAAAACACCCCCTAGGGCCTCTTCCAACCCGAAACCCTAAGCCCCTTGGAGTTTCCCATTTTCGGCCAGGGATTAAGAACTCAAAGCCACCAGAGTTTGTTGTCCTTACCTCGAGGATTTCTCCTCCATGATGAGCACCAAAGTTCGGCCAAGTCCCTCTAGGAAACACCATATCCGGCAATCAAAATTTGGGAAGGAAGATAGTATAGAGAAGCACTTTTGGCCAAGCATTCAAAATTAGAAGGAAAGGAAAATGAAAGAGCTATTGCCGAACATGCTCTCCTTTGCTAAACTCCAAGGCCGGCCAACCCCAAGGCATACTTTCCTTCCATTGTCAATTTCCCATAAACATTGTTTTGTACATTTCCCAACACTCCCCCCATACTTAGATTAAACTAATAGCTAGATAAAATAAGGATAACTCCCATACTATCAAAAAATATTACACCATACTCCAATTATAAAAATAATAATAATAACTAAATAAATAATAAAAAAAACAATACAAAAAGAATAAAAGAAACATGCAGCCAACAAGTCTTGTTTCCCACGCGTGCATGTGCATGCCAATACCCCAAACATGCCGGCCAAAGCAAAAAGGAATGCTTCCAGGCGCTGCGCATGGGTTTCGAACCCCGGACCCGAAGCAGTCCTCTCCAAGCTTTAGCCACTCGGCCAGCATGTCTTTCATGACATAATGCGTCGGAAATTCCTCTTAAACACTCGGTCCCTGGCTCCTGCACACATAAATGCCAGAGACAAAAAGGACAAAAAGCACGTTCATGCGCCACCTTCGGGTCTCGAACGCGAGACCTGAGACAGAATCCCCCACGCTTCAACCACTCGACTACTGGCATTTCATGACATGATTCGGCAAAACTTTCTTTTAAACCTATGCTTCATTGATCCCTAATGCTTAAATGCTAAGCAGAAATAAAAATGCTCGCGCGTCCCCAAGGGTGCTCGAACGTGCAACCCCGAGCTGAAATGAACCATTACGCCCTTGGCCACTATGTCAAGGCATCAATTGTGACATGAACCCATCTCAAATTCCTTTTGAGCCTTCCTTCGCGTTGACGCCAAAACCAAAATTAAACTTGCCTTGCGCTTTCGTCAGGACTCGAACACGAGTCCTTGAGGCAGCAATTGGGCATCACGCCCCCACGCCACTCGGCCAGGGCATTCAATATGCCACAAGCCTGCTACAATTTTTATTTAAACCCTCCTTCGCCTAACACTCCTTCAGCGCCAAAAATAAAACTTCCTCCACGCGACTCGAACCCTCGCCTAGTCGCGCCTTCTAGCCTTCTTTGTAGCTCCCTTACCACTCTTTCAGCCATGCTCTTGTGTCAAAACTCGCCCTAATTTAATGATAAGGCTTATACCCTTAGCCCTTTCCATCCCAAGCACTTAAAGAACCTTCTTAACCCTATACCCGGCTAACTCGGGATTTTGGCTAAACCATGATATATGCATTTAAATCAGGAAAACCCACGATAAATACTCGTATGGCAAATGACCCCTAAAGCAGGATGTTACAGTTCTACCCCCCTTAAAAATAATTTCGTCCCCGAAATTACCTGGGTCAGAAGAGTTGGGGGTATTGTTGCCGCATCGCGTCCTCGGACTCCCACGTAGCTTCCTCCACGCCATGATTCCGCCATAGGACCTTCACTAAAGGAACTGACTTCCTACGCAAAACTTTCACATCCCGATCTAGGATCTGCACAGGTTCCTCTTCCATTGTCAAATCTGGACTTACCTCAACTCCCTCAACAGCCAAGACGTGTGATGGATCCGAACGATAGCGTCTAAGCATGGAGACATGGAACACATCATCAATCTGACTCAGTTCTGCAGGTAACTCGAGCTGATAAGCCACTGGTCCCACTCGTCTCAACACCTTAAACGGTCCAATGAACCTTGGACTTAATTTGCCCTTCTTCCCAAATCTTAACACTTTCTTCCATGGTGAGACCTTCAGAAAAACTTCGTCTCCTACGGCAAATTCTATATCCCTCCGCTTGAGATCAGCGTAAGACTTTTGCCTATCCGAGGCTTCTTTCAACCGAGCTTGGATCTTCTTCACCTTATCCTCAGTTTCTGCAACCAATTCCGGTCCTAACATCTGTCGCTCACCCAACTCCGTCCAACAAGTAGGTGTGCGACACCTCCTACCATACAACGCTTCATATGGTGCCATCTTAATGCTTGCCTGATAACCGTTGTTGTATGCAAACTCAGCTAATGGCAAAAATTCTTCCCAACTACCTTTGAAGTCCAAAACGCAGCCTCTTAACATGTCCTCCAAAATCTGAATAACTCTTTCCGACTGCCCGTCAGACTGTGGATGGAATGCTGTACTGAAATCCAACCGTGTACCCAAAGCCTGATGTAGTGCTCTCCAAAACCTCGATGTAAATCTGGGGTCTCTGTCTGAGATGATCGACACTGGCACACCATGCAACCTCACTATCTCTGCCATATACAACTTAGCTAACTTCTGGAGCGAGTAATCCACCCTTACCGGTATGAAGTGAGCCGACTTGGTCAGACGGTCCACAATCACCCAAACTGCGTCTTTCTTGTTGGGCGTGAGGGGTAGCCCACTGACGAAGTCCATAGTGATCCTCTCCCATTTCCACTGAGGAATCTTCACCGGTTGAAGTAACCCAGATGGCAACTGATGTTCAGCCTTTACCCGCTGACATGTGAGACACCTTCCCACGAATTCAGTTACCTCGCGCTTCAACCCTGGCCACCAGAACTGCTTCCGTAAATCTCCATACATCTTGCTACCTCCAGGATGCATAGCGTATGGGCTGCTATGCGCATCCTGAAGAATTCTTTGCCTCAATCCTACATCATTCGGCATGCAAGGCCGCCCTTGAAAACATAACACACCATCACCAGTCAAACTATACCCTTCCAAACCACCATCTCGAACTTGAAATCTCCGCGCGCTCAAACTGTCATCCCCTAATTGCTTTTCCTTAACCTCCTCGATCCAAGTTGGCTTAACTTGCAACTCTGCCAAAAGACTTCCGTCGTCGTATAGACTAAGACGAGCAAACATCGCCCTTAAGTCTGTCACGACCTTTCGGCTCAACGCATCAGCCACCACATTAGCCTTGCCTGGGTGGTACTCAATTGAACAGTCATAGTCCTTCAACAGTTCAATCCATCGGTGCTGCCTCAAATTTAGGTCCTTCTGAGTCAAGAGATACCTCAGACTTTTGTGATCCGTGTAGACTATCGACTTTTCCCCATACAAGTAATGCCTCCATATTTTTAAAGCGAAGACCACTGCCGCTAACTCCAAGTCGTGAGTCGGATAGTTAACCTCATGCGGTCTTAGCTGACGGGATGCATAGGCCACTACCTTCCCTTCCTGCATCAACACACATCCCAACCCATTATGGGACGCATCACAATAAACCGTGAACAATTTCCCCGCCTCAGGCTGTACCAAAACGGGAGCTTCCGTCAGAATCTTTCTTAGCTTATCAAAACTTTCTTGCTGTTTCTCTGACCAAACAAATGGGACTCCTTTCCTTAATAGCTTAGTCAAGGGTGCTGCGATTAAGGAAAATCCTTCCACAAATCTTCGATAATACCCGGCCAGACCCAGAAAACTTCGAATTTCCGCCACTGTCCTAGGTGGTTTCTAGTCCAACACCGCTTCAACCTTGCGAGGGTCCACTCTAATCCCTTCCGCTGACACCACGTGACCCAAGAAGGTCACCTCCCTAAGCCAAAATTCGCACTTACTGAATTTGGCATACAACTGCTCCTCTCTCAGTACTTGTAGAATTATACGCAAATGCCTATCATGCTCCTCCTCCGTTTTTGAGTAAACCAATATGTCGTCTATAAACACCACAACAAATTGATCTAAGTATTGCTGAAACACCCTATTCATCAAGTCCATGAACGCTGCCGGCGCGTTGGTCAACCTGAACGGCATCACTAAGAACTCGTAATGCCCATACCGGGTACGAAATGCCGTCTTGTGCACATCAGCCTCCTTCACCTTAAGTTGATGATAGCCTGACCTAAGATCTATCTTCGAGAACACCGATGCACCCTTCAGTTGATCAAACAGGTCATCAATCCGAGGCAACGGATACCTGTTTTTGATCGTTAGCTTGTTTAGCTGACGGTAGTCGATACACATCCGCATTGACCCGTCTTTCTTCTTGACAAACAACACAGGTGCTCCCCACGGAGATATACTAGGTCGAATGAACCCTCTATCCAAGAGTTCCTGAATTTGGGCCTTCAGTTCCACCAACTCCTTTGGTGCCATTCGATAGGGCGCTATCGACACAGGTGCCGTCCCGGGCAACAAGTCTATACCGAACTCCACTTCCCGATCTGGAGGCAGACCCGGAAGTTCTTCAGGAAACACGTCAGCGAATTCCCCTACAGTTCGGACCTTCTCAACTGCTGACTCCTTAGCCTCCAAGGCATAGATTTGAACCAATAATGCTTCACACCCTTTTCTGATCATTTTCTCGGCCTTCAAGGCAGACACTACATTGGATAGATAGTCTCTTCTGTTACCTATCATGACCACTTCATCACCCTCAGCCGTCTTTAGAATCATGCGCTTAGCAGCGCAATCCAACCTTGCTTGATACTTAACCAGCCAGTCCATTCTAAGAATTAGGTCGAACTCCCCAAACGGCAGTTCCATCAGATCGGCCACAAACACTACCCCTTGGAGTTCTAGGGGTATATCTCTATATAGCTTGTTCACCATCACAGAGTGTCCTAGAGGGCTAATTACAGTCATCTCGCTAGAAGCAGTCTCAAAATCCAAGTTCATAGTCTCTACCACACTACTGGCAATGTATGAATGCGTCGAACCCACATCAATTAATGCAACATAAGGGAGACCGAAAATTAGAAACGTACCGGTGATGACGTCCGGTGCGTCACCCTCCTCGCGACGCCTCGCTGCGTAGACTAAGCCAGGCTGCCTAGCTTCGGTGTTGCCCGCTCCTCTGCCCTGAACTCCGTGACCTCGATTAGGACCATTGCCTCCTCTACCGTTACCACGACCCCTCTGCGGTGGTCCCACATTCCTTGCTGGAGTACGGTTCTGACCCTCTGGCTGATTCCTTGCCAACTTCCAAGGACAATCCCTTACACGGTGATTCGGAGATCCACATTCAAAGCAACCTCTCTCACCGGTGTAACAACCTCCCCAATGCGACTTCCCACAGCGATTACACTGAGCCGGTCTCTGATTAGTAGCCATGGTCCTTCCAGCCTGATTTGGCCCACTCTGTCTGGCCCTCTTTTGTGCGTTATTTCTCGATCCAGACGACCCTACGCCTCTTTTCTGCTTGCTCCTATCATAGCTCTGCCTCACAGACTCCCGGACTCTTTCGGCCACTTTAGCCTTTTCTACCAAAACAGCAAACTCCCGTACCTGTTGTGGAGCAATCAACAGCCTTAAGTCATCCTTAAGTCCGTCTTCAAAACGGACGCAACGATCATGCTCAGTTGACACAACTCCCCGAGCATAGCGGCTCAGCCTCAGGAATTCTGCCTCATACTCAGATACCGACTTGTTTCCTTGCACCAGTCCCAGAAAGGTTTTCCTCTGAGTATCAGTGTAGCTGGTGCCCACATACTTCTTCTGATAAGTAGCTTTGAAGTATTCCTAAGTAAGGTCGTCTGCTGTAGCGCCGTCCCGAACCGTGAGCCACCACTGGTATGACTCGTCTTTTAGAAACGACACCGCTCCTTTCAGCTTCTCCTCATTTGTTAAGTCGAGATCGTCCATGATCCTCTCGGTTGATTCTAACCAATATTCGGCTGTACTGGGTGCGACACCTGACACACCCCGAAATACTTCAGCTCCATTGGATCGGAGCCGCTCAGATACAGACTTCCGAGCTCCCGTACTTCTACTGGTCTCAGCCATCATTTCTAGAACACGCAGCATAGCCTGCGATACCGACTCACCCCCCGTCTATTCCTGATGTCCATCACCAAAGGTTGGGGGTGGTGGTGGAGGTGGTATCTCATTATCCGATCCTTGGCCTGACCTAACTGGTTCTGTCATGGCCATCCGGCCTCTACCGCGTCCCCGACGGCCGCGACCTCTAGAACTCATTTCTTATGGCGCAATCTGTCTTAAAAAGTTTTATGAGTTAGCCAATGTTCCACTGACTAATAGCAAAGAATTTTATGGGTGAAATTAAGAAGTTGTTCTTTCGATCAACCAAGTTTCAAGCCTTCTATCATAATTCGAAGATACACTTTTACTAATTCCATCACTCTCTTTGACCAATTCGTAACCCGGGGTATTTTCGTCATTTACCCTACAGGGGTATTTTGGTAATAAAACAAGTAAGTTCGTAAATCTTGACAAAACAAGGAAAATTTAAAATTTGCAAAACTTGGGGGCTTTTTTTTTTTTTTTGAAAATCGTCTTTCCAAGTTGGTAGTGTTGCAAAAACTTGAAAATCAGGGTCATTTTAGTAATTTGCAAATTAGGGGCAATTTCGTAATTTTTCCAAAATCACGACATTTTTGATATTTTTCAATTTAGGGATCTTGGGTATAAGAAAATTTTGTTAAAATTTTGGGGTAGCTTAGATTTTAAAACTAGGGGTATTTTTAAAATTTTAAAATGTCCATAACTCAAGAAAATTTTGTAATATAAATCTTACGGTTTAAGGGAAGTCTTTAAAACTAGAGTTTTTATAAAATGCGGCTGATTCCCTTTCGGTTTTAATAATAGGGTTTAGCCCACGAACAAGTCCTCACGGTTTGGGTGAACCAAAGCTACGTACCAGGTAGGATTCCCGCGAAGAGGAGGTGAGTCGCTAAGACCACTTAAATACCAAGCTCTTCCGGATCCAATCCTAGACATACGTACAAGGGTTACCACACCTTAACTCGGTGACTCAGTCATGGGTTTGTTTAATTAGGCAATTATAAATCTTATGCGATTGTTCGGGGTAAACTAGCCCTAGGGTTCATATACCTTTCATACTATCTACGTCCCATTTTCTACCCATTTACAAATAACCATTCATACATAGATTAAGGATACTTACAAGAGCGGATCGGTGCCGGAGACTCGACGCCATGTTGTTCAACCAAAACCATTTCCAAAGAGGTTTTTAAAAGCCTATCTAGCAAAAACATTTTTTTAGGTCTTAGGCCCTCACAGCCGAGTTTTTGAGCCTGGCTCTGATACCAAAATGTAACACCCCAAACCCGGCCTACAAGCCTCGACCGGATCTAGTATGTCACGGAACAAAAACGGTTTGAAAAGTTCAATGGAAGTTTTCAATAAAAAGGTGTTTGCTAAAATTTAGATGGGTTGGCTTGATAAATACGATAGAGTTGAAAACTTTCCCTTTTCCTTTGAAACCATTTAATCACTTAGGTTTTAAAGCATTAGAGTCATAGGTGACTTAGGAAAGTTTGTTACCCGGTGATAACTATTTTTGAAAACGCCTACGAGTGCATATTTTGAAAACATTATCTTGACCGATTTGCTTGACAGTTCATAAGTTCATCAGTTACGTAAATAAGTAAAGCAACTACTTAAACATCCAACATAATAAGCGGCCATATTACAACCCAATCGAATTTTAGTGAATAGTAACTTAAAGCGGGAAAAATAAAGTGTTAAGTTCACAAAACAAACATGGCCGCCTCGAGCTCTCCCCGGCTCCGCATCCGCACTCTACTCACCTGCAAGATGATACGGGAAGGGGTGAGTCACCATGACTCAGTGTATAAATCCCTAATCCCGAAAATATCACTCATACACAAGATATTAGTATGACATGCAATTATGCAACCCAACCTAGCCATCCATGCTCCTTTTCTACCCCGTGTGGTACCAAACCACTGGTGGTGCCAAACCACTGGTGACCCGAAGTCACAATATCTGTCAATACGTGTGGTGCCAAACCACTGGTGGTGCCAAACCACTGGTGACCTGAAGTCACAATCAAATGATGGGGCCAACCCATCGTGTGATACCAAATCACTGGCGTCGATCCCGTATCTCAAATGTGGGGCCAACCCACGGTGGCACTAAGCCACAGGGACGAGACGCTATGAGGTGCCAAACCTCTGGAGGTACCAAACCTTTGGTGACCGTAGTCACAGTGTGTTACCAAAACACTGGTGTCCGTCGACACGAATATTACTCCCTCTCATCAATCCCACCATCATCATGCTCATATCACAAGGATCATGATCCCATATATCATGCAATCGTATATAGCATAGCATTACACAGCATATGATGGCGTATACAACATATATCGTAAATCGAGTAATAGGGGACTTACCCGAAAACCAAGCTTATGCCCACTAGGCAAAGTTACCACATGAGAGGTCATTAATATTATCGAATAACAGTTTATACTAATAAAGTGTGTAAGAGCTTACACACCTATTTAATCGAAGATTTAACTAGCAATCCCGTGCCTATGCGATATTACAGAAGTCCCGAATTAGTCCTCGTAACGTTCCTATATTCGGCCATCATAGATTATTATTAAGAGGGTCCCAATTGATTAACCAACAAATCCAAAGGATGGGTCATAACGTAATAAAACAGGGCCTTAGGCCGAACCTTTATTAATACGAACTAATGTGACTTGAAATCTCGAAAACTTCTGGTTTCATAGCCGATTTACCCCCTAAAATCAAGGTGCATAAATCGGTCAGACATAGATACCAAAATGGTCCTTGGCCGAATGTCAATAACCTCATACCTTGTCCACCGAAGTTCTAAAATTCCCCTTATGCTTTGAGTAGTCAAGACCCTTGAAGAAACGAGACCCGGAAGACTCCTTCAAAATCCTTTAGTTTCGGCTACCTTCAAAAGAGACTCTAAGAATTATTTATAGGCATTCGGCCAACCCCTTTGAAGTGCTTGAACTCATGCATTTGGCCCATCAAAAGAGAGGTAAGGAGCCGAAGAAAAAGGGAAATACTTACCAACCTTCGAAGATACATCTCTTCTCGTGGAGTCGACCTATGCTCTATATGGTAAGTAACATTCGGCTAGGACTACAATGGAAAAGAAAGCAATTCGTCAAGGTTAAAGAGCTTAGACCATTTGGTCAACAACAATGGAAGGAAACAAAAGAACAAGGAGCTAGCCCAAAACACTCCCTAGGGCCTCTTCCAACCCGAAACCCCAAGCCCCTTGGAGTTTCCCATTTTCGGCCAGGGATTAAGAACTCAAAGCCACCAGAGTTTGTTGTCCTTACCTCGAGGATTTCTCCTCCATGATGAGCACCAAAGTTCGGCCAAGTCCCTCTAGGAAACACCATATCCGGCAATCAAAATTTGGGAAGGAAGATAGTATAGAGAAGCACTTTTGGCCAAGCATTCAAAATTAGAAGGAAAGGAAAATGAAAGAGCTATTGCCGAACATGCTCTCCTTTGCTAAACTCCAAGGCCGGCCAACCCCAAGGCATACTTTCCTTCCATTGTCAATTTCCCATAAACATTGTTTTGTACATTTCCCAACACTCCCCCCATACTTAGATTAAACTAATAGCTAGATAAAATAAGGATAACTCCCATACTATCAAAAAATATTACACCATACTCCAATTATAAAAATAATAATAATAACTAAATAAATAATAATAATAAACAATACAAAAAGAATAAAAGAAACATGCAGCCAACAAGTCTTGTTTCCCACGCGTGCATGTGCATGCCAATACCCCAAACATGCCGGCCAAAGCAAAAAGGAATGCTTCCAGGCGCTGCGCATGGGTTTCGAACCCCGGACTCGAAGCAGTCCTCTCCAAGCTTTAGCCACTCGGCCAGCATGTCTTTCATGACATAATGCGTCGGAAATTCCTCTTAAACACTCGGTCCCTGGCTCTTGCACACATAAATGCCAGAGACAAAAAGGACAAAAAGCACGTTCATGCGCCACCTTCGGGTCTCGAACGCGAGACCTGAGACAGAATCCCCCACGCTTCAACCACTCGACTACTGGCATTTCATGACATGATTCGGCAAAACTTTCTTTTAAACCTATGCTTCATTGATCCCTAATGCTTAAATGCTAAGCAGAAATAAAAATGCTCGCGCGTCCCCAAGGGTGCTCGAACGTGCGACCCCGAGCTGAAATGAACCATTACGCCCCTGGCCACTATGTCAAGGCATCAATTGTGACATGAACCCATCTCAAATTCCTTTTGAGCCTTCCTTCACGTTGACGCCAAAACCAAAATTAAACTTGCCTTGCGCTTTCGTCAGGACTCGAACACGAGTCCTTGAGGCAGCAATTGGGCATCACGCCCCCACGCCACTCAGCCAGGGCATTCAATATGCCACAAGCCTGCTACAATTTTTATTTAAACCCTCCTTCGCCTAACACTCCTTCAGCGCCAAAAATAAAACTTCCTCCACGCGACTCGAACCCTCGCCTAGTCGCGTCTTCTAGCCTTCTTTGCAGCTCCCTTACCACTCTTTCAGCCATGCTCTTGTGTCAAAACTCGCCCTAATTTAATGATAAGGCTTATACCCTTAGCCCTTTCCATCCCAAGCACTTAAAGAACCTTCTTAACCCTATACCCGGCTAACTCGGGATTTTGGCTAAACCATGATATATGCATTTAAATCAGGAAAACCCACGATAAATACTCGTATGGCAAATGACCCCTAAAGCAGGATGTTACAGACTGTGCACTCTTCACAGGGGAAATGAAAAGTGTGGGCCTCCAGGCGCCAACGCTCGACTAGTGCGGATATTAAATCATACTGCAGATCAAACGTCCGGATCAGTGCTGCTGACCCGAATCCAGCTTGCTCTAAATAGGGCATCAATCGTTCATCCGGGAGATTTCCTAAGCCATTCACACGGCCCCTTAATACACGGTACGAGCCCTGACAGTGTTAAATCACAAAAAATTATTATAATAACATAATTTATTATGTAGCTATTTTTTTAATATAACCCGCGATTAATAAATAACAATACATTACCATATTATTAGCTGCGTCAGATATGTGAGGATCTATACTAACTAATGGAGCCATTGCCGTCTCAAATATTTAATTTTTAACTACATAAAAAAACAATAAATTTATATTAAATTACTAAAAAATAACATGCCAATAAAAATAATATAACAAAAACATAACATAAACGACACATAATAAAAACCATTTATTTTGGCCCTTTGTTCGTATTTTCCTTATTTTCAAATTATATTACTTTCAAAAAATATACTATTTTCGTATTTAATTATTTTATATTGTAGTACATAATGTTTCAAATGTATTATTATAGTGTTTTTTTAATATAAATTTAGTAAAAACCACTTATTTTGACCCTTTGTTCGTATTTTCCTTATTTTTCAATCTATTACTTTTAAAAAAATATACTATTTTTGTATTTTATTATTTTACATTATAGTACATAATGTTTCAAATGTATTATTATAGTGTTTTTTTAATATAAATTTAGTAAAAACCACTTATTTTGGCCCTTTGTTCGTATTTTTCTTATTTTTCAAATTCTATTACTTTCAAAAAATATACTATATTCGTATTTTATTATTTTATATTATAGTACATAATGTTTCAAATGTATTATTATAGTGTGTTTTTAATATAAATTTAGTAAAAACCACTTATTCTGGCCCTTTGTTCGTATTTTTCTTATTTCCCAAATTCTATTACTTTCAAAAAATATTATTTTCGTATTTTATTATTTTTTATTATTTTAGTACTTAATGTTTCAAATGTATTATTTTAGTGTGTTTTTAACATAAATTTAGTAAAAACCACTTATTTTGGCCCTTTGTTTGTATTTTCCTTATTTTAAATTATATTACTTTCAAAAAATATACTATTTTCGTATTTTATTTACATAATGTTTCAAATGTATTATTATAGTGTTTTTTTTAATATAAATTTAGTAAAAACCACTTATTTTGGCCCTTTGTTCGTATTTTTCTTATTTTCAAACTCTATTATTTTCAAAAAATATATTATTTCGTATTTTATTATTTTATATTATTTTAGTATATAATGTTTCAAATGTATTATTTTAGTGTTTTTTAATATATATATATATATATATATATAACTAACAATATTAATAACTAACAATAATAATTTTTTACTAACAATAATAATACTGTAACACCCCAAACCCGGCCCATTTACTATGACCGAATTTGAAATGCCACTGCGAAAAACGTTTGAAAAACTTTTGACTTAGAATTAAAAACATAAAATTTTGTTTTCTTTACTAAAAACATTGTGTAATTAAAATTTCAAGTAAAACTAAGTTGTTTAAAATAAAACATTTTCAAATATAATATAATCGACAAACCAACTTAAAACATAATAAAAGTCCTTAAATACTTAAAATGGCCCTTATTACAAAAATTAAATACTTATAATATTGAAACATAAATTGTATAAAGAGAATCCATTTTTGTATGGGCCACCTCGTATCCACTCCAACCCGGTCCAAGCTTTAAGCATCACCTGAAAGGTTTGAGAAAAAATGGGTGAGTCAAACAGACTCAGTGCATAGTTAATACACATGTCCCCACATATGAGCTTGGCCCATATCCACGCATCAATCACATATCAAATGATAAGGCAATATATCCACATAATTTCACATATTGGGCTTGGCCCATATCCACATTGATCCACATAATTAGTCATGCAAAATGCATAAATATGCAACATGAAGCCCAACCCAACCTAGAGTCCATCCATTACTCCTACCTTAGCAGACTCCCTGCCCAAGGCCGTGGCTAAGCCACCGATCACATAGTGATCCACATATCTTACCTTGGCAGACTTGCTGCCCAAGGCCGTGGCTAAGCCACCGATCACATAGTGATCCACATATCTGTATCCACGAGGTGACTCGAGGTCATCCTCAATCTACGGTGATGCACACAGCTATCATCCGCCGAGATGGGCACCTAGCCAACACCTCCCTTGATGAAGCACATAGCCACCATCAAGCGCCAATGTAGCACAAGGCTAACATCAGACCACGTACATAAAGTACACTCTTTCCTTCGATAGTCACATCCCAAGTCCCATGCATATATGTGTATCATGGCAACATATCACTTGAACAATAATGCATCACATGCCATCACATTTCATATATTCATCAATGATCATTTAATATCGTAAATCACTGACCTGAGTATTCGATCACCCACCATGGGTATTCACATTCTTAGCCCTTAATCCGGCTACCATTAACATCATATCACATATACATAAATATAACACATACACACAATCAAGAGACAGTGCGATAACTACGCACCTTTTTGGCACAGTCGGCTAAATCCCGAAGACCCGATCTACCACACTAGAATCTTGTCCTACAATCGGCCATATCACAATATTTTAATGAAAACCATTCGGCCAACAACATATCTTAATCCAAATAACCTTAGGCTTCCTCAACCAACTTTAAGAGTATAGAATCCTTACCACTTGACTTACCAACTCCGATTTGCTAAAGGAATGGCTTAAATCGATTGCTTCCGAAATCCAATGAGCCTAATTGAATAATCGAATCCTAAAAACGGTTAGAACCTTGCAAACCAATGCCCAAAGGTTCGGCCTTTGTCCACAAGAAAACATCACAGAAACGAGAAAGAAAAGAAAGAAAACGTCCATGAACACTTACCCCCTTTTATCCAAAATCAGTAGAAGAAAACCAAGGAGAGTCTACCCTTGAATATTTGGCCAAAACAAAGACTAAAAGAGAGGAAGAAGGTTCGGCTATGGTGAAGTAAAAAGAGAAGAAGAAATAGTATGTAAATGGATGTTTTAACTTTGAGTAAATGAAAAAGAAATGAGATTTGAGATGAAGAATGATTCGGCCAAG
Source organism: Gossypium australe (assembly GCA_005393395.2). Taxonomy (NCBI): domain Eukaryota; kingdom Viridiplantae; phylum Streptophyta; class Magnoliopsida; order Malvales; family Malvaceae; genus Gossypium; species Gossypium australe. The sequence goes on from CM016614.1 coordinate 14,191,418, forward strand.
AGAGTGTAAAGGAAAATGTGATTATGAACCAATGTCAAAGAAGAAAAAGAGAGAGATGAGGGAGAGAGAGGTTCGGCCAAACACTATTTGTCAGAGAAGAAAAGTGCACAAAAATGCACAAAGTTCAATTTGTGGTTTCAGTTTCAAAAGAACAATGGAAGAAAGAAAAATAGTATGATTTGGTTCAACAAAATGAGGCTAAAATCAAAAGCAATTTTGCACCAAAAGCAATACACACAATCGGCCAAGGAGGGAAGTTTTTGGAGAGAAAGAAAAACAAAACCAAAAGATGCACAAAAAGAAAAGTTGGCCAACTATTCCCCCCAAACCTCCTATAAAAAATTCGGCCACCCCCTAGCCATACATGCCGTCTACATACATGCACTAAAGCCTTGACAAAGTTTCCAAAACATATTCCTAAAGCCAAGCCTTTTGTCCCCCCATCTTTCCATAACCTTAAGAATCTTATCCCCAAATTCATGCTTTCCATAAACCAAAATTCAACTTACCAAAATTAATAGTCCAACCTATCATAAATAAGTTTGACCGTCCATCAAAGCAAGGATTCAAAAATAAACCTTCAAAATGCTAAACATGCTACTCGAACTTCTAACCTCTAGCAACCTTACAAACTCCTTAACCAACTTGCCACTTACTCCTCTTATGCTTTAATTGAACACTTAAAATAACTTAAGTGTCAAGCTCACTTAATCCACTTCATTAAATAAACATACTAAAAATTATTCTAACTTCCTAAATAAAATCAAGCCTTCACAAGACTATACTAAGCCCACAATAAAAAAATTATACCCGAGCTAACACAAGTAACAAAATGATATTCAAATTTTCCTAAAGCCCAAGGTCCAATTCTACTAGGCCCAATTTCGGGATATTACAAATACTAACTAAAATAATAATTACGTTTAAACTAACAATAATAATAGTTTTTTACTAACAATATACTAACTAAAATAATAATTATGGTTTTTAACTAACATAATAACTAACAATATACTAATTAACTAAAATATTATTTTAGGGTTTTTAACTAACTAACTATAATAATAACTAACAATATAATATTTAAACTTTTTACTAATCTTAATCTAACAATAACTAAACTAAACTAACAACAACAAATAATAAAACAAAAATCAATATATATAATAATAATAACAACAAATCATCAACACAATAACAACAATATCATATCATCCATTATTTTAAAAAAAAAATACCTACTTCTATTTTTTTTCTTCTCTTTCTTTCTTTCTTCTTTCTCCTTTCTTTCTTTTTCTTTTCTTTTTCCGGCGCCGCCGTCTCCTCCTCCTCCTTCTTCTCCTCCTCCTCCTTTCCCTTTCTAATCTAAAACTGAAATTATTGGGGACCATTATAAGGTCCCCAAAGGCCACAAGATGCCAAAATGGCATGCATGAGCAGACACTTCACATCGGTGCCGCCTCTGCCACTAGCACCTTCGGTGCCGCCTGTGGCAGACCCTCCACCAGGGTCCTGTCACGTCGTCGTCAGTTTTTTTTTCTTTTCAGTGTTTTTTTTAAATTTTAAATGTTTTTTTTATCTGATTGGTGTCAGAAGCCAAGGTGGTGCCGCCTCTAGCATAGGTGTGACTGGATGTACCATTTTGGTACATAATGAAAATGCCATGCCATTTTGGATTTTTTTTTGTAATATTTTAGTAAAAAACGCTCTATAAGAGGTAAGTTGACCAACAGCTTAAATTACAATAAAAGAATAATTAGAACTTGCATCTTTAACTTCCATAAACCTTTATAATATATAAAAATAATTATTTTATAATTTTATAATTTTAAAAAATTACTTTAGCTTGTACTTATTTAAAAATATGAACCTCTTCATTTCCAATTTTTTATTGGTTTAAGTTAATACATAGTTTATCTCAGAAATTATTCAAAAGTATCTAGTTGGTACTTGAAATTTTTTTTTTAATTTAGTTGGTATTTAAACTTGTATTCCGTCGCTTAAGTTGGTACCTCCGTACTAACACCGTTAGTTTATGTTGACGTGGCATTAATAGCCAATCCGACGGTGACACGTGGTTGCCACTCAACATGTTACGTAGACATAAATTGAAAATTTTGAAAATCTTTTAAAATATGTAAATTAATAAAAATATATTTTTTTACATCAAGAATGAACTTAGATAAATGGTTGTTCAGATATATCTAAATCCAGTCACCTATTTGTCAATATTCATTCTAGATGTATTTTTGGTAAGTTTATATGTTTTTATTTTTTTATCAAATACCATTTTTCATGTTATTATTTTATATATATAATATAAATTTATATAAAACATATACATTTAAAATTATATAAAAAGCTTATAATATTTTGAAAAATATATAAAATTATAATATAAATTAGTAAAAATTTACAAATTTATAAAAATATATAAATATATAAAAGAATAAAAAATTATAAATGTATAAATATATAAAATATCTAAAAAGCAAGATTACAATGAATTTGGACAAATTGTTGTCTAGATGCATTTGAATCTGGACAACTATTTAGTTTAGGTTCATTCTTGATGTAAAAATTTTTATATTTTTTATTCATTACTATATTTTAAATTTTTAAAATATATATTTTTTTAATTTAAAAAATTAATAAAATAACCTAATATTTTATAAAACAAATAAAAAACATATAAACTTACTAAAATACATTTGGAATGAATCTAAATTAACAAGGTGTCTAGATTCAGATGTATCTGGATAACTAGTTGTCCAGATTCACTCTTTATGTGAAAAAAGTTATATTTTTTTATTAATTTATATATTTTAAATTTTGTTTTAAATTTATATTTTCCACGTGGCATATTGTAAAGTTTTCATATGTCACTATCGAATTGGTTATCAGTGCCACATCAGCATAAACTAACAGTGTTAGTGTAAAAGTATTAACTTGGGTAATAGAGTATAAGTACAGGTACCAACTATGTCCAAAAAAAGTTGAGGTACAATCTAAATACTTTTGGACAAGTCTTTGGTGGAGGGCAAACTACATATTAACCCTATTGGGTTTTTTTCAAATTGTTAAAAGAAAAATGTACCCTTGTAAGAATATTACTTATTTAAAATTTGCAAGGGTAGTTTAGTAATTTTCACAATCAAACTGGTGTTCGATTAACCCATTACACCAACTCAATCTTGAGGTTAATAATAAGTAATTATAGACATATGAACGACATGGGTGAAAAAATTTGTTTCATAATGGTAAAATGTAAAAAAAAAAATTAAAATGAAGCTTTGGTTGAAGTGATAAAAAAACATTTTGTAAATATTAGTGGTATGGGTTCAAATCTCCCCATATGTAATTTCTTTTACTAGTTTATTATCAATATAAAATGACAAAAGCACTCTCATAACAATATAAATTATTTTATACATGTAGGGGTAATTTCATAATCTACTTAATCGAGTTGGTGATTAGTTAACCCATAACACCAACTCAATCACACACTTAAATAATAGTATAGATAAGATGAAGGAATAAATATAATTATATTTTTATTTTCATTATTTTAATTTTTTATTATAGATTTATATGAAATTTTATGAGTCAATAGTTAGTTTTGTATATATTTTACATTAATTTATTTTTATTTAATTTATTTTGTGTTTATATTATATATCAACTCATCAAATAATTCACATAGTTTGTTTGGTGATTTTAATTCTAAAAAATATTTCTTTCCATGTAAATTATTCATAATGATTTGATTTGCAGATATTTAAATAATTTTTTATAGTAATGAAATTTAGTGAAAATAATTTATTACATAAATATTTTTATTTTAAAATTAATAAATAATCATAGATTGTTTTTTTTTTTTGAGTAAATAATCATAGATTGTTATTTCAAAAGAGTTGTTCCATATTTTAATTCATTGGAAGATTGAGGATTTATGTTTGGTTATCTCTAATTTTAAATGATTAGTTTTAATATTTAATCAAAATTCAATTTTAGAATTGTATTTTATTTTATTTTTTATTTTTTTAATGCACATATGTAAATGAGTCGGTAAATAAGATCACTTGCAAATTGATTAACATTATTTATTAAAAAAGCAATTTGGTTTGCATTTGTTGAATTGGTTTCAAAATAGATTTTGTAACAAGTTTTTCTATAGAGTTGTTTTGCAAGTTAAATAAGGGAATAAAATAATTTTATGCAATTAGGATTAAATGATCCTATCTCTATAGAGTTTTGCTTAAAGAATTAATTTACTAAACATTTTTCTAGGTGCAACAATTAATTTAAGTCTAATCTATCTAACACTCACATGGATAATTGCACCTTAAGTGTCAATTATTTGCACCCTCTCCCCAAAATTACCTCACTTATAAAGAGGATAATCTCTCTAATAAATATCTAGAATAATAACGTGAAATTTCCCAATAAAAATGTTACCAAGATCAATCATACAACAGTCTCTAGAACTGCAATAACAAAACAAGTTTCTCTAATCCCAACTCCAAGGATATGTCCACGGATGATCTATAGAAATGAGGAGCTGATAGGAGAAGAATGAGTAAATATGTCACTAAACCATAGACAATTCGTGAGGCAACAACATAGCCCCGGTGTGAAGGTTATTGTAATCGACATTTCACTCAGTGAAGGAAAGATGAAGTTGTAGTGGGGTATCACAACTATCATCACCTATATCCCCCCCCCCCCCAATCGTCATTACACCCTTTTAAATGCCTCAAAACAGAAATCTTTAGTGGGAACAGATGAATATTGGGAACCTTGCCACCTATGCGAGTTGATCTAGTGAAGTGGGAATCCACAAAAAAGGGCTTATATCATAACGACCATGCTACCAATGGTTGACTCAACCTAAATGACGATATTAAAAAAGTAGCAGAAAAAGCCAACTTTAATAATTTGTAGGAAAAAAAAAACACAATGCCTATTGTAGAGAGGAACAAGAATAAGATCTAAGCAAAAGATATCCTAGAAGTCTCAGAATATTGGTGCAAAAAAGAAGAAGATAATCTCATAACACAAACACGCGACGACTAAGCCCCTTAGGAGAATAAGAATCAAGAGAGGAAAAAGTGACTAGGTTCCCCTTAAGATAATTCACACAGCGAGGTTGGACCATCAACTCCAAGTAGGCGAAAAAAATTTTAGTTGAATTGGAAGTGACGTCATCGTTGGAAGAGAGACGCACGAGATTTCCAAGAAGAAAAAGAAGAAGTTAGATGCACCTTATTCCAAAACAATTGAGGGAAACATCGTGTTGCATAAAAAATATGGTTTTGAGACCCCGTTCTCATTAATATTTATGGAGTTATTATATAAGTTAATTGGATTTTAGATAGATAACTTTATCTAATTAGAGATTAATTAGGGCCCAAAGATTAAATCGTAAAGTTCAACGGCTATAGATTTTTAATTAAGAAATGGCTCGAGGACTTAAATTACAAATAAACCAAAGGTCTAAAATAACAATTAGACCAAGTTAAAGCAATTGATAGTGGACGGTGGTGATTACAAGTGATTAATTAAGTAAATTCCTAAAACATGATTTATTAGTTAAATTATAATTAAGCATAGGTATAAAAGACAAATTATTGGTGGACGGTGAACAGTGGCGAAGCTAGGGGGGCTGGCATGGGCCCCGGCCCCCCTAAAAGGTAAAATTTCTATTTAGGCCCTTTAATTTTTTTAAAAATTTTAAATTAGTAAAGGTAAAATTGTACTTTGGCCCCCTTAAAATTATAAAAATTTGATTTAATCCTTTACAAATTAGAAAGATATAAACTATAAAAAATTAAAATTTCATCCGCTCCCCTAAAAAGTTGTCCTGGCTTCGCCCCTGACGGTGAGGGAATTTCATCCCTTCCAATCTGCCAAAGAATAAAAAGAGGAGAAAACCTCCATTGTCGTACCTTCCAAACTTTATTCAACAAATTGGTTAGTGTAATTTATGTTGGGAAATGTGCCTGTATTGTAATAACCATTTAACTATTTTCTATTTATTTGAACGATAAATAAATAAATAAAATTAATTCTACATTTCACTATTATGTCTTTTGTATTTCTGTCTTTCATATTTTGCATGAATACTAAAATTGTGACAAGTAAATATTAGCTCATTAATTGTCTAAGTTCAAACTAATGATAAGTGGAATTGTAAGAATGTTTACATTGCGAGAAAGACAACTTACTTCAGTAGATAATCTAAATGAGCCCTTAATCCCGTAAAAAAATCAAAATGAGCATTTGATTCAAATATTGAGAAGGATTATTATGTCATCTACAATTCCAATTGAGAAGACGGCTAGTCTTGGCTATCGAAGTAGTTGACTCCTCGGGTAGAGACATAGATGTATTCATTGGTTGAATGATACATTGCACTAGACCCGAGATGAATTAATTCTGAATCCATTTGTGAATTAACTCACTTGTGACGTTCACGGTGTGATTTACCTAAATCCTGAGTTAGCCAGTGATCATTTGTATGTAACTCATGTGCTTTGATATAAGTGGAGGCTTATGCTCTAAAAATTAATGAGCCGATAGCCAATATGTTGGGTACATGACTTGTGTATGGCATGACTTTACTAGCAACAGTGGATTTCATAGCTCAATTAAAGAGTTAATGGTATTCTCTCATTGGCATTGTGTAGATTGATAAATATGGAACGTGACCATAGGTTGTTTGTTCTCGAACGAGCTTTATCACAGTCATTTGTTGACAGTGCTCATATTAATCATTAAGAAGACACAATGGTGACAATGAGATAAAATAGAATTGTATTGAGTGAGCAGATTTAACTCAAAGGAATCAAGGATACCATATGAGGGTAACACACACATGACGAGGTCATTGGACAAAGTAGTTGGATGAACTGATTTTGTAAAGAATATACAATAAGGAGTTTTCAATCATGGTACTTCTTGTAGATCGACTCCATGATTAAGTAATTGTAAATTATCGAAACGATACTTCTGGACATAATTGCAATTACTAAAGCCTAGTTGTATATGTCTGATTGGCCCTTCCGCTAGCTCAACAAAAGCTCAATCGGACTGCACTTGAATCAGAAGAAAATTTTACAACTTTGGAAATAATTTAAATAAGTCGATTTGTTCGATGTGAAATTAAATTGGGCGGTCGTAAGAATTGTTCAACTAGAAAATTTGATTAAAGAAATTTTCTTGAAAAATTAATTTAGAAAATCTAAGTGATTTTTGGGAAAATTTGTAACGGCCGTTTTTAGTGAAATCAGAACAGTGGTTTCGGGACCACAAATATGGAGTTGAAAATTTATTTTTAATATTATTATGCGGTCTACAGCATGTTAGAAGTATGGTATAAAAAATTAGTTAAGAAATTTTACAGTTTGTTTGCTCAATTTGTGAAAAAGGACTAAATCGCATAAAATGTGAAAGTTGTGTTCTATTAACTAAAGGTATTAAATAGCTATAGAATGTTAAATTAGAGGCCCTTATTGAATAATTAGACCATTAAAGAAGGTAGTGGGTGTACATGGGGTGATATCATGAATAGTCAAAGTTGGTAAGGGGTTAGTAAATTGTTGACTAATGTAAAAGTAAATAAAATAAAAACAAAATTGTCATCTTCTTCCTTCTTTTTCAACCAAAAATATCAACAAACTAAGAGCTGGGAAAGCTTGAATTTTTCAACCACAAAGTCCCTTGCATGTAAGTGAAATTGGTGTTTGTTTTTGTTGATTTTTATGTCTTTAGAACCCTTGTAGCTTAAGCTAGCTAATTAGGGGACTAATTTGCAAAATGGTTGAAAGGCTAGGGTTTTTCCATGAAATCATGATAGTTGTTTGTGAATTGTAATGGAAGAAAATGAAACCTTGTTGGGTGTTAAACACTTTTTGTTAAGTGATTTTTGTTGTAAAAGTCAATTAGGGGTTAATTTGTAAAGTATGAAGATTTTGAGTTATATGTGTGAAATTGGAGCTTATATGGGCTGCTATGAGCACCCAGATAATTTGGTTAGGCTTTGATGTGGATGAAATTGCATAAATTTCGTTTTACGAGCCTAGAGGTTAATTTGTAAAAAGGTCAAAACTATAGGGGTAAAATGGTAATTTTGCCCTAATATGAAATTGGATTAAATTGAATAGAATAAGTATTGAATTAGTTAAATTTGATTATATAGATCAAGAAAAGCAACATTCAGACCTAAATCAAGGCAAAGATAAAGTGGTAGATTGATCGGTCGATTTAATCCGTACAATTACGAGGTAAGTTTGTACAGTTAAACATTTAATGTTTATTTATTTTTTTGATGAATGATATTATGCACTTGTACATATCTATCATTGAACTAATGGAATTAAATGTTTAAACAAGTACATCACAGGATTGAGTACAATTGTTTTATGCAAATGTGGAATTTACAGATAAGACCATGGTTGGACCATGGCAACATTAGCATGTAAGACCATAGCCGGGCTATGGCATTCTGATGATAAGACCATAATCGGGTTATGGCACGAGGAAAAATGATGTACTCATATCCGTAAGCTGATCTTAGATTCAGAAAGATGAGGTAAGTGCATTCATCGATATTTATATAACTCAATGAGCTCAGTTGTAACACCCCTCACCCGTATCCGTCATCGGAGTAGGGTTACGAGGTATTATCGATCAATACATATCATTTAACATACATAACTCATACATTTATGCATTCATACTCAAATATCATTTAATCACAATCACATTGTCCCTTATAAGGGCCTACGAGGCCTTAAACATGCTTTAGAAGTGGTCCGGGACTAAACCGATAACTCAAGAAATTTTTAGAAACTTAGAAAAATTTCAACCATTCAGGGGTCACACGCCCGTGTGAAGAGGCCGTGTGGAAACAGGGCATACATACTGACTTGGGTCACACGGCCAACCACACGCCTGTGTGTCTAACCCGTGTGCCCTTCGAAGTGGCCACACACGCCCGTGTGCCAAACCGTGTATTAGGCCGTGCCAAACCTGTAGGGTATACTGACTTATGCAACACGGTCAAGTCACACGCCCGTGTGCTAGGCCGTGTGCCATTTATGGGGGTATACTAACTTGTACCACACGGCCAGTCACACGCCCATGTGTGAGACCGTTTGGAGCATACTGACTTCAATTCAATTTCAACACCAGGGGACACACGACCGTGTAACATAATCGTATGTCACATACGACTGAGACACACGCCCGTGTCTCTACCCGTGTGGACAAAAATAGGCCATTTGCAAGGCCAATTTGCCACCCTATTTTGCACATACCTATACAAGTACAAATGGTACCATTTTAAGGCACAAATATGCAGCCAAAAGTCATTAACCAATACATAAATCTTGTTATATCTATCTCCAACCATGCAAGTCACAAATATGTCACAACTTGCTATTTAATTACATACCTAATTCACATATACAATTCAATTTACTAATTCATTTCAAACATACATTATCAAGCATTAATTCACAAACACATAGCTTCCAAATTATCAACTTCAATTGCCTAACATAAGTCAATTTACCAAACCCAAAATAGAACCATTTGCACATTTATAACATCATCATGTTCATCATCTTTTGCCAACCCAAATGGACAAAATACATATTCACCAAGCATACCAAAATGACACAAGCCTATACATGCCATATACTATATTTACACAACTCAAAAGTACCAAATAGATGTCCGATAATGCGATGAAGTTCCTGACGATCCCCGGTTCCGAGCTAGCTTCGATTTACTATAAAACATAAAAGGAAATAAACAAAGTAAGTTATAAAGCTTAGTAAGTTCGTATGTATATATATAAAATAATCAACATCATTCATGAACAATTTCAAGTAGATACATAATTTGCAATTAAAACCTCAATCAATGAGTTAACAAGAAGTTTAACTATAAAGCAACTCATAAATTCTCATCTTTTTATAATTCATCATTCGAACATATTTTTGTACATACCTGTATTGATACATATCTATTCTCACCATTTTGCTTATCGAATCAGTTCAAGTTTATAAATGCTTACGATATAAGTACGCCGATTTTCCGATGTCATAGTCCAACTATGGTCTTACACATATTGCCAAGGCCCTGCCGTGGTCTTTCATTCACATGCCATAACCCGGTTATGCTTATTATTCAATTTTGCCATAGCCCAGCTATGGTCTTATTCAGCAACTCGTTTACTTAAACCGTGCATTTAATATAATATCTCCACATTTATCTAATAAAATAAATACTATCTCAATTTCACCCATAAAATAAATAGATACACATTTAAGTTCAGTTATATGAACTTACCTCGTATACGAAAATGACAGATCGGGTCGACTACTCGATAACCTTACTTTTCCCCCGATCTAAGTATGAATTCATTCTTTCTTAATCTATATGAATACAAAATTAACTTATTCAATCACATATTCTTTCAATTTAGTCCATATCACACTTTAAAGCACTTTTTCACTTTTGCTTCAAGTATTTCACAACTTTTACAATTTAGTCCTTATTTCACAAAACACAAAATTCACATAATTCAAGACTAACCCATGCTAGCTGAATTACCAATATACCCCTAGCAGCCCATATTTTCCATTTATTTCACATTTCAACCACTCAATTTGCATATTTCACAATTTAATCCCTATTATGCATTTTCATCAAAAATCACTTAACAAAACATGTAAAAATATCATCAAGCTTTCATAATCTATCATCAATCATCAAATTAATCAAGTATTCAACAATGGCAGGATGTTATTAACAGTTTCAAAATCTAAGGTACAGGCTAGCTAGATTGAGCTGCAACGATTACAAAAACATAGAAATCATCAAAAACCGAGTAAAAATTACTCACCAATTAGACTATGCAATAGCTGAACCTTAGATAGCTCCAATGGCTTTTCAAAACATGAATTTTCGGTGGTGGAAGATGATAATATGAACATAATTTCATTTTTTTATTAATTTTAACTTAATTAACTAAATTACCTTTTTAACCTTAAATAAAAACCACAAAATTTCATGATATTATGCCCATTAATGTTCACTCAATTTAATTATGGTCTAATTACAAAATAAGGACCTCTAATTTAATATTCCATAGCTATTTAATACCTTTAGCTATTAGAACTCACATTTTACTCTTTACGTGATTTAGTCCTTTTTCTCAAATTGAGAAATTAAACAATAAAATTAGCTCACGAAATTTTCACACATATCAAATAACATGTTTTAAATACCAAAAATAATATTAAAATAATTTTTTGACATCGAATTTGTGGTTTCGAAACCACTGTTCCGATTTAGCTAAAATCGAGGTGTTACATCAGTAGTAATATGAGGTGATTCGAATTAAAGTAAATCAGTGTAGGTATTTGCAAGAATTACGGAAAGTAATTCATAGTGGAGGTAGCGATACACGGTTAACCTGATTACGATTATGTGATAAGCTTTAAGCTGAATTGTAAATTACCTATGTATTGATTTTTCTTAGTCAAATTGTGGATGCTTTGGAAGGTTGTTTTTAATAGTCATACGAACTTACTAAGCTTAATTGCTTACTCAGTTTATGTTTCCGTGTTTATAGTGAATTGGAAGCTCGCTCGAATTGGAAGCCGTCGGAGATCGTGTTGTACTATCAAACTCTCATTTTGGTACTTTGGACTTTGTATATTTTTGGGTTAAATGGCATGTATAGGTGTTTTGGTTAAGGTAACCTATATGTTGGTTGTGTAATTAGCCAAGTGATTTGGCTTGAGATTGATATATGTTTTGATATGTAAGTATGTATATATGGCCTTTTGATATGTTGTGTATAATGGCTGTGTGAATGCCTTGTTGTGGATTGGTATCTTGTGTAACAAATGGTTGGAATAGAGATGAGCATGTATGCTAAGTTAGGCACAAGGTCTTAAGCATGTAATTGACCATTTAGTTATGCTTTAGAAATATCTTTTGTATGTTTAAAAGTGGTCAAATGAATATGCTTGTTGACACCATATTGTATGTGTGGTTTGTATATGGTATGAACTTGATATTGGTTGGCTTGAAGTGCCTATTTATGCCTTGCTTGTATGTACATTTTTGAATTTAGGTTGGCACCTCTTTGGGTAAGGAAAATGGCTTAGAAAATAGCCTATTTTTTTCCACACGGGTGTGTGTCTCGGCCATGTGTGACACATAGCTAGGTGACATGGTCGTGTGTCCCCTGATACTATTTAAAAATCAAGTTAATGGCTTCACACGGTCTAGCACATGGGCGTGTGGCTTGGCCTTGTGGCACAAGTTAGTATACCCTCCAGTTTTAGCATGGCCTAGCACACGGCCTAGACACGGGTGTGTGTGGCCATTTCAAGAGGCACACGGCCTGACACACGGGCATGTGGTTTGGCCGTGTGAGCCAAGTCAGAGAGTTATACGGGCTGGGACACGACCATGTGATCCCATTTTGAATGCCCACATAGCCTGAGACACGGGCGTGTCTCTTGGCCGCGTGAGAGACGCGGCTGGGGTACACGGGCATGTGACCCCTGTACCTTGAAAATTTTCAATGTTTTCTCAAAACTTTCCTGAGTTAACGGTTTAGTTCCGAACCATTTCTAATGCTTGTTTTGAGCCTCAAAGGCTCGTGTTAGGGACCTTATGATTGTATTTGAATGGTTTTTGTTTGGATTAAGTTTTGAACATGAAATTTATGATGGTTTGAGTTATAAGTCTAGTAATATTCCATAACCCTATTTCGACATCGGATATAGGTTAGGGGTGTTACATTTATTGGTATCAGAGCTACGGTTTAGTCGATTCTAGGACTAACGTAGCATGTGTGAGTCTAGCTATACATGCCATTATTTAACCTATAATAGTGTGACATCTCCTGATAGTTTAAAATCGTGTTTTCTTATAGTAATGGATCCAAATCGAGCAGATTCTGATAATGTTAAAAGTAATGCGCCGACCTCGGTTTGAGGGGTAGCGTCGTCTGAATATTTACCCGTGTCTGGAAGTTGTGGAGGAGAGCCTAAGGAAGCCTTCTTCCAGATGATTAGTGAATGGTTCACCGAGTTCGTACGAACGAACCCAGCTATTCAACGACCCCCACCCCCACCTATTCTCCAACAAGTTCCCGTAGCTCCTCAAGGTTTGGAACCTTTACGTATGAGTAGACCATTTGTTGATAAAATTTGAAAGTACGGGGCTGAAGAGTTTAGAGCTATAGTTGATGATGATCCCGAGAGAGCCAATTTTTGGCTTGAGAATACAATTCGAGTTTTTGATGAACTGTGTTGTACGCTGGCAAAATGTGTTAAAGGTGCTATATCACTTCTGAGAGATACTGCCTATCAGTGGTGGAACACATTGATATCTATAGTACCGAGAGAACGGGTTACATAGGAATTCTTTCAAGCTGAGTTCAGGAAGAAATACATAAGTCAACAGTTTCTAGATCAAAAGCATAAAAAGTTTTGAGAATTGAAATAAGGCCGTATGACTGTGACCGAGTACGAAAGAGAATTTGTAAGATTAAGTAAGTATGCTCGGGAGTATGTTTCTACTGAAGAAATCATGTGCAAGCGGTTCATAGACGGTTTGAACGAAGACATTAAACTTCTAGTCAGAATTCTGGAATTAAAAGAATTCGTTGTCTTGGTCGATAGAGCTTGCAAAGCCAAAGAGTTTGGTAAAGAAAAGAAATAGTCGATTCTGAGGCTAGAGATTCAAGAAAAAGGTCAACGGGAAAATCTTATCACTCGCCGTCAAAGAAATCAAAGGATTTCCACAATCATTCAACCGCTTTATTGGGATATTCTAACCGAGACCGTGGTAAACAACACGTAAGTTCAAAAGCTCAAGCCACTTCAATAACAAGCGTTGTTAGTGTTAAAGCCAATAGACCGGAATGTCAACAATGTGGAAGACGACATTTTTAAGAATGTAGATTGAACGACAGAGCCTGTTTTAGATGTGACTCACTTGAGCATTTCATTCGTGACTGCCCCGAATTACCTGAGAAGGACAACTTTCCAACTGCTCGGCCGAGGAATACATCTGCTAGAGGGAGACCACCCCGAACTGCTGGAAATGTGAGTGACAGTTGAGGTGCAATGAGAGATTCTGCTGTGAGATCGGAGGCACGAGCGCCAGCTATAGCTTATGCCATTCGCGCTCGAGAGGATGCATCGGCACCAGATGTTATCACCGGTACATTTTCTCTTTATAACACTAATGTAATTGCTTTGATTGATACGGGATCAACTCATTTTTATATATGTACAAAGTTAGTGTCTAGTAAGAGTTTACATGTCAAGTCCACTAAATTTGTGGTTAAAGTATTGAACCCCTTAGGTCAGTATGTATTAATTGATAAAGTCTGGAAGAATTGCCCCTTGATGACTCGGGGTTACAATTTTCTGGCCTATTTGATGCTTTTACGGTTTGATGAGTTTGATGTGATATTAGGTATGGATTGGCTGACTATGCATAATGCGGTTGTGAATTGTATACGAAAGGCCATTGTATTAAAATGTCAGAATGGTGAGACTCTTCGTATCTAATCCGATGATTCTAGTGGTTTGCCTATTGTGATATCGGCTATGCTAGCACATAAATGTGCGAGGAAAGGGTTGTGATACTTACCTTGTGTACGTGATCGATACAAAAATATCTAAATCAAAGATTGAATCAGTACTAGTTGTTAGTGAGTATCCAGATGTGTTTCCAGAAGAGTTACCTAGATTACCACCGATCAGAGAGGTCGAGTTCGCTATGGAGTTAGTATTGGGAACATCACCAATATCGATAGCTCCGTACAGAATGGCTCCAACCAAACTGAAAGAATTGAAAGCTTAGTTGCAAGAGTTAATGGATAGAAGTTTTGCACGACCGAGTTTTTCACCTTGGGGTGCACCGGTGTTATTTGTAAGGAAGAAAGATGGGCCAATGAGATTGTGTATCGACTATCGACAACTTAATAAGGTTACGATTAAGAATAAGTACCCTTTGCCGAGGATTGATGATTTGCTTGATCAGTTGAAAGGCGTAGCAGTATTTTCAAAGATTGATTTATGATCCAACTATTATCAGTTGGGGGTTAAAGACTCAGATGTGCCGAAAACTACATTCAAGACTAGGTACAAACATTATGAATTTCTTGTTATGCCATTTGGATTAACTAATGCTCTTACAATTTTTATGGATTTGAATTAATAGAATTTTTAAACCATATTTAGACAGATTCGTGGTTGTATTCATTGATGATATTCTAATCTATTCACGAGATGAGTTTGAACATTTCGAGCACTTGAAGATTGTGTTACAAACATTGAGAGATAAGCAGCTATTTGTTAAATTTAGCAAGTGCGAGTTTTGGCTCCGAGAAGTTGGATTTTTGGGACACATTGTTTCGAAAAAAGAGAAAAAGATACACGAGGTTGACTTGATCTGAGAAATCGAAGAGAAGGTGAAAGTGATTCGCGACAGCTTAAAAGCCGCTTCGAATCGACAGAAATCTTACGCGGATTTGAAGCGTAAAGATATTGAATTTTAGGTTGGCGATAAAGTGTTTTTGAAAGTACCACCTTGGAAAAGAATTCTCCGATTTGGTCACAAAAGAAAGTTGAGTCCACGATTTATCGGACCGTATGAGATTATCGAGAGAATTAGACCAATAGCTTATCGACTTGAGTTACCGTCTGAGTTGGAAAAGATTCATAACGTATTCCTGTATCTATTTTACAACGGTACTGATCGGACCCTTCGCATATTATTTCTCCAACCGAGATTGAGATTCAGCCAGACATGTCGTATACAGAAGAACCAATCCAAATTTTGGCACGTGAGGTAAAGGAATTGAGAAATAAAAGAATAGCCTTAGTGAAAGTTCTTTGGCATCGTCACGGGATTGAAATGGCCACTTGGGAACCCAAGGAAACTTTCAGAAAACAATACCCTAACCTATTTTTCGGTAAGATTTTCGAGGACAAAAAGTCCTAAGGGAGAGAGTTGTAACGGTCGTTTTCAGTGAAATCCACAGTGGTTTTGGGACCATAAATTCGGAGTCAAAATTTTATTTTTGAATATTTTTATGTGGTCTACAGCATGTTAGACGTATGGTGTAAAAATTTCGTTAAGAAATTTTACCGTTTGTTTGCTCAATTTGTGAAAAAGGACTAAATCGCATAAATTGCGAAAGTTGTGTTCTATTAGCTAAAGGTATTAAATAGCTATAGAATGTTAAATTAGAAGCCCTTATTGAGTAATTAGACCATTAAAGAAGATAGTGGGTGTACATGGGGTGATATCATGAATAGTCAAAGTTGGAAAGGGGTTAGTAAATTGTTGACTAATGTTAAAGTAAATAAAATAAGAACAAAATGGCCATCTTCTTCCTTCTTTTTCAACCGAAAATATCAACAAACTAAGAGTTGGGAAAGCTTGAATTTTTCAGCCACAAAGTCCCTTGCATGTAAGTGAAATTGGTGTTTGTTTTTGTTGATTTTTTTGTCTTTGGAACCCTTGTAGCTTAAGCTAGCTAATTAGAGGACTAATTTGCAAAATGGTTGAAAGGTTAGGGTTTTTCCATGAAAGCATGATAGTTTTTTGTGAAGTTTAATGGAAGAAAATGAAACCTTGTTAGGTGTTAAACACTTTTTGTTAAGTGATTTTTGTTGTAAAATTCAATTAGGGGTTAATTTGTAAAGTATGAAGATTTTGAGTTATAAGTGTGAAATTGGGGCTTATATAGGATACTATGAGCACCTAGATAATTCAGTTAGGCTTTGATGTGGATGAAATTTCATAAATTTTGTTTTACGAGCGTAGAGGTTAATTTGTAAAAAGGTCAAAAGTATAGGGGCAATATGGTAATTTTGCCCTAATATGAAATTGGATTAAATTGAATAGAATAAGTATTGAATTAGTTAAATTTGATTATATAGATCAAGAAAAACAACATTTGGACCTAAATCGAGGCAAAGAAAAAGTGGTAGATTGATCGGTTGATTTAATCCGTACAATTATGAGGTAAGTTCGTACAGTTAAACATTTAATGTTTATTTATTTATTTGATGAATGATATTATGCACTTTTACATATCTATTGTTGAACTTTGAAATGGAATTAAATGTTTAAACAAGTATATCGTAGGATTGAGTACAATTGTTTTATGCAAATGAGGAATTTACGGATAAGACCATGGTTGGACCATAGCAACATTAGTATGTAAGACCATAGCCGAGCTATGGCATTCTGATGATAAGACCATAATCGGGTTATGGCACTACGAATGTAAGACCATGGCATTTCGTGTAAAAGAAAATTGTTGGACTATGGCACAAGGAGAAACAATGTACTCATTTCCGTAAGTCGATCTCAGATTCAGAAAGATGAGGTAAGTGCAATAACCGATATTTATATAACTTAATGAGCTCAGTAGTAATACGAAGTGATTCGAATTAAAGTAAATCAGTGCAGGTATTTGCAAGAATTACGGAAAGTAATTCATAGTGGAGGTAGAGATACACAGTTAACCTAATTACGATTATGTGATAAGCTTTGAGCCGAACTGTAAATTACCTATGTATTGATTTTGCTTAGTTAAATTGTGGATGCTTTGGAAGATTGTTTTTAAGAGTCATACAAACTTACTAAGCTTAATTGCTTACTCGGTTTATGTTTTTATGTTTTATAGTGAATTGGAAGCTCGCTCGAACTGAAAGTCGTCGGAGATCGTGTCGCACTATCAAACTCTCATTTTGGTACTTTGGACTTTGTATATTTTTTAAGTTAAATGGCATGTATAGGCGTTTTGGTTAAGGTAGCCTATATGTTGGTTGTGTAATTAGCCAAGTGAGTTGGCTTGAGAATGATATATGTTTTGCTATGTAAGTATGTTTATATGGCCTTTTGATATGTTGTGTATAGTGGCTTTGTGAATGCCTTGTTGTGGATTGGTATCTTGTGTAGCAAATGGTTGGAATAGAGATTAGCATGTATGCTAAGTTAGGCACAGGGTCTTAAGCATGTAATTAACCATTTAGTTATACTTTAGAAATATCTTTTGTATGTTTAAAAGTGGTCAAATGAATGTGCTTGTGGACACCATATTGTATGTGTGGTTTGTATATGGTATGAACTTGATATTGGTTGGCTTGAAGTGCATATTTATGCCTTGGTTGTATATGCATTGTTGAATTTAGGTTGGCACCTCTTTGGGTGAGGAAAATGGCTTGAAAAATAGCCTATTTTTGTCCACACGGGCAGAGACACGGGCGTGTGTCTCGGCCGTGTGTGACACACACTAGGTGACACGACCGTGTGTCCCCTGATACTATTCAAAAATCAAGTTAATGGCTTCACACGGTCTAGCACAAGGGCGTATGGCTTGGCCGTGTGGCACAAGTCAGTATACCCTTCAGTTTTAGCACGTCCTGGACACCGGTGTGTGTGGCCATTTCAAGAGGCACACGGCATGACACACGAGTGTGTGGTTTGGCCATGTGTACCAAGTCAGAGAGTTACACGGGTTGGGACATGGCCACGTGATCCCATTTCGAATGCCCACACGGCCTGAGACACGGGCGTGTCTCTTGGCCGTATGAGAGACACGATTGGGGTACACGGGCGTGTGACCCCTGTACCTTGAAAATTTTCAATGTTTTCTCAAAACTTTCCTGAGTTATTGATTTAGTCCCGAACTGTAACAGCCCAATTTAGACCCTAGTCCCAACTGTGGTTTCGGAACCACAAATTCGAGGTTGTAAAATTATTTTAATATTATTTTATGTGTTTACAGATTGGTTGTCTAATTTGATAAAAAGGACTTAATAGCGTAAAATGCAAAAGTGACTTTCTATTTGTTAAAATACTAATTTGCTATGGCTTATTAATTGATAAGTCCTTAAAATGATATTTGACCACTATATAGGCAAGTGGACGGTAATGGACCACCATTAAAAGGTTTTATTATTAAATTACAAAGGTTAATTTGGTAATTGGCTTAGTAATATTAATTATAATAAAACAAAGCCACATTAGTGTTCATCTTTTCTTCATTATCTTCAACCGATAATAAGTAAGAAAAGGAGAATATAGAAGCTAGAGAAGAGGACGGCTGCATGCAGTGGAAAAACCATGAAATTGTTTGTTTAGAAGCTAAAATTTTGAAGTGGCAGGGTAACTCTTCTAAACTCTCCATTACCTATAGCTTTTTATTGATAAATTCTAGTTAAATTGTTGATTTAATTTTGATCAAATGTGTGAGGGAAGGAACAAATTGAATTGTTATAATCGGCGTTGGGAAATATTAGCAAGCTTTCCTTGAATTTTTTTTATTCTTTAGTGTTTGATAATTTTTGAAATTTTTAAATTGCTATCCGAATTTTACCCTCATTAATATTGTTAATTGCTGCTTTGTTTATACTGTCTGATTGTGGTATTGATGCTATTCGAATATTACATTGTTAATGATGTTCAAAGAGTGGTGTATTTATGTTGTTTTAAGACTGCTGTTTGGTGTATTAATGCAGCAGAAAAATTGTTGTTTAGTCATCAATTAATGTTGTTTAAGTGACTGTATTTATGCTATTTTAAGGACTATTGTTTGGTGTATTAAAGCAGCAGTAAATCGTTGTTCAGATGTCAATAAATGTGGTCTGAATGACTTTAAATTATGTTAATAATGGTCAAAGTTGCAAATGAATAAATAGTGATGTATTTATTATGTCTGAAATTTGAAAAAAAGAGTGTTTGATGCTGCCTTTAATGTAGCTGAGAAGGTAATAAAAGACCAGTTTAATGCTACAAAATTTATGTCTTAAGTGTTAGTTAATGAGTTAGTTATATGGTGATAAATAGCCGTATGTTTATATCGTTTGGGCGGTTTGTGGACTATTAATTAATGTTAATTAGTGTTGTCTAAATTGATGTCAGATTAAGCTATTGAAGAGTGTAATTAGTAATTAATATGTATTGCATCAATAAGTTAATTGTTAATTATTATTAAAGTTGGTTTTAGTGGATTAATTGGGTTGCTGTAATGCAGTATTTGAATACTGTCTGAATTGATATTAAGTACTTAATTATACTGCCATATTTTTTGTATATTAATGTTGTTTATTAAAGAGTATCTTAATGCCATCCAAATATGTAAATCTTTGAGACTTTAAGTTTCATGAACTAATAAATATTCCTACTGTATTCATGTTGTCCAAATTGGAATGAATTGGATAATGGTTGTGTTTGTGTTGACCATTTGTAAGTAATAAATATGTTTTTACTAATTGTAATTAAATGATAGAATGGTTTGAGTTTGAACTTGATTTGATATTTGAGTTAGTTAATATATTGATTTATTATTATGCTTTGATCATGAAACAAATAGATCGATTATAAATCAGGGAAAAGAGAAGGTCGTGGAATAATCATCTATGACTTGAGGTAAGTTCATAAGTAAATAAATGTTGTTAAATTCAAATGTATATGTGTTATATGTGTTGAATTGAATTATAATAAATATATGTGTATGTGCCGAATTGAAATAAGCATTGGAGAACTAATTACGAGCTTGAATTGATTGAATGACGACGTTTGAAAAGCCCCGTACGAACCATAGGAATAGTTAGGATACATATGTCATGACATAGGATTTCCATACGTGTTTTCGTGTAAGACCACATCTGGGACGTTGGCATCGACTTGTGTTTATGTGTAAGACCATATCTGGGACATTGGCAACGTATTTTCGTGTAAGATCCTGTCTGGGATAGTGGCATCGATTTGTGATTACATGTAAGACCACGTCTGGGATGTTGGCATTGTACGAGACTTTCGAGTATCCGAGTATCCGAGTATCCTTATTGATTCCGAATGGTTCAACGGGCATTATCGGGAAATGTACGAGCATGTGAATGAATACCCGATTCAGGTATGTGTGAATTGTATATGAAATTCAGAAATGAAAAGTAAGCATGTTTCTAATAATGATACGTGGAATACATGGCAATGAATGTGGAATGTATGCAAGTGAATTATGAGTAAGTGAATTAGATGTAAATTATGAGATGAAATATATGCATGATTATGATATTTTCATGAATAAATTGGTGACTGACTGTGTATTTGAGCTATAGGTACGTATGAGGTTTATTTGTTAAATGAAAAATAAGGTAAGTGAAGTTACTTAATGAGGAACATGGATTATATGAGAAAAGTGATTGTATATGTGTATGTGATTAACTATATTTGGCCTATTTGAATTGAATTATATATGTTTCTATGGTGAATTATTTGCTTATGGCTTACTAAGCTTTCAAAGCTTACTTTGTGTAATTTTCCTATGTTTATAGAGTTTCGGAGACTTGCTGGGTTGGAAGTCGAAGGAGATCTCATCACACTATCCAATTTTCACTTCGGTAAATAAATGCTTGGAGATTTGGTTTTGTGGCATGTATAGACTAGTTTTGATAAGGTTGGTTTTGAAATTGTGTATATATATAGCCATGCAAAAATGGCTTGATTATGATGTTAATGGTTGTGTATTCGGTCATGTCTTAAGTTTAATTTAGAGGTATGTTTTATGGTAAATATGTTTGTGATGTGGTTATATGATTTGGCAATGAGATATGGTAAGTATGAAGTATAATCGGCTTTATAGTTAACTCATTTTGGAAGTATGAAAAGTGGTATAATTTGGTTTGGTAATAAGGTAAAGTGATGAAAATGTATTTGATTGAGTATTGGTTATGTAGATTCAGTTTGAAATGGCAAAGTATACACATATATTATGCTTGAATGGTTGGGTTTTTAGGTAAAATTCATGATGGAAAATGATGATTATATTTTGTGGTATGTTAGTTTGGTTTGGAATGTGAATTTATAAATGACATTAATAAGATAAATTATTAAATATGTCATGTAATTTGTGAAAGAGTTAAATAAGCATGTTTTGATTTTGTTGGTTATGTGTTTCATGTGACCGAATGTGATTTATATGATTGAGTAAATGGTTACTATTCGAATTTTAAAATTTATTGTAAATGAGTTAATATAACTTTGTGCATGATTTTAAATTGAATGACTATATTGAGTTGTAATTTGATCGATAAAGCCTCATAACCTTAATCCAGAGACGGATACGGGTTAGGGGTGTTACACGAACCACTTCTAATGCTTGTTTTGAGCCTCGAGGGCTCGTGTTAGGGACTTTATGGTTGTATTTGAATGGTTGAGTTTTGAACATGAAATGTATGATGGTTTGCATTATAAGTCCAGTAATACTCCGTAACCCTGTTCCGACGTCGGATACGGGTTAGGGCTGTTACAAAATTAATTTTGATAAAGTAAAATTATATTAATCAAATTAATCAAAATTAATATGATATTTTTGAAAATTAATTTTCAAGTAAAACAATTGGCCCAATGGGTAATTGAACTTGAAAATTGGACCTGGACCGGGCAGCCCAAAACTGAGACCAGGACCCAAAAGCTAGTCGAACTGGGTCTGGTATGTGAAACTGGGTTGATGGTCCAACCGGTGGCTGGATAGGATCATTCAAGCCATCATTGGCCCAGACCAAATTGGTAGAAACCGAACTAGCACGGGGTGCCAACAGTTGCGATGGCAACATTCTGGTGGCCAAAAAAATGGTCGACAACGTTGGATTTTCGGTGGTTGAGCAGTAGAACACTCCTACTGGGACTCTAACAGAGAATTTGATTTCAGATTAACTATTCCAAAAATAATATTATTTTAATAGATTTAATATTAAATTTAATTTAATACTTATCTTAATAGTATTTTATTAATTTAATATTAAAGTGATTAAGTTTGATCATAGTTGAATCTTTAAATTGTCCCTATATAAAGAGAGTCGTGGGTCATTATTTGTTACACAGTTGAATTCAAGAGAAAGTTGTAAAGAGAAAATTCTCTGAAGAGATTATTTCAAAAAATTTGAAATTTCTAGAGATATTTTTTTTACAACTTAGCCCAAAAGTTTAGATAAATTGCAAAACTATCCAACTGGTAATTTTTGTGAATTTTTTTTCATTCGAAGCGAGCCCACACTCGGTAGGCGTGAGCTTGAGCATAGTGAAGAAGACTACTCGGTCGAAGTGTTCATCCTAAACAATAAAAATATACAATTTTGATTGAGTATTTATTACTTTAGATATCACAACCAAGTTCTTGTTTTGGATTTTTTTTTTAAAACTTTGGTTTTTCCCTAAATTTGTTTTCTGTTATGCTTTCCAAACCTGATTTTCCATCAATTTAGTCATTTTCTTATAATTTTATATTTTTAAGATCATGTGAGCTTAATCTAGTTAACTCATGTATCAATTTATAAAATTGTTAAAGTTTTTAAAGTTGCTATTGTTGGAATTAGAAGTTTTAAGTATTAAATACCTATCACAACATCAATGAAGAGTAAGAAACTCAAGGGATGGGACCCACACCCAACCCTATCACTATAAATACGTAAAAAATAAAAGAGAGACTTTAATCTAAAAAAAAACTCCATCACCTAAATTTCTTAGAATACCATAATTATAGTTACTTTTCGTACCTTTAATGGTGTAAATTCTTGTATCTTAGCAGCCATTTGCACTTTCTATTGTAAAAACCATCATAACAAATCACTTTAACTTTTTTTTTATAACAATTACAAAAAAAAAAGTTAAGACATTTTTCAAGGAGTGCTTACACCAATGCTTGAACCAGTGTTAACTAGTAGTAGCACTGACTATTAAAAATACTGCCATGTTTAAGTTGGAAAATTTTGGCAACAAATTTCTTTTGGCTGTGTTTTCTTTAGTTGATCGGGATATCTATTAGCCAATCCTTGATGTCCAAACTTCACTTCACAAGAAATCTTAGAGATTTGTTTGGATCGGGTTGAAACAATCATCATCGTTTAACTCTTGGATCAGATCGAATCAGGCTATAAAAGAAAGTATAATCCAAAAGATTCAAGCTTATCTTATTCTATTTAGGAGTTTTTATTTGTGCAAGTTATCCTACTTTTTGAAAGGATAATTGATTGTAAAAGATATAGTATGTTAGAAAGTCTTATTCACTTATATATTGTGGGGATTTGTATAGGTTTTGTATTGAGAGAGAACACTTTATTTCGTTCAGTGAGGAACGTTCTTATGAGTGCATTAAAGTGTAATAGTCAAGTGCGTTATTTGGTCCAAGTCATAAGTTTTTAGGGGGAAATTTAGAGGGGAGATATTTAGATATCATATACAAAAGTAAGAAGTCTAAACTAGTAAGTGTTAGAGTTTGGAAACACTTGTTGTACAAAGGTGCTAAGATAATGAATATTCTCTCTTGGAAAAGCCCTGCATATGTAAGGAAATTGAACTGCGTAAACATCTTTTTTGTTCTTTAATTTTTGCACTTTTCATTACTAAAGCTTGAAGCAGTTGGAACTCTTCTAAGCACTGTTTCAACTGCTTCTGATACTACTTGATTTTGTTTTCAAATATCAATTTGGACTCAACAAAAACAATTTTATTTAATTGATGGATTTATTATAAACTATGTTTTAAATTTTTAAGATTAAAGAAATCGATTTTTTTTTTTATAAAAAATGCATATTAATTCATTGACAAAAGTATCAAATTTCACGCAAAAAAATTCTCAATTTGACAACAATCTCTTGACATAGTGGTAAGAGTATTATGTTGTAGGCATGAGAGTTTGGGCTCGATCCCAAGCAACCCAATTCCCCACCCCCAATTATAAAAGGAAAAAGTATTCTTAATTTCATTAATAATATAGGTTAAAATATGCTTTAGTCCCCTATACTTTTGGAAAATTAGTAATTTAGTCTATATACTTGCATTTCCAAGAATTAAGTTTCTCTACTTTTTATATTTAAAATTCAGTTCCAATTATTAATATTATTAATTTTTTTGTTAAATTTAAGTTAATTATATCTTTTTTAATTACATGGCTACTAAGTGAGTAGATTTTTTTCATTTCAAAATGCCACGGAAAAAATTAACAAAAAAAGTAACAGTGTTAATAATTTAACTTGAAATTTGAAATTAAAAAAGGAAAAAGACTAAATTCCTAAAAATACAAGTACAAAGACTAAATTATTAATTTTAAAAAAGCACAGGGACTATAGTCATATTTTAACCAAATATATATATATAGTAAGTGAACTTTGCACGATAAGAAAGGAGCGTGGAAGTTGAGGAAAGCGAAGAATTTGACTGGTGACGCTCACGTGATATACGCGTGACGTTTTCCGAGCCTGCCCGCCGTGTAAAGGCGAAACTACAGTCACCCGAGGAACGACAGCTAGCAGTAGCTCGTCCTACCATTGGGCACGTGGCTGGAGTAGGATGTCCTCTTTCACTCCTTTCACCTGACGTGGCAGACTGTGGTTCAATCATCAGAAAGTGAATTACTATTTCTTTGTCCTTAATACAGTTTCTAATCTAATCAATCATGTTTAGAAATTTAACTTTAATTAGGACCTAATCAATTTATATGTTATATTCCTTTTATCTATACTTGTTTTTTCAATCTTATAAATAACCAAAACTAATTAATATGATATTAATAAATTTCAGTCAAATATATATATATTTTAATTTACAACGCATATACATATATAATTTTCATTATTTTAGTAATTTTCTATCTCTAATTTTTTCCGTAAACACATAATTATTTATTATAATTAAGGTTAAAACAGATTTTTTATAAAAAAAATATCAAAATATTTTTATTAAATCAAATGGCAAATGATTGTATTAGATATAAATTGTTTTAAATCAAATAATAGTTATAGTATGGAATTGATTAAGAATTTATAAGAAATTTTATAACCTTTAATGGAATATGTATTAGTTCTTTCATGGTGATCAGTATTAATTAAAATATATTACTTTTTTTTTATAATTTTGTGAGTGATATTATAAATAAATTTAAATTATTTTATTGCAAGTAAAATTATAAAGAAAAGAAGTATTAGTAATAAAAATAAGATTTTTCTCTAGATAATTTTTTGTAAAATTTTATAAATACTCAAAAATAAATTTTATTTTTATTTAGAACCAAAAAAAAAGTTTTTGATTAATTTATCTCTTCCAAGTAATATATCAATGCAAAAAATATATTACAAAAACAAATTGATCATAGTGAAAAAAAAATAAAATATATTACATCCTAAAAAAATAAAAGAAAAGAAAAAGATTTAATAAGCAATAACAATTTCATTAAAAAATCAATTCAGTCTTAGTTCGACTATCATGGATATTATTGCCAATGCAGCAGGATATGAATTGCGCTGGAACGTATTATCCTCTTATTTATTGATTGAGGATGAACTATAGGTACTGTAAATTTCATAAAAAAAAATTAAAATCATTTTATAGAATGCATGATTGAGAAAATCACTATATATATATATATATATATATTGTTAGTTTTAAAATTTACTCATTTATTTACCTATTTATCTTAAATTTAAATTCACTATTAAGATAATTAATATATTTTCTTGTACCTTTTAAATTGAACCATTTTATCTACTTACAGCTACTAATAAAAATACATCTATCTTAACATAAATATCTCTTTTGATAGTTTTTAAATCTAATAATATTATTTTTTATTCATAAATATTGATAATATTAAATATTTTTAAAAAATAATAATTAATGTTAAAATTTTTATATTAAAAATAATATTTAATATTTAAATTAAATGAGTAAATGATGGAGTTAATTTTTATGTAATTCAAACATTGATATGAGGGGAAAAAAGAACGTGTAAAAAAAGAGAGAGTTAATTTTGGTATAATCACTTGTCAAATGTGATCATGCATGGACTTGAAAGCCAACTTTGAAGGGTTGGTTCCTCCCAATTAAATCATGATCCAACTTTATAAAAGCAAAAATATCATGATATGATTTTCATATCAATGCTCCTATCAATATCAATATCAACATCAAACCATAATAATAATCCTTGTTTGGACTTGGTCTATGGTTAGTAGGTAATTTCATTTCCAATTAAATATATTATTTACGTAATTTAATTAAAACATTTTATTTAAATTTAGTTATAAGAATATATTTGACATGTCGATGGGTGAAGTTTCTTAATTCTATAAATGTAATTATTAATTATAAGACTAAAAGAGAATCATGTGAAGGAGGAAGCTTATGAAATAAATTAAAAAATTTAAACCTACTTTTGATATCAGCAAGATAATGATGGATCAAGAACATGTATCTAGAAAAGGTTTAAAGTCTTTCTACACAGATGTATAATTCAACTAATGATGGTGATGATGATCCTTAAAAAGCCTCTTAATTACTGTCTTAATTTTTTATTAGTTTTTTAATCTAACACTAGCCACTTTAATTTAATCATACATGCATTTTGTCACTTTCCATCTTCATGCAACTTCCCTATTTCACATTCAAGACCTTTCTTGATACGTATCTCACTCAAATTAATATAAAATTAATCTTTTTCTAAAAAAAAGTTAATAATTTGTAAAGAAAAAGATACAGATAACTATTATTAGAATCAAATATTATAAAATAAGATATACCAATTAAGAATTAAACCAAAATATATTTAAATAGAACCAGCATATAATTTACTCCTAATAAAACTCATTCCCAATCACAAATCAAAATCAAATATTTCCTGAATTTTGTTTTCCTTAAATTCAACGCGTTTTCCCGAATTTATAACTTTAATTTGTTACTCTTGACTGTTGAGTCGGTATCATTTATATTGGCAAGAGACTTGGTCATCCCCAAATATGACCCATTTTTATTTCCACTTCAATTTATTCACCACCAACTTCATCCTGTCCTATAAAATAATTTTTAACAATTACATCGAAGCAAAGTTAGAAAATCTTTGGGGAGGTGGAATGAAATTCTAACTTTTAATAGTCTTTACCTTTATAATTTTTAGATGATTAAATCAAATTATATAATTTTAAGGGTATATTTACTAATTTAAAATTTTTTTAAAATCTAAATAGCAATTTTTCATTTTAGGAGATCGAACCCCTGCTAGCCCTCTAAATTCGCTTTTGAATAACATCATCTAAATCTTTAATTATTTTGGGCATAGAAATCAGATCAAAATCCACCACTATTAGGGTGAGATTAATTATAAAACTTAAACCCTTATTTTTTTATCATCATCTTCCACTTAATTAGTGAAAACTAATAAAAAAAACTTAAGCACATTAATCAAATAAGTGTTATTGAAAATATATATAGAAAAATCCCAACTCTAGATTTAGATATGAGAATTTATGTTTAGATTTTAAAATTGATAGTTGATGTATAATTATTAATTTTCTTTGGTCAAACCAAAAGAAAGGAAAATGACATTTCTCAACAGTCACATGGGGAAATGCAAAGCCGGAATAAGGAAGCCAAAGAAGGTTGTGTTCTCATTTCTCACCTTTAATATATAAACCTAGTGAGTGCACACATTTTTTTCCCCTTCGTTGACATTAGGAGGACCAATTCTATGCCATGTCAGCAACTGGTGCGCCCCAAAACGGGTGACGTGGACGGCTTTTTCTCTTTTTAAATCTTACAAAAATTTGTAGGCATGAAATTTAATAAGCTTAGGTCCCAGTGAATGTAACACAATATGATATGTTTAAATGTGATTAATGTTATAGTTTTAACTTAAGTAAAAAAAAAAAAAAAAGTACAGCAACCAACCAACGACATTCTTGCAAGTGGTGAAATGAGATTTGGATAAAGTCAAACATGGGAATATGCTTGTGTGTCATGACAAAAAAGTCAATTTCTTTGACCATACATTTGTAACATTTGATGTTGATGTTGTTTAACCATCGTTGTTCAAGAAATCAACTCTGTCATGAAGATTTGTAAGGTTTTTAGGGCTTATAATATTGGGTAAATTATCAAATAATGTCCTTTTTTTTTCAAAATTTACGGAAAAAGATATTTTTTCAATTATTTATCGGAATGGGCCATTTTCCCCTAAAGCGCGTCCCCATCAACGCGATGTCAGGGGATGCAGCAGGAAAATACGTCCCTAAGGGAGCGTTTTTGCCACATCAGCAGAAAACGCTTCCTTAAGGGCACGCTTTGCTGATGTGGCAAAAACACTCCCCCAGGGACGCGTTTTAGCCCGTGTTTTTTTCAAAAAAAAAATTATTCTCGAATTAAATTTTCAAAAAGGTCATTTTTTATATATTATAAAAATAGACCAATTTTTTTAAAAATTTACGAGGATAAACTTTTATAAATGCTTAAAGTGACAACACCATTTTTTTTAAGGTGCCACCAATTAATATGATAATATAACTTACAAAGCAAATCTTTATATAGACCCAAAGTCTTATTTCTCTTGTTTTCTTAAGCAATGTGGGATGCGAGATATGTGTATATATAGACTCATGAATAGGTTTGGAGCTTGTTCCTAAACAATGTGGGATTCCTTCCTCTTTTAACTAACAACATGAGATTAAATGTTACACTATATTTGATATTTTTTTACTTAGAGTTACATTATAAATAAAACTTTTAAACTCTATAAGTAAAAAAAATATAAAATATAAAATGAGTATGGTAAAATATTAAAAAATAAATATTTAAAAAATTACTAATAGTTGAGTGATCATTTTGTAAGTTTTTATAATTAGATGGCTAAAATATATAGTTAAGTGACTATTAATGTAATTTAATCTAGATATAAAATATGAAAAATAATTATTATATTTTTTCTATAAAAAATTTATTTAACATAATTATATACTATGTTTAAATAGATTATCTATCTAGTCAAAATGTATCTGAAATAAATTTATCGGCATTCATTAGGTGATGAAAATTAAATTAAATTAGAATTAAAAAAATTTAATTAGTATAGTAAAATATTAAAAATAAATAAATATTTAAAAAGATATATCAATTTTTAAAATTACAAAAAAAATACTATTTGAGTACCAAATACTCACCATTTATTTATTAATCAAACATTCATAATATAAAATAAAATAAATAAAAAAAATTAAAGTATAACTTCTAAATTTAAATAATGAAAAATTATTTTAAAAATTAGAATTGCATTGATATTAACTTCAAACATTTAAAATTGAATAGAAGATTATTGCATGTACAAGTTTCATATGTGCAATTTGTTTTCTCTTTTTTTAATAGTTCTTTTGTATATGTTAACAATTCTAAAATGCAACAAGATTAAAGATCTCAAAAGATAATTTTATAATATGAGAAAACGTTAACAAAATATAAAAAAAATAGAAATTGTTTTGTAAAAAAAATATCAAATATAGTGTAGCATTTAATCTCATGTTATTAGTTAAAAGAGGAAGGAATCCCACATTGTTTAGGAACAAGCTCCAAACCCATTCATGAGTCTATATATACACATATCTCACATCCCACATTACTTAAGAAAACAAGGGAAATGAGACTTTGGGTCTATATAAAGATTTGCTTTGTAAGTTATATTTTCATATTAATTGGTGACACCTTAAAAAAAAATGGTGTTGTCACTTTGAGCCTTTATAAAGGTTTATTCTCGTAAATTTTTAAAAAAAATTGGTCTATTTTTATAATATCTAAAAAATGACCTTTTTTGAAAATTTAATTCAAGAATAATTTTTTTTGAGAAAAAACACGGGCTAAAATGTGTCCTTGAGGGAGCGTTTTCTGCCACATCAACAAAGCGTGCCCTCAAGATTTTTGCTGATGTGGCAGAAAACGCTCCTCAGGGATGCGTTTTCCTGCTGCATCCCCTGACATCATGCTGATGTGGGCGCGTTTTCGAGGAAAATGACTCATTTCGGTTAATAATTAGAAAAAAATCATTTTCCGTAAATTTTGAAAAAAAAAGGTATTTTTTGATAATTTACCCTATAATATTTCACGAGAATTTGCAATAATCTAATATTATTTTTTTTTCTTTTCAATGAGATCACGAAAATCAATACATATAACGCTATAACAAAACACTTTAGGTTAAAATGCGCTATAAGTTTCTACAGTTTCCACAATTTGAAATTTAGTTCTTATACTTTTATTTTCAAGAACTTGGTCATTTAATTTTCAGATTTAAAAATTCAAGTCCAAATATTAACACTATTAAAGTTTTTTTATTATTAGTTTTTTTGATATTACTTTTTGAAATGATAAAAAAATACTTACTTGGTAGCCATATAGTTAAATAAATGGCACTCTAATAAACTTGAATTAACACTAATAAACTTGAATTAACAAAATAATTTTAACAGTTGAACTTAAATTTTAAAATTTTAAATTTAAAAGAATTAAATTCTTAGAAATAAAAGTACATGTACTAAAATTTAAATTTATGAAAAGTACCAAAATTCATTATAATAGGAACAATTTTAACAAAGCATGCGTGAAGGGTAAAGCTAGTTAAATTTGGGGATTGGAAAGGTCAACTCATTTCCCTTTAATTGAAGATGGACCAAGGTTGCTGCAAGTTGTCCCTCAGTCCATGAAAATGGACCAAAATCACTTTTTTAGGCCCAATCTACTTAGGCTATACACATTAAAAAAAAAAAAAGGAAAAAACCCATGGAAATTGCCAAAGGGCAAAACCAAAATTTGAAACTTCCTTGATAGAGAAAGACCTCGAAGACTAGAAGGTATAGTAGCATACCAATTCTTGGATATGGTGCAGCTCTTAAATATTTTTGGCTTAATATCTATTTTAGCCTTTTATTATGCATTTATTAAAATTTTGGTACTTCAGTAACTTTTTTTTTTATTTCTTTGCCCATTGTACTATCATTTTATCTATTTGGTTACTTCATCTACCATTCCATTTAAAAAATACCTCAGCTAATCAAACACTGCTATGTGTCAAAAGTAAGATTTTCTTAAAAATTTTAAAAATTATTGGGAAATTTAAAAAATATAAAAAGTGTAAAAAATTCTAAAAATATAAAAAATATTTAAAAATCTCATAATATTAAAAAAAACCTAAAATGTCGAAGAAAATATAAAATTTTTCTTTTTATAATTTTTTAAATTTAAAAATTGCATAAAATATTTAAAAAAAAATGCATGCCCAATTCATCCCATCAAAATTGAAAGAAAAAAAAAATCCAAAAGTGAGAATTATTTTTTGAAATGCATGATCTATCCGAAGTTTTATTTTCCAAATAAAAATGTTGGGCAGATGTGCAAAAAATCACATGCTCTCCTTGGATTGGATGCGACCAAAAAGAGGAAGCAAAGGGAAATGGGGGTAGGTTTAAGTTAGCGTGAGAACAATCAATTGTGGACATAAAAGAATGGAATTGAATCTATGCCTTACCTCGCGCTATGCCACTCATGATTTATTGGGTATCCACTCTTAGATAACAATTTATGATTCTCATATGCTTAGACAACACCCTTATTTTATGTATGAGTAATCACAATTTTAGCATCAATCTGCAAATCTGGACATCATAGAATAAATCATGTTATAATGTTAGGTATGAATTGGATTTATTTTGATTACTCGATTATTTTAAATTAAGATAGTTATTCAGTTCAATACTTGTAATAATTGATTTTATTGAAATTTTAAAAAATATACATTATATATATAAATATATATATATATATATATATAACATTAATTGAGTCCATATAAGTCTTTAAAAGAAAAAGAAAGTAGATACACGAAAAGTTGTTAGTTAGAGGCATTAAATTTTCAGGTTACTCAATCAGATTAGCCTACTTTAAGTTGAGCGTAGATTTAAATTTTCAATGTTGAATTTACCTATTTCAATTTGTTCTATTTAAAAAAAATTATATTTATATTTATTATTTTTTTAAACAGTAAAATAAATTATTTAAACGAGTTAAACCAAGTCAGGCTTAAACTTAAAAAATTTAAAATTGAACCTCAATTTAGCTCAACACGAACTATGAACAACCTTACTATCACTTAAGTAGGAAAAAGAGAGAGAGAGAGAAATGTGTCAAAAACAACTTCTAATTAGTAAATTGTCAAAGGCATTCTGGGCTAATAACATAGGTTAAATTTTGAAAGTTTTAGGGTTGAATTTAGTAGGAGTGATTAAAATTTGATTTGATTTGAAAAATTAATTCTAGTTTTTTGAGTTTGAGTCGAGTTGAATTTTACAACTCAAATAATAAATTAATGTAAATACCCTTTGAATCCCTAATAGTTTTGAAAATATGCAAATTGATTCCTCTAAAAAAAATTAAAAATTCAAAATATTTGTAAAATATTTTCCAGAATTTTAAAAAATATAAATGAAAAAAACTAAAAAAATGAAAAAAAAATCTTTAATATATAAAAATGTTTATCATACCAAAATTTGAGGCCTTAAAAAATATAATTATCAAATCAAGATTAGTCACATATTTTAAAAAGAGAATTCAAATATATATAATATTTATGTTCTTTAATTCAAAATTCAGTCATATTATCATCGAGATTTTAATATAATCGGTTTAATCTTTTTTTTTTAATTTAACTCGAACAAATTTAGTTAACTTAATTCAAAAATAGTTTCAAATTAAGATAGAATGGTAAAACAGTACTCATCAAACATGATTAACTCAAAATCTTTTTTACTTGATTCGATCAAATACGCACTCTTAAAAATTAAACTTAAAACTATAAATACACGAATTTTTTTGAAAAATTAACTTCAATTTAACCTAGTTAAATGATGCTGACGTGTCTGTTAATTTGTACATGTGGCAATCCGACTAGATAAATTTACTAAAGTGACATATTATATATATACTTGTTTTGCTGACCTGACTTATGTAAATTTATATTATTTATTAATGTAATAAGTAATTAAAAAAGAAATCACTCGATATTAGGAGTTAAAAACTCAAAACTCTAACCCAATTCTTCCACCATTTTCTTCTATTGAATCTGTTGCCATTCCTTCGATTAAATAAATTAACATCTTTATTTAATATGTTCAAATTTTGAATTATTTTTTGATAATAAAAAATTTGAATAAATTTTTAGTTATTGTATTTAATATTTTAAAAGGATTATTATGTGGTATTTTGATTATAAAGATTTTAAAATTAAAAGCAGTGTTAAAATATAATTGTGTCTCATTTATTTCTTTTTAAAGTTCTAAAATATAATTAAATAATTACTCTTGTTATACCTCATCCGAGAGGCCACCTGCGTACTCATATTTCTAGAGTAATCATCTAGGCAACAAGTTACCTATTTTTCATTGGGAACATAAAGTTGTTAGTCATCTAATATTACGTGGGTTCAACTGTTTTATCCCATCAAGTTAGAATGAAGGACAGGATCTGTCCTATCACAGACATCTTTGTCCAATCGAAGACATCCCTCTCACGCACTCCGTAATGATGGTTAGATGGCAAGTCAAACACGTTAACATCATCTTACACAAGACTCTTGTTTATAAATACCTCCAGGAACGATGAAGAAAGGATAAACTCTTCAAGAATACTAAGCCTACACTCTGGCAACACTTTTTTAGCCCTAAGCCTTTACATTCTCTTCTCCACTACTACCTCTAACCTTCGGCTTTAGCAACCACCCTTTTCTCCCCCCATACCTTTATCATGTTGTATGTTGTATCAATAATTGGTGCGGTCAGTGTGGACAACATGACCTCTCAATCTCAAAGTGGCACCCTAGCTAGGGGTGAGTATTCGATCGAGTCGAGTCGAATCGAGTCAAAAAATTTCTAGTTAGTCGAGTTGACGAATCCTATTTTAGCAACCGAACTCAATTTGAATTTTTTTTAATCGAGTCAAAAAATTTCGAGTCGAGTCGAGTTAACGAATCTTATTATTTATACTTAATGTTGCATTTACATGGGTTGGTTATTTAACTAGTAGACGAAGTACAAGCTTTTAGATTAATTTTGAGTAAAAGAAAAAGGGAAAGTGGGGCGATTCGGGAAGGAAAGTAAGACTACTAGGTAAACATTTATCAAAACAACATAGTTTTGCCTTTTA
Organism: Gossypium australe; assembly: GCA_005393395.2. Classification (NCBI taxonomy): domain Eukaryota; kingdom Viridiplantae; phylum Streptophyta; class Magnoliopsida; order Malvales; family Malvaceae; genus Gossypium; species Gossypium australe. The sequence goes on from CM016614.1 coordinate 14,226,485, forward strand.
ACTTGATAGTTTTGACTTTTAACTTTAGATAAGGTAAACATTTATCAAAACTACGTAGTTTTACCTTTTCTTATTTGGATTTTTGAATAACTCGAATTAAGTGTGATCATTCAGTCGAATCAAGTGAAATTGTTCAAGTTAAATTAAAAAAAATTGATAATGTCAAATTAAAATCTTGTTACAATATAATTATTTCCATGTTAGAGCACATAAATTTGAAACCATATACATTTGAAAATTGTTTTAAAGCATAATAATAATAATAATAATAATAATAATAATAATAATAATAATAATAATAATAATAATAATAAGATATTTTAGTATGATAAACTTGAATCATTAATCACTTATTTAGATTCCAAAATTATTATTTTAGAAAATTTTTAAATTTTTAAATTTTCAACTTTTTTATATTTTTTAGATTTTTTAAAAAATATAATTTTTTAAAATAAAAATTTTAGAATTTTTATAAATATTTGAATTTTAAAAATTATTTTCAATTTTTGAAAATTATTTTGATTATTTTGTAATTTTTATTAAGAGAGAGACCAATTTGCACATTTTCAAAATTGATAGGGACCAAAAGGGTATTTATACTAATCTGTTATTCGAATTATTTGAGTTATTCGAATTGCAAGGTTAGAAGAAAAAAAGGAATCACTCAATTGGATGACACAATACATATTTAATATTTTTTTTTCTGTCGACCAGATATCAATCAAACCTTTTCTAGACTAGTCTAACCTTACTCGATTTATTTTAGTATTTCATCAAAGTTTGAATATTCAACTCGACTCGAACTCGAAATCCGAAATTTCTTATTCGAGTTAACTCGAATAATTCGAATAACTAAAATAACTCGATTTGATTAACTCAAAATTTAATTTTTTTCGATTTTTTCAAATCGAAACCAATTTTGCTCGCCCCTAACCTCATGTATTTATATTGGCTTGAACTTCACATAGACCTTTCTTTCGGCCTCCATTCTTGTTAGAGTTCATCTGCAATATGCAAACGCCCTTCTCCCTACCTTGGAACTAGTGAAGGCCTTGAAAGATCCTCTAGCCACCTGCCTTGCCACTCCTACTGCACCAACAGGAACTACTCCTGTCACACCCCGAAACGTTAAGTTTAAGTTGGAATGGTGATTTTGGGTATTATATGAAAAACTTACAAATTGAGCAGGTTTTAATGGAAATAAGATGACATTGTAAAAAAAATAGAAAACTAAATTAATTAGTACTATATATTAGTAATGAAAATGCAAATTGCAACGTTTACAGAGAGGCAATGATTATTGTGATTATTGTTAGCGTCTGTCTCGCATGGGTTATTTTTCCTGCTACCCCCAACTAATATTCAAATTTAACACTTAAAATTCAACTAAAATCAATAATTTATTAGTTATTATTAAAATAGTGGCACACTATTTAATATATATTTATTCAAACAATTTACTTAATTAATATATAATTATAGAAAAATATTATAGTGAATCAATATTTTTTTTGAAGACTTTTAAATCAAATTGATCAAAAAGTAGAATTAATAATTTAAAATCTATTAAGTTCATAAATTAATAAATGGGAAAGTAAAAAAAAAATTGATAATAGGAAAGTAAAATTTAAAATCATTGGCGATTTTGGGTTTTAGTTGGTGTAAGGAGACGATAATGGCCCGATCTTGAAGAGAACTACATTCGACATGGGTGTCACAACATTGATGTTAGGATGTCGCGATACTAAGCTCCTTTGCCTTGAGGGTGCAAGATTTCAACAAGAAATCAGCTTGGAGCTGACTATCGAGAGAGTTGTGATGTTGAGGGTGTTGTGTAGCGACATTGAGCCCAATGTCGCGACACCGAGTTTCCAAGGTCGCAATATCACTGAAGGTTGTTGAAGTGAAGAAATCATGATCACCACCAAGGACGTCGCGACACCGGTTAGTGGATGTCGCAACACTGAGAACCCCCAGAGCCACAAGTGTACCACTGTCGAGGGTGTTGCGACACTAAAGCCTGGATGTTGCGACATTGCTGTCTGATAGGGTGAAAAATGTTTCAGGGCTAGTCTTTTGTCCAACACCAACCCAAGTCAACACACACATTACAAGGGAAATTTTGTCATTGTTAGGATTGAATTCTTACTTGTTTAAAGACCTTTTGACTGCCAACTTTTATTTCATATTCTTAGCTCAGTTGTTAGCTTCTTCCCCATTTTTAGGTTTAGGTATTTACTTTTCTGAGCTTAATTGGTGTAGTTGTTAGTTTTGTTAGTTTTTACTGTAACTTTTCTTTTCTTTGCAATTAAGTACAAAATTTTTACTTTGTATTTTGATTTCTCTTCAAATTCTTTAATATATCTCAACATTGTTTATCTTTAAAAGTATAAAAATCTTAACTTTAGTTGTGTTTTCACCTCCATTGTTGCTACTACCATCCTATTCAAAGCATCTAAAAAAAACTCTTAAGATTATTCTAACCTTGCTTTTGTGTTTTTGTTAGCTCGAAAGATCAACTCGAAATCACGAAGAGGGGTGAATTGTTTTTTAAGAAATTTGTGGAAACAACGAATGAATGAGCAACAATGAACGCAACGATTTATAGTGGTTCAACCCCAACTGCCTACTCCACTACCTTAGCTTTTTACAACTAAGGATTTTCCCAAATTTATTAATTTGATCAACCTTTGAGGACAATGTTTAACCTTACAACTCCCTTAAGATTTGTAACGACCCTACAGTCAAGGGTGTCGAAAACTGCATTCCCAGGACTCCGTTCCTGTAAATCAGACTCGTAAATATTTATAATAAATAATTACAAAGTTAGTTATGTAGTTAATTAGGTTTCGATTAAGTGAATTTGCATGAATTAAAAGTTATTCAGTATAAGGACTAAATCGCGTATAAGGTGAAAATTGAATTATAGATTAAAAATCAATTGAGGGATTAAAGTGGTAATTATACATTTATATTGGGTAGTGGACGACATTAATGGGGTATTTATATGTAATATTTAATATATATGTTATATATTATGAATTATAAAATGGAATTAATATGTATAAAGATTATAATAATAATAAAAGTAAAAGAAAAAAGAAAAAGAAAGAAAGGGAGAAAGGAGAGAATGCACGGCTAGGACTTCTAAGTTTCCAAACTTCAATTGGTAAGTCAATTTAGTCTATTTTCTTGTAGTCTTTATATTTTTGGAATTTCAGTACATAGGGCTACCAGACCCATGTTGTAATATTGGCATTGATTAAGATTTTAAATGTTATTATTAAATAGTTTTAGTATTATGGATTAAATTGATAGATTTTTAACCTAGAAATGGAAAAAGGATTAAAATGTAGAATAAATTGTAAATTTTGAGTAATAGGGACTAAATTGTGAAAATTTAAAAATTAGGGGTTTAATTAAAAAAAGGGAGCTAAATTTAGCTTAAAGTGAAATTAGTATAAAAATATAAGATTAAATATGAAGAAAAAAAATCAATCTCGGTTTAGGGACTAAATTGGAATTTAAGCAAATATTGAGTAAAAATTGAAATAGTCAATGTGAAACTGAGTTGTGTTGTATTGATATATTTTAATTGTTTTAATTTCATAGCTAACGTCGTACCGGGATCCTCGACAAAAAAGGGGAAGGATAAAATCAACGTTGACTAGCTCGGAATCCACAGTTTGTATTTCTATAAATCTGAACCTAGTTGTCAATTATTGTAATTCGATTTAATGCATTTGGTAAATGTGTGAAGTGAGTATTTGACATTTTGATAGTTGATTGAATTAGTACATACATTATGAATGTATTGATTATTTGAATTGAAATGAATATATGTACAAATATGAGAATTGGATATTGGTTGTATTTGAAATGTGAAATTAAACCCTATTAACTGTATCGGGCTGACTCGGATATAGATTGCATGCCATAGGATAGGAAGAGTTCAGGGATTTCATTGACTTCGAGTCGATGAGACACTGGGTGCCAATTTACTTCGGTTTAACCGATGGGACACTGGTGTCAATTTATATAGCGCTGGGCGCAATTACTACTTTAGATTTATCCGATAAGACACTGGGTGCCAAACTGGTGTGTTGGTTGGATCCGTGTATGTAACACCCTCACCCGTATTCAACGCTGGAATAGTGTTACGGAGTATAACTGAACTCATAAAACAATTAAACATTCAACTTTGCATAAATTTTCACATTACAAGCAGTCATCAATCAATTTCAATTACATGGTCCCTATTATGAGCCTACGAGGCCCTAAACATGCTTTATGAGTGGTTCAGGACTAAACCGATAACTCAAGTAACTTTTACAAAATTTTGAAATTTTTTCTCAAAACAAGGGACACACGCCCGTGTGGCTAGGTCGTGTGTCTCACACGGCCACCAGACACGCCCGTGTCATAGGCCGTGTGGACATTTGAAATGGAAACACATGGCCGTATCCCAGCCCGTGTCCTACCCCGTGTCCAAACAAGTGAGCTTACTGACTTGGGTCACACAGCTAACCACACGCCTGTGTTTCTAGCCCGTGTGCCCTTCGAAGTGGCCATACACACCCTTATGCTAGGCTGTGTGCTAGGCCGTGTCAAACCTGTAGGGTATACTGACTTATGCAACACGGCCAAGTCACGAACCCGTATGTCTAGCCCATGTGCCCTTCGAAGTGGCCACACACGTCCATGTGCCAGGTCGTGTGCTAGGCTGTGTCAAACCTGTAGGGTATACTGACTTATACAACACGGCCAAGTCACACGTCCGTGTGCTAGGCGGTGTGCCAATTAGGGGGTATAATGACTTGTACCACACGGTCGATCACACGCCCGTGTGTGAGACCGTGTGAAGCATACTAACTTCACTTCAATTTCAACAATAGGGGACACACGGCCGTGTAACATGATCATGTGTCACACACGACTGAAACACACGCCCGTGTGGACAAAAATAGGCTATTTGCCAAGCCAATTTGCCACTCAAAATCTCATGTACATAAACAACCCAAATGGCACCAATTCATAGCACAATTGAACATTTATTCTAGCCACATTCAAGACAATTCCATACCATTTCAAATACTAATAACTAACATGCTTATAACTTATGTTTTTCTCAATCAAAACATACCAAAACATATACACCAATCAACTAGTTAAACCTTTACCAATCATACATCATTTTGTACCATTTCACAAGCATGTTACCAATTCCACAAACCTCATAATATAAGCCATTCACATATTCATCCATGAACTCATAATATTAACCATATATGCACATATATGCACATAGCCAAATCCACCAAATCAAGTCAACACTTATGGCCATATTTTCAAACCAAAACATATGTCATTACAAGCCATTACCAATAACCAAAATCACTATCAACCCATAATCAAAATGATTGAAAATACCTATACATGCTATATACTTAAAATACCAAGGTTCAAAGATACCAAGTGATAGGTGGTAGTATGAAACGATCTCCGACGATACCCGAATCTGAGCTAGCTTCGATATCACTATAAAACACAGAAAAGTACACAAAGTAAGCTATAAAGCTTAGTAAGCTCATATGAAATATACTTAATACAATCACATAAATATGATTCAACAATTTGAATACAACATATGTAGCTTATATTAGTAACAAACCTTTCAAATATTCATTTACAAAATTGTATACTTTCATCATCATTTCTCGATTCAATTCTAAAATAGTTTATATACACATACCTGTACTATCTCGTACAATTCTTATACACATTCTTGTCTTTCATTTACCGGTTGAACCGTTCGGAATAGAAGTCAGATACTCAAGGGTCTCACACGATAAGTACCTATACCATATCCCGTACCCAAATCAAGGTAACTTATCTCCAAAGTTTTGATATCATGGCCCGAAGCCAAATCAGTATATCTCGCACCCGAAGTGCTAATATCATGGCCCGAAGACAACTCAAAGTATACCTAATGACATGTCACTAGCATCCTAAACTATTCCTAAGGTTCAACCGGGATTTCGAATGCCGAATTATTTTTGAATTAATTCCAAACTCGTCCGTAATTATATAATCACAATTCATGCTGTATCAAAACATATGAAATACATTCGAAATGAAATTATAACATACGAACTTACCTCGAATGCTAAAATGGTGAATCGAGTCAATTAGTCGATAACTTTATCTTTTCCCCGTTTCAAGTCCGTATTTCTCCTATCTTGATCTAAATATAATAAAATATAACTTATAATCATCCATTCATTCAATTTAGTCCAAATCACACTTTAAAACACGTTTACACTTTTGTCCCAAACTTTCACATTTTTCACAATTTAGTCTTTATTTCATAAAATCACAAATTAATGAAATTCCAATTATACCCATGCTAGCCGAATTACTATAATGTCCCTAGCAGCCCATATTTTTCATTTATTTCACATTTTAACCACAAAATTTACACATTTCTCAATTTAATTCCTATTTTGCATTTTCACTAAAAATCTCTTTACAAAACTTGATTAACTATCAACAAGCATTCAAAATATACCATTGATCATCAAAACTCATACATATTCATCAATGACATCTTTCAAAATTTTTAACAGTTTTGCAAAAAAGTCCATGGGCTAGCTAGTACTAGTTGCAACAATCACAAAAACATAAAAATCATTAAAATGAGGTTAAAAACACTTACCAATTTGACAATGCAATTGTCGAAACCCTAGAAAGCTCTCATGAACACATTTTTCTTCTATTTTCAGTGGAGATGATAACAAAATAAAGATGACATTATGTTTGTTTTATTTATTTTATCATTAATACATAATTTACTAAATTAACCTTGGTTTAAAACATTAAAATTTACTTGTTTTTGTCCATAAATGTCCATTACCTATAATAATGGTTTAGTAACAACATAAGGACTTTCACTTATATGTTCTATAGCTAATAGACACATTTAACTAATAAAACATGCATTTTACACTTTACGCGATTTAGTCCTTTTTATAAAATTGACGATTCAAACAAGAAAATTTCTCAACAAAATTTTCACACAATCACTCAATCATGTTGTAAACATTAAAATAATAATAAAATAAATATTTTAACCTCAGATTTGTGGTCCCGAAACTACTAGTCCGATTTGACCAGAACGGGATGTTACAGTGTATCCGTCCAAGTTCGAGTCATGTTAATAGGGGTAAATAAATAATAAAGTTATATAATTAATATTGAAATGGCATGATATGAAAAATGAAAATGATATAGTGAATTGAAAATAGAATGTGAAATATGTTGTAAATACATGGAATATATGAGTTATATACTCATGAATTAAAAATGGAATGGATAATGCTTTGTTTAAATGAAATGTGGATTGATATGTGAAAAGCTATTTATATAACTAGAAATGTGTATTGAGATATTTGTTAAACAAAACAAATATAATAGCATGTGAAATTGAAATAATGGTATATGGCAAATATAAGCTTGGACAATATTATGTTCATATAATTCAAATTATGCATTTTTGTATCAATATATTCTTAATTGTTCGGATTATAGAAATATCATTGAGTTTTACTCAGTGTACGGTTTTGTTTCCTATGCGCAGGTTAGGTACTTCACTTTTGATTGCCGATTCAACATCCAGCAACGATCCCGATCTCAAATGTGGTGATGTTGATCTTTTGTGTTGGCATGTACTTAGGATGTTTAGTTGATAATTATTTTGTGGATGGATTGTAAATAAAGCTATAAGTGTAATGTTGGTTGGTGTATATGTAATCATGTGTTTGTGTTTGATGCCATAATATGGTATGTTGAATTGAACCAAGACAGGTTAGGTGTTTGTGAATTTTAGTTTATGATTAGGTGGTTATGAACTAGGCAAAATGGAGTGATTTTGGTATGTTTATAATTTGGATTTGAATGATGCATTAATGATATGTTTTGTAACATCCCAAAATTGGGCCTAGTAGGATTGGGCCGATTGGGAATTGAGCTTTAGGAAAAAAAAAATAGAATATTATTTATTCTTGTGTTGGCTTGGATATGAATTTTGTGTGTTAGCATAGTCTTGTGAAGGTTTGATTTTAATTAGGAAGTTAGAATAAATTTTAGTATGGCTTATTTAATGAAGTGGATTAGGTGAGCTTAGCACTTAAGTTAATTTAAGTGTTCATTTATAGCACAAGAGGAGTAAGTGGCAAGTTGGTTAAGGAGCTTGAAAGGTAGCTTGAGGTTAGAGGTTTGAGTGGTATGTTTAGCATTTTGAAGGTTTATTTTTGTGTATTAGCATTGATGGCCGGTCAACCTATGTTTATGATAGGTTGGACTATTTCTTTTGGTAAGTTGAAATTATGATTAAGGAAAGCTTGATATTGGGGATAAGATTCTTAAGGTTATGGAAGGATATCTTGAAGTTATGGTATATTGAGGGGACAAAAGGCTTGGCTTGTGGAAAATGTCTTGGAAACAATTCCTATGCTTTTAGTGTTGAATGTGGACGGTATGGGTGTCTAGGTGGGTGGCCGAATTTTGTTAGGTGGTTTAGGGGGGGAATATTTGGCCAATTCCTCTTTTGTGCACCTTTTTGCATTTTGCTTTTCCTCTACAAAAACTCTTTCTTTTGGCCGAATGTTATTGTGCACTTTTGTGCAAAATATGTTTGTGTTTTAGCCTTCATTTTGTTGAACCAAAAGTACTATTCTCTTCCTTTCATTACATTGGATTTTTGTGCACTTTCTTTTAGGCAAAATTGGTGTTGGCCGAACCTTATTTCTTCCATATTTCTCTTTTCTTTTCTTCTTTTGATTTTTGATTAATCACATTCTCTTTTATCCCCTCTTGGCCGAATCTTTCTTTTTCTCAATACCATTTCTTTTTCATTTGTTCAAAGTTAAAAGATCCATTACCATTCTATTCCCTTTTCTTTTTCACTTCACCATAGTCGAATTTTCTACTTCCTTATTAGTTTTAGTTTGGCCGAATATGCAAGGGTAGACTCTATTTGGTTTCTTCAATCGATTTTGGAAAAGAGTAAGTATTCTTGGCCGATTTTCCTATTATTTCTTTTCTCCTCTCTATGTTATTTTCTTGTGGACAAAGGCCGAACCTATGGGCATTTGTTGCAAGGTTCTAACCATTTTAGGATTCGATTATTCTCTTAGGCTCATTGGGATTTCGGGAACAATCGGTTTAAGCCATTCCTTTAGTAAATCAAAGGTTGGTAAGTCTAAGGGTAAGGATCTTTATGCTTGTTATATCTTTTTAGATGGTCTTCTAATCGATTAAGTTTTTGGGGACTCTATCGTCCGTTTATTATCTTCTTTTCGTGAACGTTAGATTTTGGAGCAATCAAGAATGGGTTCGAAGAGAGCAGTTCATAGTGTTTGGAAGAGGGGTGGTTCTGCTATACCCTCAAATTTCAAGCGAAGGGCTGTGTCGGGAGTTCGAGACTTTCCACCGGGATGTGGACCCTCTGCCGGCGATAATCGTTTATTTGAAGTCGTTCGTACCCCCGAGCCATTGTTCGTTCATGGTTCTTCATCGGGTTATGAACCACCAATCGGAGAGAGAGCACGTATAGATGTTGTTCGAGATGCTGAGAGTGTCGATGAGCGAGAAAGTTTAGTTATCTCTATTATCAGGTGTGTATCTTACACACTTTATAACTTGGTTTATATATGTGTTTATGTGTGTTATAACTAATCATATTATGAAAGTGGGAAAAACGATGAGTTTTGGATATGATACCATGATGGTATGAATGAGGATACGGGTAAGTCTGTTTCTATATATGATGTTATTATACGTGGATTGAAATCATGATCTATTATTATATGATTTATATCAAAGTATGTTGACATGATTTGTTTATCTATTGCATTGGTATGGGCAATATGAGAGGAGGGGGAAGATTGATATTCGTGTCGACGGACACCAGTGTTTTGGTAACACATTGTGACTACGGTCACCAGAGGTTTGGTACCTCCAGAGGTTTGGCACCTCATAGCGTCTCGTCCCTGTGGTTAACACCACCGTGGGTTGGCCCCACTTTGAGATATGGGATTGACGCCAGTGATTTGGTATCACACGATGGGTTGGCCCCATCATTCGATTTGTGTCTTCGGGCACCAGTGGTTTGGAACCACCAGTGATTTGGTATCACATTCGTGTCTTCGGACACCAGAGGTTTGGCACCTCATAGCGACTTGTCCCTGTGGTTTACACCACCGTGGGTTGGCCCCACTTTTGAGATATGGGATCGTCTGCCAGTGATTTGGTATCACACGATGGGTTGGCCCTATCACTTGATTTGTGACTTCGGTCACCAGTGTTTTGGTAACACAATTGTGTCTTTGGACACCAGTGGTTTGGCACCACCAGTGGTTTGGTACCACACGGGGTAGAAAAGGTGTTATGGATGGCTAGGTTGGGTGCATTTTTCATATATGTGCTTTGTTATAATTTGTGTAAGTATGTGGCATTTACCCGGGAGAGGGAATATGCACTGAGTCTTGGTGACTCACCTTCTCCCTTATCTTTTCAGGTGATTCATGAGATCGCGGATGAGGAGCCGGATGAACTCGAGGAGGCCATGCAATAAATTTGGGTTCTACGTGAACTTTGGTTTGAGAACTTTACTTTATTTAAATTTGGTTTTATATTTTTATGGGTTTGTAATAAGGCCTCTCAAATTATGATTTTGGATTATATTTATGCTTTGGAATTGATTTAAAATATGGCTTATAAATTACTTGGTTAATTTAATAATTGAGCCCAATGTTTTATAAACTTCACAACGCGATGGTTTTTTAAAATGTTACCATCGGGTAACATAAATTAATTGACAATTTCAACAACTTAAGTGTTTTCGATATATTAAATGATTTACAAATATTTAGTTACTACTATCAAATGTAAATGGTTTCAAAGTAATAATTTGAGTTTTCTTAAAATGATATAAATCTTTTCTAACTTATGATTTACTTACTTATATTAAAGTTTTATGTATTTTCAAAGTAGATTTCAGTCTTAAACTTATTTTCTACAAATATAGAATTTCAAAAGGGTTTTTCACAAAATTTAAATCGTGAACTCGTTTTTCTTCAAAACATTTTCCTCAGTGACATACCAGATTCGGTCGTGGCGTATTGACCGGGTTTGGGGTGTTACAAATTGGTATCAGAGCTAAGTTCAAAGCTCAGCTGTGGGGCCCAAGGCCCAAAAATGTTTTGGTAGGCCTTTTTGAAATATTTTGGGTTTTGAACAGCATGGCACCGAGTCTCCGGCACCGATCCGCCCAGGTAAGTACTTCACATTTCTTTGTGAATTATTATTGGTAGAAGGGTAGGTATGGAACGTAGTTAGTGTGATAGGTGTTGAACATTAGGACTAGATACCCAAACAAAGACATAAGACTTTAAAAGCCTAATTAAAACCAACCTGTGACCAAGTCGCCGAGTTAGGGTGTGGTAACCTTGGTGCGCATGTCTAGGATTGGACCCGGAAGAGCTTGGTACTTAAGCAGTCCTCGTGACTCACCTCCTCTTCGCGAGATTCCTACTTGGTGCGTAGCTTCGGTTCACCCTAAACCAAGAGGACTCAGTCATAGGCAAAACCCTAAATAAAACCCGAAAGGGACTAGTCATGTTTTAAGGAAAACTTCGGTTTTAAAACCACTAAATTATCTCTTTTAGATAGTAGGACAAATTTATCTTCAGAAATTATCAAATATTTTGATTTACCAAAATTACCAAAATGCCCCTAGTGGCAAAATTACAAAAAAATGCCCTTGTTTTTTTTAAAAAAAAATACTCCTCAGTTTTAGAAATTACAAAATGATTTGATTTATTAAAGTTTTAAAATTTTCTTGATTTATTACAAAAATACCCTGTAGGAAAATGACGAAAATACCCCTGGGTTAGAAACAGACAGAAATGCCCGAAGAGTGAATAAGTATGAAAGGTATTAGGGAATGGATGTACTTTTCTGTGTAAACTAGGATAGAAGACTTAAAACCTTGTTTTATTGAAAGAACCTCTATTAAACTCTTCATAAAATTTCTTCGCGGATAACCAAGTGAAACATGTACTAATCCATAAAAATCTCCTAATCTGATTAAAGCGCGATAGCTAGAATAAGCTCTCGAGATCGTGGTCGTCATAGACATGGTAAAGGCCGATTGTGCTAGGGCTAGATCTTCGGCACCGAGGCATATTTTCGAAATGGAGGCGTTAGCATCGCTAGTGCTTGAGACGGGGTTTCATGATCGAATTCGGATTGATGAGCTGACTCAGTTAGTTAAAGAAGTTTTAGAGAAGAATAGAGATCACGGTTCTCTAGGGTCACAATTTCATTCTGTAAAATCATGGTATGATCGAACTTATTGGCTTGCGATTACTGTGGAAGGTGTCATCCGGGAGAATATTGGAAGAGGGTTGGAGCATGTTTGAGATGCGGGTCTAAGGAGCATAAGGCTCGGGATTGTTTCCTCACCCTCAAGTCAGGTATGTTTTGGTTAGAAGTGATGGCTGAATGTAGGAAAATTGTTGGTATAAGTGTAAGTGTTAGATAACAGGTTTGCTAGTGTGAATTAGATGTTTGGTTGTGGGATTAAGGATTCAAGATTTTGTTAAAAAGTACATTGTGGTTTTATTAAGATCAGAGTGCGCAGCAAGAGCTTAGTGTGGCGAGATAGGATGTACGACAGTTAGTTAGTTGGAAATTTCGAGGACGAAATTTCTTTAAGGAGGGTAGAATTGTAACATCCCAAAATTGGGCCTAGTAGGATTGGGCCGACTGGGAATTGAGCTTTAGGAAAAAAAATAGAATATTATTTATTCTTGTGTTGGCTTGGATATGAATTTTGTGTGTTAGCATAGTCTTGTGAAGGTTTGATTTTAATTAGGAAGTTAGAATAAATTTTAGTATGGCTTATTTAATGAAGTGGATTAGGTGAGCTTAGCACTTAAGTTAATTTAAGTGTTCATTTATAGCACAAGAGGAGTAAGTGGCAAGTTGGTTAAGGAGCTTGAAAGGTAGCTTGAGGTTAGAGGTTCGAGTGGTATGTTTAGCATTTTGAAGGTTTATTTTTGTGTATTAGCATTGATGGCCGGTCAACCTATGTTTATGATAGGTTGGACTATTTCTTTTGGTAAGTTGAAATTATGATTAAGGAAAGCTTGATATTGGGGATAAGATTCTTAAGGTTATGGAAGGATATCTTGAAGTTATGGTATATTGAGGGGACAAAAGGCTTGGCTTGTGGAAAATGTTTTGGAAACAATTCCTATGCTTTTAGTGTTGAATGTGGACAGTATGGGTGTCTAGGTGGGTGGCCGAATTTTGTTAGGTGGTTTAGGGGGGAATATTTGGCCAATTCCTCTTTTGTGCACCTTTTTGCATTTTGCTTTTCCTCTCCAAAAACTCTTTCTTTTGGCCGAATGCTATTGTACACTTTTGTGCAAAATATGTTTGTGTTTTAGCCTTCATTTTGTTGAACCAAAAGTACTATTCTCTTCCTTTCATTACATTGGATTTTTGTGCACTTTTCTTTTAGGCAAAATTGGTGTTGGCCGAACCTTATTTCTTCCATATTTCTCTTTTCTTTTCTTCTTTTGATTTTTGATTAATCACATTCTCTTTTATCCCCTCTTGGCCGAATCTTTCTTTTTCTCAATACCATTTCTTTTTTCATTTGTTCAAAGTTAAAAGATCCATTACCATTCTATTCCCTTTTCTTTTTCACTTCACCATAGCCGAATTTTCTACTTCCTTATTAGTTTTAGTTTGGCCGAATATTCAAGGGTAGACTCTATTTGGTTTCTTCAATCGATTTTGGAAAAGAGTAAGTATTCTTGGCCGATTTTCCTATTATTTCTTTTCTCCTCTCTATGTTATTTTCTTGTGGACAAAGGCCGAACCTATGGGCATTTGTTGCAAGGTTCTAACCATTTTAGGATTCGATTATTCTCTTAGGCTCATTGGGATTTCGGGAACAATCGGTTTAAGCCAATCTTTTAGCAAATCAAAGGTTGGTAAGTCTAAGGGTAAGGATCTTTATGCTTGTTATATCGTTTTAGATGGTCTTCTAATCGATTAAGTTTTTGGGGACTCTATCGTCCGTTTATTATCTTCTTTCCGTGAACGCTAGATTTTGGAGCAATCAAGAATGGGTTCGAAGAGAGCAGTTCATAGTGTTTGGAAGAGGGGTGGTTCTGCTATACCCTCAAATTTCAAGCGAAGGGCTGTGTCGGGAGTTCGAGACTTTCCACCGGGATGTGGACCCTCTACTGGCGATAATCGTTTATTTGAAGTCGTTCGTACCCCCGAGCCATTATTCGTTCGTGGTTCTTCATCGGGTTATGAACCACCAATCGGAGAGAGAGCACGTATAGATGTTGTTCGAGATGCTGAGAGTGTCGATGAGCGAGAAAGTTTAGTTATCTCTATTATCAGGTGTGTATCTTACACACTTTATAACTTGGTTTATATATGTGTTTATGTGTGTTATAACTAATCATATTATGAAAGTGGGAAAAACGATGAGTTTTGGATATGATACCATGATAGTATGAATGAGGATACGGGTAAGTCTGTTTCGATATATGATGTTATTATACGTGGATTGAAATCATGATCTATTTATTATATGATTTATATCAAAGTATGTTGACATGATTTGTTTATCTATTGCATTGGTATGGGCAATATGAGAGGAGGGGGAAGATTGATATTCGTGTCGACGGACACCAGTGTTTTGGTAACACATTGTGACTACGGTCACTAGAGGTTTGGTACCTCCAGAGGTTTGGCACCTCATAGCGTCTCGTCCCTGTGGTTAACACCACCGTGGGTTGGCCCCACTTTGAGATATGGGATTGACGCCAGTGATTTGGTATCACACGATGGGTTGGCCCCATCATTCGATTTGTGTCTTCGGGCACCAGTGGTTTGGAACCACCAGTGATTTGGTATCACATTCGTGTCTTCGGACACCAGAGGTTTGGCACCTCATAGCGACTTGTCCCTGTGGTTTACACCACCGTGGGTTGGCCCCACTTTTGAGATATGGGATCGTCTGCCAGTGATTTGGTATCACACGATGGGTTGGCCCCATCACTTGATTTGTGACTTCGGTCACCAGTGTTTTGGTAACACAATTGTGTCTTTGGACACTAATGGTTTGGCACCACCAGTGGTTTGGTACCGCACGGGGTAGAAAAGGTGTTACGGATGGCTAGGTTGGGTGCATTTTACATATATATGCTTTGTTATAATTTGTGTAAGTATGTGGCATTTACCCGGGAGAGGGAATATGCACTGAGTCTTGGTGACTCACCTTCTCCCTTATCTTTTCAGGTGATTCATGAGATCGCGGATGAGGAGCCGGATGAACTCGAGGAGGCCATGCAATAAATTTGGGTTCTACGTGAACTTTGGTTTGAGAACTTTACTTTATTTAAATTTGGTTTTATATTTTTTATGGGTTTGTAATAAGGCCTCTCAAATTATGATTTTGGATTATATTTATGCTTTGGAATTGATTTAAAATATGGCTTATAAATTACTTGGTTAATTTAATAATTGAGCCCAATGTTTTCTAAACTTCACAACGCGATGGTTTTTTAAAACGTTACCATCGGGTAACATAAATTAATTGACAATTTCAACAACTTAAGTGTTTTCGATATATTAAATGATTTACAAATATTTAGTTACTACTATCAAATGTAAATGGTTTCAAAGTAATAATTTGAGTTTTCTTAAAATGATATAAATCTTTTCTAACTTATGATTTACTTACTTATATTAAAGTTTTATGTAATTTCAAAGTAGATTTTAGTCTTAAACTTATTTTCTACAAATATAGAATTTGAAAAGGGTTTTTCACAAAATTTAAATCGTGAACTCGTTTTTCTTCAAAACGTTTTCCTCAGTGACATACCAGATTCGGTCGTGGCGTATTGACCAGGTTTGGGGTGTTACATGTTTTGATGATATAAATGTGGCACCATTGAGGGTACATTGGTTAGGCACTTAGGATGATTGTTTTGGCATGTTTTGAGTGTGTCTGGTCATGTTTTGAATAGGTTAAACGAATGGTTTTTGAGTTGCTTAATACCCAAACAAGTAGGAATTGTAAACTTGTGGTTTAAGGCACAATTTAGGTCCACACGGCTAGACACATGGGCGTGTGACTTGGTCGTGTGAGACACACGGCTAGCACACAAGCATGGGAGGCCATTTCGAAGGGTACATGGGCGTGTGACCCCTGTAGTTAAAATTTTTGTAATTATTTCCTAAACTTTCAGAATTGTTTCAAATTAGTCCTTGCTTATTTTAAATCTATTTTTAGGGTCACGTAGACTCGTAATAGGGGCTGTAAGAGTAACTTTTACTCTGAATTGGGGTGGATTAGCAAACCTAAATTAAGTGCATTCCACTAACATAATCGTAGATAAATTAAAAAGATAATCGTAGACGGAGTATGGACTAATACTCGGATGCTAATAATTGGAATAGTCTTATATGTACCCAAATTCTAACATTCTAGAAGGGATAAATAGTGATAAGAGTGTAGACAGTAGAAGACCAAGTTTAGAAATGCATAGCATAATTTATTATTCGAATGTATAAGAATTTAGCATGAAAGTATTAGATTGTCGTGACCTACCCCTGCATATTATAATGCTATTAGTTAGTTTATATGTTGATTATGATTGAATTAATTGTTTGATTCGTTAGTAATGCTCGTGACCCTAATCCGACGACGGAAAGGGGTTAAGGGTGTTACAAGATTTCTACCTAAAATCTTAATATTGCAATTACCGTAAGGTTTCTATCCAAACTTTAAGATTCAACCCTTTCAAAGAGTATAACAAAGAATCAAACAAGAAATAACCCTTACAAGATCAAAATGTTTGCCAATTAAGCATAACTACAATGAAGAACACTTGAGATAAAGAACAACAAAAAAAGCTCTCAAGTGTGTACAAGAAAAGTATGAAAGAATTAAACACTTAGGTTGTGAAACACCCCACACCCGGCCCACGAGCCTGAACCGGATCTGGTATGTTCCTTAAATAAATCGGTTTTCAATGTTCTAAATGACTTAGAGAAAATTTGTGTAATTTTAAAAAAAATTGTTTTGGGTTGGGCTTAATTTGAAACCTATTTAATAAATTCTGGAAATCCAACTTAAATAAGGTGACAAAATAATTTTTGGGTTTATTATTTTAAAAGAAATAAATTTACTTATCTTTAATCAAACATAAATTGTATCATATTCAAATAAAAATAAACAGAAATAAAGAAAATCCAATTGGGCCTTATGGCCTTATTACATCATTCAAACCCAAAATAAAGTTTAAAGTACTAAAATTTCATAAAGTCCAAATTCCAAATAATTTCTTCAAGCGATGCATGGCCACCTTTAGCTCCTGCCGACCCGGTCCATTACTGCTCATCACCTGAAAAATAATTCCCCAACGGGGTGAGTCAACAGACTCAATGTGTACACAAACTAACAATCAACATTCCAGGCATACATATTCATATCAAAGCATATTCAAATCAAATAATGATGCAACCCAACCCAAGCCTATTTGTCCATCCGCTACACACCACCCGTACCTGCCAATTACACCGTGGGGACTACTAAGTCAACCCTCCATCCGCTACACACCATCGAAGGCAGTCGCTGCAGTCGACGTGCTCATCGCCCACTTACGTTGTGTCATTAGACACTATATTCAAATAATGTAACCGAAGTTACCATATTCACGCAATGGGGCCGTAGCCACCATATTTCGTTGGTGAGGCCGAAACCAACACCTTCGTTGGTGAGACCGAAGTCAACACCTTCGTTGGTGAGACCGAAGTCAACACCTTCACTTTCTTCCTTCACATATATCCCAAATGCCCCAATTATTTTATAACATATTCCACATACTTAATTTTCATTCATGTTACTAATCACATGTTCAAAGTATATCACATTCATAATCCTATCAAAAGTAGGAAACATACCTGGGTACTCCTTACCACATTTGTGGTACTTAACCACATTCACATACTGATACATATTCATATATTTAATAATTACCACGTAATTTATTGAAGGTTAGTAAGGGTACACACCTGATTCGCTTATTGGATTCCTTGAAATCCCGAGGAGCGATCTTCCGATCTAGATCTTTATCTCCTATATTCGGCCATAGCATATTAATAATCTATTTGGCTTAAAGAAAACCAAAACCTAGTAGGATTTGTGTTACTAATACTCACCTTGTTTGCCGATTTGGATGATTGTAAATCAAATCCCAAAATTGCTAGTATCCCTTTTCCTTGGAATCGGCTAACACTAATTCATGTAACCATGTGAGTTTTCGGCTTTTGAAATAATGAAAAATAATTCCAAATACCAAAATTAAGCCTTGGCCGAATATCACTTACTATACAAATTCCAAATCTGAAGAGGATTCCTTGCCCTATATGTCTGTCGAAATCTTCATGTTAGATCTAATCTAACATATACATCATAACCTTTAATCAAATAAATTTATCTTACCTTAGATCCTTGATCCTTGTATTCGACAGTTGAAGAAACCCTTTTGATGTTGTAGTTGATTGCTCCTTTACTTAGAATCAACAAAGATTCGGCTTTGACAGTAGAAACAGAGAAGAAAATAGAAGAAGAAAAGATGGATTTTTCTTAAAGAAAAATACGGCAGAGAGGGGGAGAGAGCTAGGAAAATTCGGCAGAGAGGAAGAGGGAGCAAATGTTGATGAGTAGCCCTCCTGTCCTCCTTTTATAGCCAAAGTTATCAGCCTAGGAGTCCTTTACTTGGCCACCACTCCTCTTTTTGATAATATTATCTCTTTTATTTAAAAGATAAAAGCCTTTAATCCATCAATTATCTCCTCAATTATCTCATTAAAAAAAATAATCCTTTATTTATCTTTTATTATTCACATATTTATGTGAATAAAACTCCTTTATTTCTCTCTTATTATTCACATATTATGTGAATAAAACTCCTTTATTTATCTCTTATTATTCACATATTTATGTGAATAAAACTCCTTTATTTATCTCTTATTATTCACATATTTATGTGAATAAAACTCCTTTATTTCTCTCTTATTATTCACATATTTATGTGAATAAAACTCCTTTATTTATCTCTTATTATTCACATATTTATGTGAATAAAACTCCTTTATTTATCTCTTATTATTCACATATTTATGTGAATAAAACTCCTTTATTCTCTCATATATCCAAGTTTCCCAAAATGTTCAAGTTTCCATTTTTGGATCATTTCCAAAAATGTTTAGGTTTCCAAAAATGTCTAAGTTTCCAAAAATGTCTAAGTTTCCAAAAATGTCCATTTTCATTTCCATTTCCATTTTCATTTCCATTTTCCTTTCCATTTTCATGCATTTCTAGATTTCCAAAAGTGTCAAAAATTTATTCATAGTACTTGAAACTTGTCATTTCATACAATTAAACTGGAAATGCATAGGCCCTATTCAGGATGTTACAGTTCTACCCCCTTAAAATAATTTCGTCCTCGAAATTACTTATTGATGAACAATCGTACGGTCTAACTCACCCCACTACGCTATTGCTGCGCACTCTGATCCTAATAGAACCATCATACTTTCTAGGCACAATTTCTAAGTTCACGTCCCCTAGAACTCATTTCTAACGTTGCGATTTAATCAGATTACAAAGTTTTATGCATTAATCATTGTTTCACTTATTACCCGCGAAGAAGTTTTATGAACAGAGTTTTTAGAAGTGGTTCTTTCGTATTCATACATACACACAGTCTTTTCATTCACACATTCATCCATCAAACAATTATGAACTTCCGTTCATTCAGAGAAACATTGTAGTTTTCATTGTTGTTGTTTTTCCACTACCCAGGGGTATTTTCGTAGTTTTGTCCTACAGGGGTATTTTCGTAATTTTTCAGAAGAAAAAGTTCATTGACGATCTTGTCAAAAGTATTTTGGAATTTTTAAATTCTCGGGGTATTTGGAAAATTTTGAAATCCGGGGGTATTTCGGTAATTTTGGAGCTCGGGGGTATTTTGGTAATAAACCATGGTGAATTTGTAAATCTGAATAAATCAAGGGTATTTCAAAATTTGCAAAACTTGGGGGTTCTTTTTGAGAATTTGTTTTCCAAATCAATGATGTTGCAAAAATTTTGAAAATCAGGGTCATTTTGGTAATTTGCAGGTTAGGGGCAATTTTGTAATTTTCCAAAATCAAGGTATTTTGATATTTTGCAAATTAGGGTTTTTGGACATTTATAAAATAATGAAATTTTGGCAAAACTGGTGGGTAGGTTCACATTTTGTAAATCGAGGGCATTTTGGTAATTTTGCCACTAGGGGCATTTTTTGTAATTTTCACAAATCAGAAATTTTTCAGAAAATTTTATAAAGATGGTTTTCTCAAATTCAAAAGAAAGTTTTGAGAATTTTAAAACTGGGGTTTGTTGTTTTGTTCTTCTTTTTTTTTTTAGGAAAAACATGGCTAGTTCCCTTTCGGGTTTTAGTCATTATGTTTAGCCTATGGCCGAGCCCTCTTGGTCAGGGTGAACCAAAGCTACGCACCAGGCAGGATTCGAGTGGAGAGGAGGTGAGTCACGCGGACTGCTTAAATACCAAGCTCTCATTAAATACCAATCCTAGACATGCGCACAATGGTTGCCACACCCTAACTCGGCGGCTTAGACATAGGTCCGTTTAATTAAGCATTTAAGTCTTATGTATTTGTTGGGGTACACTAGTCCTAGGGTTCAAATACTTATCATGCTAGTCTACGTTCCATTCCATTTCTACCCTTCTACAATTCACAATATAAATCACACAAAGGATAGGGGTACTTACCTGGTGGACTTCGGGTCGGAGACTTAGGTGCCATGCCATAAAACCTGCTTATTTCAAAGAAATTCATTTGGGCTCGAATGGAAAACGTTTTGGGCCTGAGCCCACAGGTTGAGAGTTTTAAAACTGGGCTCTGATACCAACTGAAACACCCCACACCCGGCCCACGAGCCTGAACCGGATCTGGTATGTTCCTTAAATAAATCGGTTTTCAATGTTCTAAATGACTTAGAGAAAATTTGTGTAATTTTAAAAAAAATTATTTTGGGTTGGGCTTAATTTGAAACCTATTTAATAAATTCTGGAAATCCAACTTAAATAAGGTGACAAAATAATTTTTGGGTTTATTATTTTAAAAGAAATAAATTTACTTATCTTTAATCAAATATAAATTGTATCATATTCAAATAAAAATAAACAGAAATAAAGAAAATCCAATTGGGCCTTATGGCCTTATTACATCATTCAAACCCAAAATAAAGTTTAAAGTACTAAAATTTCATAAAGTCCAAATTCCAAATAATTTCTTCAAGCGATGCATGGCCACCTTTAGCTCCTGCCGACCCGGTCCATTACTGCTCATCACCTGAAAAATAATTCCCCAACGGGGTGAGTCAACAGACTCAATATGTACACAAACTAACAATCAACATTCCAGGCATACATATTCATATCAAAGCATATTCAAATCAAATAATGATGCAACCCAACCCAAGCCTATTTGTCCATCCGCTACACACCACCCGTACCTGCCAATTACACCGTGGGGACTACTAAGTCAACCCTCCATCCGCTACACACCATCGAAGGCAGTCGCTGCAGTTGACGTGCTCATCGCCCACTTACGTTGTGTCATTAGACACTATATTCAAATAATGTAACCGAAGTTACCATATTCACGCAATGGGGCCGTAGCCACCATATTTCGTTGGTGAGGCCGAAACCAACACCTTCGTTGGTGAGACCGAAGTCAACACCTTCGTTGGTGAGACCGAAGTCAACACCTTCACTTTCTTCCTTCACATATATCCCAAATGCCCCAATTATTTTATAACATATTCCACATACTTAATTTTCATTCATGTTACTAATCACATGTTCAAAGTATATCACATTCATAATCCTATCAAAAGTAGGAAACATACCTGGGTACTCCTTACCACATTTGTGGTACTTAACCACATTCACATACTGATACATATTCATATATTTAATAATTACCACGTAATTTATTGAAGGTTAGTAAGGGTACACACCTGATTCGCTTATTGGATTCCTTGAAATCCCGAGGAGCGATCTTCCGATCTAGATCTTTAACTCCTATATTCGGCCATAGCATATTAATAATCTATTTGGCTTAAAGAAAACCAAAACCTAGTAGGATTTGTGTTACTAATACTCACCTTGTTTGCCGATTTGGATGATTGTAAATCAAATCCCAAAATTGCTAGTATCCCTTTTCCTTGGAATCGGCCAACACAAATTCATGTAACCATGTGAGTTTTCGGCTTTTGAAATAATGAAAAATAATTCCAAATACCAAAATTAAGCCTTGGCCGAATATCACTTACTATACAAATTCCAAATCTGAAGAGGATTCCTTGCCCTATATGTCTGTCGAAATCTTCATGTTAGATCTAATCTAACATATACATCATAACCTTTAATCAAATAAATTTATCTTACCTTAGATCCTTGATCCTTGTATTCGACAGTTGAAGAAACCCTTTTGATGTTGTAGTTGATTGCTCCTTTACTTAGAATCAACAAAGATTCGGCTTTGACAGTAGAAACAGAGAAGAAATGTAACACCCCTTACCCGAAACCCTTGCCGGAATCGAGTACGTGGTATTACTAGACGTGACCATTAACTCGGGGAGTAAAATTTTTAAAGCTGTCCAACTGCGTCACGCTGACTAAATCGGTCATAACTCGAGTTACAAAACTCGAAATTTGGATCCGTAAATTTTCCTTGAAACTAGACTCATATAAATATTCACCATAATTTTTCCAGAATTTTTCATGTGGCCAATTAGTACAGTTTATTCTTCAAATTTACCCTTATTACACTGCTGGACAATTCTGACCTGTCCCTATAAAACTGCAGTTATCTGATTTCACAAATTTTCTATGATGTTATTGTTTATACCAATGAAAAATAGATTCATTTAGGGTTCTACACATATAAACCATGATTCCTAATTATTTTTGTACAATTTATAACAATATTTCCAAAACAAAACAGGAAATCACGAAGCCATTCGGAACCAGTCTCACTAAACTTTAAATACCTCATAATATAAAATTTCTTTTTCCTACTTTGTTTATTTCTTATAAAAATAGACATAATAAAATTTAATTCTATATCTTATTCACTCTCTAATTCCATTTCTCATATTTTTGGTGATTTTTCAAAGTTCACGTTACTGCTGTAACCAAAAATTGTTTCATTTAAACTCCAAACATTAATTATACTTATACACAAGGGTATAGCCATTTTTGTAATACCCTAAATTAGGGGCTGCGCATTGTAGCCAAATTCACGAGTCGATAGGCTTTAAGAATCGTTTTGATGAATTTTAGGGGGTTATTTAAGCCCGAGGATAAAAAGGGACTATTTTGGAAAATTTTGAAAATTTTGGGTCAAAGTGAAAATTTAGGTGGAGGAGGCTTTAAGATTAATTTTTGTAAGGTTAGGACATGAAAGTCCAGTAGCAAGGTGGCTTCCGTGTGCCACTTAAGGGTTAGCGCCAGTTCTGGTCAGGGGTTCGAGTGGCATAGGGCGCAAAAGCTTTCTTATTTTTATTTTGAAAAGGGGAGCTAGCGGAAAGAGGGGTTAAAAGAAAATTTAATGCGCTTGTTCACATGAATTTCAAAGTGGCCGAGTGGCCAAGGGCACTGCGTGAGAACAAAGGCTCGGAGGACTTGGGTTCGAATCCTGAGGATTGCGCACTATGCGCTTTATTTTTATTTTAGCGCTAAGCAGCGGGATGAGCTGATGAATGCTTAAAAGAAATTCCGATGGGGTTATTGACAAGGAAGTCAAGGTAGCCGAATGGCTGAGGCATTGAGGAGTCCTCTCCAGGTCTCGGGTTCGAGACCTGGGGACTGCACTAAGGGCCTTGTTTTATTTTGGCCACGTGGAGGCCTGCATGGCGCATGCATGCACGCATGCAGCCTTGGGGGAGGGTTAACTCCTCTTTTATTTTTGTTTAAGTATTATTATTATTATTATATATTATTATTATTAATTTATTTCTTTGTTTTAGAAGTATGGAGCATTGTTTTATTTTATCTATTAAATCATTTTATGTGGGAATAAGCAATGCATTATCCTCTTTCCTTTTCAATGAGCATGGGCTTCAAAATTATTATTATTATTATTGTGTTATTTTATTAAAGAGAATGGGTAATATATATGTATATATATATTGCTTTTTTATATATTTATTAATTTGTTTAGGGAAGCATGGTTTTATTTTATTATTATTATTATTATTATTATTATTATTATTATTATTATTATTATTATTATTATTATTTTAACCTTATTATTGTTATATGCGTGAAGTACATATGGGGGATAGTTGGTTTTTATTTTTTTATTATAAATAGTGATGGGAAGTTGATATATATATATATATATATATATATATTATTATTATTATTAACACTTTATGTATAGGAATTGGGTAAAGATTTGGAATAGATTAATCAATAAAATGGTTGTTAAAATTGGTAAAAGAGAGGAGCATGCCGTTGGGAGCATGGAATTGTATTGGGAAGATTATTTTAATTGTTGGAAGAATGAGGGAATAATAATAATCTTTATTATTAGTTAGGCATGGATGAAAGTTTGGCATTGGGAAGGTTATGCGTGGCCGGCCATTAACATTTTTTTTAGTTTGTTTTGTTAGTTTAAGAAGGGTGAAGAGAAATAAGATTAAACAATGGATAGTGGTGTTGAAATTGCAAAAAGAAAGAGCATGCTTGGGGGAGTTTTATTATTATTAATGTGGATTAATTATAATAAGAATTTATTTTGGGACTTATGCAAAAGAAATAAGCATGTGTATAGCTTGGGAAATTGAATTGCATGGCCGGCCTTGATTCTTTGAAGCATTGCCGTTTGCTTTAGTCCTTTGTTTATTATATTAAGTATAAAGTATGTTGTAATATGTGTAAGGTGATAAAAGAATGATTAAACAATATTCTTGGTAATAGGTGATGAAGCATGGGGAGAAAAGAGGATAGCATGGCCGGCCATTTGTTCAAAACTTGGCAAAAGAATTCTTTGAATTTTTTTGACTTGTTTTCCCCCCTCATTTTTGAGCTTAGCCGAATGTAAGTCTTCTAGGGGCCTTTATTTTCGATTTTGAGTAGCTAGATAGGACCTTTGCCTTGTTTTATTTCCCTTCTTCTTCCATTTTGTCTTGACCGAGTGAAGTTTTGGAATTTAGGGGCTTCTTGGTTAGCTTTGAGCTTGAGAAAGCAAGGCCAAAACCTTTTCCTTTGTTATAGTTTCTTGACAATAATTGTGCATGGCCGATTAAGAGCTTGCTTCAAGGTCGAACATGGGCGATTTTGAGTATGGCAAAGTGATGCATGGCCGGTTTTGTGCCTTGTTCTTGGCAAAGAGATTTCCTTTAATTTTTGACTTACTTTTCCCCATTTTTGAGCATGGGCCGAATCTTCAAAGGAAGGTATTGATGAATCCGAACATTGGTAAGTATCTTAGTTAACATTCGATTTCCTCTTCCCCTTTTTCGTGAGCCAAATCATGTTGTTAGGCTTTGGGTATGGTCGAACGTTCTCTAAGCTTTCCTATATGTTCTTTTAGTGTTAATCGAAGGGAGGGAGCATTAAAGGAACCCATCGGGTTCGGCTATACAAGGAGATTGGTGATTACCAAAGCTAATAAATCTTTTGAGACCTCAAAAGGAAATTTGGTAAGCATTAAGTATATTTCTGCCAAGGACCTTTGTTCGTGTAATAGCCGATTTTGATAATATTTTAGTATGACTCTCGGCCATGAGCTATGTTTTGGGCCTTGTAATAATCGAATGTTGACCTTGGACTTAAGAGGTGGCCGAATGTGAATAAGGCTTTAATAATGTGCTCTGTTGTGTGTAGCTAGTGTTAAGAAGCATAAAGGAGCCTATTGGTCTTGACTATTCAAGGAAATGGACTTTCGGTGACTTCGAGAGCTGATCTACGAGAGCAAGTGGTGTTTCGGGATCAAATAAACTAGGGACAATCGATAGAAATAACAGAAGCTTTCGGGATTTTAGTTGCTGTTAGATTCGATAAATCAGAAACTCGCTAAAATCAGGTGCGTAGTTATCGCACTGTTCTCTTGCTAGTTTATGTGTGTTATTGTAAATATACATGTTGTGCATGTTAGCCGAAATAAGGGCTAAGATGTTGGATACCCAAGGTGGGTGATCGTTCGATCAGGTGTGTAAGCTCTTACACACTTTATTGGTATAAATTGTTGTTATAATGATATTTTATCACCTATCATGTAGTATCTTTGCCTTGTGGGCATAAGCTTGGTTTTCGGGTAAGCCCCCTATTACTCGATCTATGATATATCTTGTGTGTGCCATCATATGCTGTTAAATGCTATGCTATATACAAATACATGATATACGGGATCATGATACTTGACATGTGAGCATGATGATGGGGGATAAATGAGTGGAGGGGGGCAGTGATATTCGTGTCGACGGACACCAGTGTTTTGGTAACACATTGTGACTACGGTCACCAGAGGTTTGGTACCTCCAGAGGTTTGGCACCTCATAGCGTCTCGTCCCTGTGGCTTAGTACCACCGTGGGTTGGCCCCACATTTGAGATACGGGATCGACGCCAGTGATTTGGTATCACACGATGGGTTGGCCCCATCATTCGATTTGTGTCTTCGGACACCAGAGGTTTGGCACCTCCAGTGATTTGGTATCACATTTGTGACCTCGGTCACCAGTGGTTTGGCACCACACACGTATTGACGGATATCGTGACTTTAAGTCACCAGTGGTTTGGCACCACCAGTGGTTTGGCACCACACGTATTGACGGACATTGTGACTTCGAGTCACCAGTGGTTTGGCACCACCAGTGGTTTGGTACCACACGGGGTAGAAAATGGAGTATGGATGGCTAGGTTGGGTTTCATAATTGCATACTATTTCATAATTACATATTCATGTGTATGGACTGTGTGAATATGGGCCAAGCCCATATGTGGGGACATGTGTTATAGCTATGCACTGAGTCTTGGTGACTCACCCTTTCCCTATCTTTTCAGGTGAGTCGATCGCGGAGACGGAGCCGGAGAGGACTCGAGGTGGCCATGCTTGTCCCTCGGTTTAGAAGTCTTATTTCGTACCATTAAAGTTTACTATTTGCTAAATTCGATTGGGTTGTAATATGGCCGTTTATTATTCTTTTATTATTATTCGTATGATTAAGTAGTAGTTTTACCTTATTTCTAACGAACTTATGAATTGTTAAGCAATCGGTAAAGGTAACGTTTTCAAAATTAATACTCGTACGCGTTTTCAAAGATGCTACCATCGGGTAGCAAAATTTTACCAAGTTATCAATAACCCCGATACTTCTAAAAATCTAAATGATCAAATGGTTTCAAAGGAAAAGAAAAAGTTTTCAACTCCATCGTGGTTATCAAACCAAACCATCTTAGTTTTAGCAAACATCGCTTTACAAATTCCGCAATATTTTTGGATTTCCAATGTTTACCCGAAACTTTCAAAAAGTTTTTACTCCGTGACATACCAGATCCGGTCAAGGCTTATGGGCCGGGTTTGGGGTGTTACAAGTTGGTATCAGAGCTTGGTTCAAAACTCGGCTGTGGGGGCCCAAGGCCCAAAAATGTTTTCTTGATAGTCTTTTGTGGAATATTATGGAAATGGGTTGTTTCAAACAGCATGGCACCGAGTCTCCGGCACCGATCCGCTCGGGTAAGTACCTCTGACTATCGAGGTGATATGAATAAGTCTCTGTTTATGAGCATGAATGCGACTCTCTGTATTAGAATGACTCTCTGTATTAGAATAGTGAACTTGAACTGAACCCTTGTGTGATCGAAAGAACCACTTCTAAATACTTTATTTCATAAAATTGTTCGCGATTGATCAGTGGAACACATTTTCTATTGCATAAAACTTTAAGTCAGATTGCGATAAGATATGAGTCCTAGAGGACATGATCGAGGCAAAATGGCCGTATCGGAACTCGTTAAGATTTGGTCAGGGGTCTGATAATAAGGTATCACCTCCACCACCAGCCTTTTTGAGATGGTGGGTGGAGAGAGAGAGAGATATGGGAGCTCGAAAATCTGTTCCCGAGCGACTTCGAGCCAATGGAGCGGAGTTGTTCTGTGGTGTATCCGGCGTGGCACCCAATACGACGGAATATTGGTTGGAAGCAACCGAGCGAATTATGGATGAGCTCGATCTGAGCCCTGAGGAAAAGAGTGAAAGGAATGGCGGCGCTACTTCGCGACGAGGTGTATCAATGGTGGCTCATGGTTCGAGAGAGTGTCACAGCTAAGGACCCCACTTGGGAGTATGTCAAGACGGCATACCAGAGGAAGTATGTCGGTACTCACTACATTGATGCTCAGAGGAAGGCGTTTCTGGGGCTGGTTCAAGGGAACAAGTCCGTGGCGGAATATGAAGCGAAATTCCTAAGGTTAAGTCGATATGCTCGAGGGGTAGTTGCTTCGGAGCATGAACGATGTGTCCGGTTTGAGGACGGATTAAGGGACGACCTAAGATTATCGATAGCTCCTCGTCAGGAACGGGAGTTCGCGGTGTTGTTCGAAAAAGCTAAGATAGCTGAATGGATTAAGGACTCGATGAGGCAAAACAGAAATGAGAATAGGAACCGAGGTAGGAGAAATTTTGGGTCGTCCGAATCATCTGAGGGTCTTCGGAAAAGACTAAGGATTGAAATTTTGCTCGTGTGATTAAGCCAGCTACGGGAAATCAGAGCTGTCCGTGTGCTCAGTGTGGAAGGTACCATGGCGGCGAGTATTGGAACCGGAATTGAAGATGTTTTAGGTTTAAGTCTAAGTCTCACTTGATTAAGACTGTCCTTAAGTGATGGAAAGGGCGTGAAGTCAAGGACGTGGAACTTCAAGCTGAGATGCTAAAGGCTTGGATGCGAGGCCCGAGGATGTGATGGTAGGTGAGTTTCTTGTTATGGAATATCTTTTATTATCTGAGTTTTATAAGATCGGTTCATACTGGTGTTATTGGTGAAGTGTTTGAACATTGGATGTGAGTTTAGAAACTGTGCTTAGAAGGTAAGATAGTTCGTGTTGGTATGCTAGTGGAGTATGGAACCTTGAATACGAATCTCGAGATAAGAATTGAGTTAGTTTTGTAGAATCAGAGTGTGCAGCATAAGCGTAGTGCGGTGAATTGGAATGTACGGATGTTCGTTAGTAAGCAATTTCGAGGACAAAATTGTTTTAAGGGGGGTAGATTTGTAATACCCTAAATTAGGGGCTGCGCATTGTAGCCAAATTCACGAGTCGATAGGCTTTAAGAATCGTTTTGATGAATTTTAGGGGGTTATTTAAGCCCGAGGATAAAAAGGGACTATTTTGGAAAATTTTGAAAATTTTGGGTCAAAGTGAAAATTTAGGTGGAGGAGGCTTTAAGATTAATTTTTGTAAGGTTTGGACATGAAAGTCCAGTAGCAAGGTGGCTTCCGTGTGCCACTTAAGGGTTAGCGCCAGTTCTGGTCAGGGGTTCGAGTGGCATAGGGCGCAAAAGCTTTCTTATTTTTATTTTGAAAAGGGGAGCTAGCGGAAAGAGGGGTTAAAAGAAAATTTAATGCGCTTGTTCACATGAATTTCAAAGTGGCCGAGTGGCCAAGGGCACTGCGTGAGAACAAAGGCTCGGAGGACTTGGGTTCGAATCCTGAGGATTGCGCACTATGCGCTTTATTTTTATTTTAGCGCTAAGCAGCGGGATGAGCTGATGAATGCTTAAAAGAAATTCCGATGGGGTTATTGACAAGGAAGTCAAGGTAGCCGAATGGTTGAGGCATTGAGGAGTCCTCTCCAGGTCTCGGGTTCGAGACCTGGGGACTGCACTAAGGGCCTTGTTTTATTTTGGCCACGTGGAGGCCTGCATGGCGCATGCATGCACGCATGCAGCCTTGGGGGAGGGTTAACTCCTCTTTTATTTTTGTTTAAGTATTATTATTATTATTATATTTATTATTATTAATTTATTTCTTTGTTTTAGAAGTATGGAGCATTGTTTTATTTTATCTATTAAATCATTTTATGTGGGAATAAGCAATGCATTATCCTCTTTCCTTTTCAATGAGCATGGGCTTCAAAATTATTATTATTATTATTTGTGTTATTTTATTAAAGAGAATGGGTAATATATATGTATATATATATTGCTTTTTTTATATATTTATTAATTTGTTTAGGGAAGCATGGTTTTATTTTATTATTATTATTATTATTATTATTATTATTATTATTATTATTATTTAACCTTATTATTGTTATATGCGTGAAGTACATATGGGGGATAGTTGGTTTTTATTTTTTTTATTATAAATAGTGATGGGAAGTTGATATATATATATATATATATATTATTATTAATACTTTATGTATAGGAATTGGGTAAAGATTTGGAATAGATTAATCAATAAAATGGTTGTTAAAATTGGTAAAAGAGAGGAGCATGCCGTTGGGAGCATGGAATTGTATTGGGAAGATTATTTTAATTGTTGGAAGAATGAGGGAATAATAATAATCTTTATTATTAGTTAGGCATGGATGAAAGTTTGGCATTGGGAAGGTTATGCGTGGCCGGCCATTAACATTTTTTTTAGTTTGTTTTGTTAGTTTAAGAAGGGTGAAGAGAAATAAGATTAAACAATGGATAGTGGTGTTGAAATTGCAAAAAGAAAGAGCATGCTTGGGGGAGTTTTATTATTATTAATGTGGATTAATTATAATAAGAATTTATTTTGGGACTTATGCAAAAGAAATAAGCATGTGTATAGCTTGGGAAATTGAATTGCATGGCCGGCCTTGATTCTTTGAAGCATTGCCGTTTGCTTTAGTCCTTTGTTTATTATATTAAGTATAAAGTATGTTGTAATATGTGTAAGGTGATAAAAGAATGATTAAACAATATTCTTGGTAATAGGTGATGAAGCATGGGGAGAAAAGAGGATAGCATGGCCGGCCATTTGTTCAAAACTTGGCAAAAGAATTCTTTGAATTTTTTTGACTTGTTTTCCCCCCTCATTTTTGAGCTTAGCCGAATGTAAGTCTTCTAGGGGCCTTTATTTTCGATTTTGAGTAGCTAGATAGGACCTTTGCCTTGTTTTATTTCCCTTCTTCTTCCATTTTGTCTTGACCGAGTGAAGTTTTGGAATTTAGGGGCTTCTTGGTTAGCTTTGAGCTTGAGAAAGCAAGGCCAAAACCTTTTCCTTTGTTATAGTTTCTTGACAATAATTGTGCATGGCCGATTAAGAGCTTGCTTCAAGGTCGAACACGGGCGATTTTGAGTATGGCAAAGTGATGCATGGCCGGTTTTGTGCCTTGTTCTTGGCAAAGAGATTTCCTTTAATTTTTGACTTACTTTTCCCCATTTTTGAGCATGGGCCGAATCTTCAAAGGAAGGTATTGATGAATCCGAACATTGGTAAGTATCTTAGTTAACATTCGATTTCCTCTTCCCCTTTTTCGTGAGCCAAATCATGTTGTTAGGCTTTGGGTATGGCCGAACGTTCTCTAAGCTTTCCTATATGTTCTTTTAGTGTTAATCGAAGGGAGGGAGCATTAAAGGAACCCATCGGGTTCGGCTATACAAGGAGATTGGTGATTACCAAAGCTAATAAATCTTTTGAGACCTCAAAAGGAAATTTGGTAAGCATTAAGTATATTTCTGCCAAGGACCTTTGTTCGTGTAATAGCCGATTTTGATAATATTTTAGTATGACTCTCGGCCATGAGCTATGTTTTGGGCCTTGTAATAATCGAATGTTGACCTTGGACTTAAGAGGTGGCCGAATGTGAATAAGGCTTTAATAATGTGCTCTGTTGTGTGTAGCTAGTGTTAAGAAGCATAAAGGAGCCTATTGGTCTTGACTATTCAAGGAAATGGACTTTCGGTGACTTCGAGAGCTGATCTACGAGAGCAAGTGGTGTTTCGGGATCAAATAAGCTAGGGACAATTGATAGAAATAACAGAAGCTTTCGGGATTTTAGTTGCTGTTAGATTCGATAAATCAGAAACTCGCTAAAATCAGGTGCGTAGTTATCGCACTGTTCTCTTGCTAGTTTATGTGTGTTATTGTAAATATACATGTTGTGCATGTTAGTCGAAATAAGGGCTAAGATGTTGGATACCCAAGGTGGGTGATCGTTCGATCAGGTGTGTAAGCTCTTACACACTTTATTGGTATAAATTGTTGTTATAATGATATTTTATCACCTATCATGTAGTATCTTTGCCTTGTGGGCATAAGCTTGGTTTTCGGGTAAGCCCCCTATTACTCGATCTATGATATATCTTGTGTGTGCCATCATATGCTGTTAAATGCTATGCTATATACAAATACATGATATACGGGATCATGATACTTGACATGTGAGCATGATGATGGGGGATAAATGAGTGGAGGGGGGCAGTGATATTCGTGTCGACGGACACCAGTGTTTTGGTAACACATTGTGACTACGGTCACCAGAGGTTTGGTACCTCCAGAGGTTTGGCACCTCATAGCGTCTCGTCCCTGTGGCTTAGTACCACCGTGGGTTGGCCCCACATTTGAGATACGGGATCGACGCCAGTGATTTGGTATCACACGATGGGTTGGCCCCATCATTCGATTTGTGTCTTCGGACACCAGAGGTTTGGCACCTCCAGTGATTTGGTATCACATTTGTGACCTCGGTCACCAGTGGTTTGGCACCACACACGTATTGACGGATATCGTGACTTTAAGTCACCAGTGGTTTGGCACCACCAGTGGTTTGGCACCACACGTATTGACGGACATTGTGACTTCGAGTCACCAGTGGTTTGGCACCACCAGTGGTTTGGTACCACACGGGTAGAAAATGGAGTATGGATGGCTAGGTTGGGTTTCATAATTGCATACTCATTTCATAATTACATATTCATGTGTATGGACTGTGTGAATATGGGCCAAGCCCATATGTGGGGACATGTGTTATAGCTATGCACTGAGTCTTGGTGACTCACCCTTTCCCTATCTTTTCAGGTGAGTCGATCGCGGAGACGGAGCCGGAGAGGACTCGAGGTGGCCATGCTTGTCCCTCGGTTTAGAAGTCTTATTTCGTACCATTAAAGTTTACTATTTGCTAAATTCGATTGGGTTGTAATATGGCCGTTTATTATTCTTTTATTATTATTCGTATGATTAAGTAGTAGTTTTACCTTATTTCTAACGAACTTATGAATTGTTAAGCAATCGGTAAAGGTAACGTTTTCAAAATTAATACTCGTACGCGTTTTCAAAGATGCTACCATCGGGTAGCAAAATTTTACCAAGTTATCAATAACCCCGATACTTCTAAAAATCTAAATGATCAAATGGTTTCAAAGGAAAAGAAAAAGTTTTCAACTCCATCGTGGTTATCAAACCAAACCATCTTAGTTTTAGCAAACATCGCTTTACAAATTCCGCAATATTTTTGGATTTCCAATGTTTACCCGAAACTTTCAAAAAGTTTTTACTCCGTGACATACCAGATCCGGTCAAGGCTTATGGGCCGGGTTTGGGGTGTTACAATTTTCGCATGGCTTATACAAATATATACAACTTCAAAACCAGCAATATCGAAACTAGACTATACATGCCACGTAACTAAATCTCCAAGCATTTATTTACCGAAGCAAAAATTGGATAGTGTGATGAGATCTCCTTTGACTTCCAACCCGAGCAAGTCTTTGAATCTCTATAAACATAGGAAAATTACACAAAGTAAGCTTTAAAAGCTTAGTAAGCCATAAGCAAATAATTCATCATAGAACCATATATAATTCAATTCAAAAAGGGCGAATTTAGTTAATAACATACACATATACAATCACTGTTCCTCGTTAAGTAACTTCACTTACTCATAATTCATATCATCATTCGTAAACTTTCACCTCTTATAGCCTTAAGGCCAAACACTCATACATTCAATAATAGATTTCACATCGATCTGTAAATCATTTTTCCCATCTCAAAACATTTAATATATATACATATACATTTGTTCACGTATATACATATTAACTACCAAATTTTCCTTTCAACATCTAAAACTTACTTATTAGATCAAATACACATGATTCATTATACCATCACTTATGGCCCAATATACTAGTTTAATCCATTATCATATATATATGACCAATCATCCAAAGTTAATTAAACTATCACATGTACTCATATATTCGAATTTAATATAATATCACATACAACCACTTTTGCACAAATTCAATTCATCATCACATATACACATACCTTTGTGACCGAACCTATAAGGTCAATTAAATCAACTTACTTGATGATAACGGATTCGTAATTTCAATTACATATATCGTGCTACCATTCAACAACTATCTTGATCAATAGGTCTCAAAAATCAACTACCAACATACTATTCATTCATTCAATCAAACTCATAGATTAATAATAACCTCTCGATACTTTAATTTCGTATACAAGAACAACTTACCTCATTGATATTTAAATTACACAATTATCATACATCCCTTACCTATCTATTACTTTTCGGATAGCTCCCTTTATTGAATTATATCTCCGTAAAATACGTAAATCCGCACACACAGTGTAATTGGTGTAACGTATTGCACATTTGGTGCCATTACTATTTTAACTTCTAGTAATGTACCCCTCACATAGAGCCGTTACTTAACTTTTACACATATGGTACTCATTGAACCGTATTACTCAATGTATACTTCTCTTAACTTGTTATTCCCTCAATATGCATAATATATATATATATATATAATTCACATTACTTTACACACAAGAATATACACTTATATATATACAAAGTATATATCAAAGTGTTCAATATCCAAGTACTATATTGCATCCGGCCTATACCACATCAAACCATCATAAACTCCGTTTCGTATGCTTGAATCTCATTATAATTTCATCATTAAAATTTCCTATTTCATGCTTATAATTACAACAACCAAGTACTATCACCTTCAACCATTTCTTATCGATTTCAAATATATATATATATATATATATTCGGTAATGCCTTGGAATAATCATCAAAATTCAATTTAAACTTATAAGTAAGCATTACTTCAAATTAATTCCATTGCTTAAAACTTACTCAAGTAGTTCCTTGGACATATCAATTATCATCCCTCACATTCGGTAATAGCAATTATAATTGTAAACATTTCAATTCAGCATGAATAATTTACATTTATTTAAAATTAAGAACAACCATTTACTTATAGACTTACACATACCTGAACATCGAACTTATTTACCGAATTTAAGTTCCACATCATCAAAAATCTATTTAAGCATATACTTATAATAATTCACCGGCATATAGCCTGCTAGGCATAAAGCCCGATATTATCCACCGGCACAAAGCCTGCTAGGCTTAAAGCCCGATATTATCCACCGGCACAAAGCCTGCTAGGCTTAAAGCCCGATATTATCCACCGGCACAAAGCCTGCTAGGCTTAAAGCCCGATATTATCCACCGGCACAAAGCCTGCTAGGCTTAAAGCCCGATATTATCCACTGGCACAAAGCCTGAATATCATATTATAAAGCTATTTCGCAACCAATTCATATATCGAAACTTTTATATACTTCATAATCTTTGTACGAATTTTTCGAACATCATATCTCGAGCTTGTTACTTATCCACATTCATATATACATTCATAAAGCTTAAACCTCAACCACATAGGTACATATATTTTCAGTAAAATTATATACATCAATTTAGATAAATTCTATGCAATACGGTTGCTTAAAAACTTACCTCGAATATCGACGGACTTCATTTCCCGACTATTCAATTAACTCCTCCTTTTGGACTTGATCTAAAAGATTCAAATTCAACTTATTCAACTACATATTCATTCAATTAAATATCAAATCATATAAGTGTACAATTTACTAATTTACCCCCCAAAATTTCAATATTTACAATTTGATCCCCATAACTTTAAACACCAAAAATCAAGAATTTAATTATCCCATTTAAGGGTCGAATATTTACCATTCTCATACAAGTCCTTACAAAACAATTTTTTTTTTTTTTTTTTATATATATTCTAGCACCATTAATTTCACAAAGGCCGAATACTCATAATTGATTTCTTAATAATTCATGACCGAATATACTAACTAAATACATGTAAATATACATTCATATATTATTACCCTTTTTTTTTTTCAATATGTGACCATATATACTAGCTAAATAATCATCGTATATACTCACTCCATTTTGGCCGTATATAAAGAGTATTATCAAGCTCAAATCAAAATAAATTCCATAGTATTTATACAATTTAAACCACTATTATTCATATCATCAAATTTCCTACTCAAGTCATTTTGTTTTTAAACCTAGACTAGACATTTTTCCATCAAGCACCACAACCTCACGAATACTCATCCATGGCCGAATCCAACATGCTTCAATCTCAATAATTTTAACATATTTTTGATAGTACTTAAGATCACCCACTCAAATATGTAAAAATTTTCTAAAACAAAAAAAAAAAATCAAATACTTACCTTACTAACACATGAAATGGCCGAAAATGGAGATTCAAACTCCCTTCTTTTCTTTGTTAAAAATTCGGCAGGATGAAGAAAGAAGATGGAAGGTGAGTTTTTTTCTCTCATCTTTTCTTTGTTTTTATTATTATAATCAAATTATAATACTAATGTCATGCCACTATCTAAAATAAATGAATTAAAAAAAAAACTTAATCATCATACTGTCCACTACTATAAGAAATAGGGTATTTGACATGCAAGTCCAATCTTTCAAGGAGCAATTCAATTAAACCCTCCTACTTAATACAAGCTACTTTTATTATTTATTTCCATTTTATAATATAAAGCATCCACTTAGTACTATTTTATTACACTAGCCGTCCACTATATAATCAAAATGGCTAATTTATCTCTTCAATACCTACTTCAAAGAAGACAATTCAATTTGGCCACTAATTTCATAAAAGCTATTATTTTCTACTTGTTCGATTTAATCCTTTCACTTAAATTAAACACTCAAACGATAAAATTTTTATACGAAACTTTCACACATCATAAATCACATATAATTAGCACCCAAAATAATATTTAAAAGTTTTTCAGACTCGGATTCGTGATTTCGAAACCACCGTTCCGATTAGGGTCAAATTCGGACTGTTACAACTCTCTCCCCTTAGGGATTTTCGTCCTCGAAAATCTTACCAGAAGGTAGATTAAGGATTTGCTTCCACACAATACATTTCAAATTCACACATGGCTTCAGATTTCAAATCTCTTTAATCTCACAATTAAAATTCTGATCTGACTTTCGCTGTACATCATCTCTAGCTAAGACTGCTTATGACGTATTAAATCTTCCCGAATACAAATTCTTCTTCCATACTATCCTTTAATTCATACATGTATGTTCAAAATTTATTTCCAATTCATAGATAGATTCAAACACATCTAACCCAATTAACTTTTCAATTAAATAATTCAAATCATACTAAACCACTTAATTGGTCTTTTAGAAGAAATCTTCTCTTCTCCTTATAAGGATAACCCCAAACATACCATTATACAGATTTATCTTGATCTTCTATCATTTTCACTTTTATCATTGTCGAACCTTCACGAGAACTAGAAAAGAGTTTATAATGAAGATGTCTCATATATTAATCATCGAAACTTTGAATTCTACTAAAATCATCTTAACCAAATAGAAATCATTGTGCCTTACTAGAAACGATGTCTCAACCTTATAATAAATATTATCCCGGCTATTAAGGAAGCATCTAAACATAGAAAGAATCAAATATGATTTTAGTAGCAACTATTACAGAGACACAACTTCTATAACTCTGAGGACGGTACCACTGTACTCTCACATTTCAAGCCAGAAGTTATAATCATAATAAATATAGTCATCTTTCTCATATAGAGATCTCTTGCAGACAATCACATTGAATCATAGTAACCACCCAATCATAACCATTGCATTCAACCATTAATACAATTTAATCATTATTCATCTGTCTAACTCTGTCATTTGAAATTTTCACAGTATCCCTTCACTAACAGAAATCAATTCAGAAAAGCTTTCAGTTAATACTTTCTTTTAAAAAAAAAAAAATCATACCTGAATAGGTCATTTAATCGGAGTTAACTTCTTCTATAATAGTAACTTTGCATAATTTGAATAGTCTTCAGAACTATCCAATATCCCTTTTAGTACTGCCTTCATTTACTGATTTGCTCTCTTTTCTGACTACATTAGTAATCTTTCAAACACGAATCTCTGTAACTCCACACTCGTGAGCTTATTCAACCCAAAATCTTACAGATTTCATTGTAACATTTTACTGGTAAAGGGGTGAGGGTAGTAAAAACTCAAATTTAACTCGCACATAAATGTACATAACACATACTATCACAATTAACCAATTTATTTCTAATTTTACATTCTCAAAACATTTAATAAACAATTGCTTATAATAGTTCGTAACACATAGTTAAGTCAAATCAAACTCATAATCGAAACTCTCATATAGCAATATCAATTGTCATAACTCATATGCTCATATACACTTTGTCATACACTTTGATTCATACCTTTACGAGTGTCAACTCATTACCAATATATTTTCACCCAAACATTTGCGTACACATTCTATACTATCGGAATTTAGCTCGGTTGGAAAGCATATCTGTCTAATTAAAACAATTTTCGTCAGAGTCGGGAGATATCACACTATCGCGGGTTACATATGGCATGTATAGCTAGACTCACATACACTATGATAGTCCTAGAACCGACTAAACCATAGCTCTGATGCCAATCAAATGTAACACCCCTTACCCGAAACCCTTGCCGGAATCGAGTACGTGGTATTACTAGACGTGACCATTAACTCGGGGAGTAAAATTTTTAAAGCTGTCCAACTGCGTCACGCTGACTAAATCGGTCATAACTCGAGTTACAAAACTCGAAATTTGGATCCGTAAATTTTCCTTGAAACTAGACTCATATAACTATTCACCATAATTTTTCCAGAATTTTTCATGTGGCCAATTAGTACAGTTTATTCTTCAAATTTACCCTTATTACACTGCTGGACAATTCTGACCTGTCCCTATAAAACTGCAGTTATCTGATTTCACAAATTTTCTATGATGTTATTGTTTATACCAATGAAAATAGATTCATTTAGGGTTCTACACATATAAACCATGATTCCTAATTATTTTTGTACAATTTATAACAATATTTCCAAAACAAAACAGGAAATCACGAAGCCATTCGGAACCAGTCTCACTAAACTTTAAATACCTCATAATATAAAATTTCTTTTTCCTACTTTGTTTATTTCTTATAAAAATAGACATAATAAACTTTAATTCTATATCTTATTCACTCTCTAATTCCATTTCTCCTATTTTTGGTGATTTTTCAAAGTTCACGTTACTGCTGTAACCAAAAATTGTTTCATTTAAACTCCAAACATTAATTATACTTATACACAAGGGTATAGCCATTTTCGCATGGCTTATACAAATATATACAACTTCAAAACCAGCAATATCGAAACTAGACTATACATGCCACGTAACTAAATCTCCAAGCATTTATTTACCGAAGCAAAAATTGGATAGTGTGATGAGATCTCCTTTGACTTCCAACCCGAGCAAGTCTTTGAATCTCTATAAACATAGGAAAATTACACAAAGTAAGCTTTAAAAGCTTAGTAAGCCATAAGCAAATAATTCATCATAGAACCATATATAATTCAATTCAAAAAGGGCGAATTTAGTTAATAACATACACATATACAATCACTGTTCCTCGTTAAGTAACTTCACTTACTCATAATTCATATCATCATTCGTAAACTTTCACCTCTTATAGCCTTAAGGCCAAACACTCATACATTCAATAATAGATTTCACATCGATCTGTAAATCATTTTTCCCATCTCAAAACATTTAATATATACATATACATTTGTTCACGTATATACATATTAACTACCAAATTTTCCTTTCAACATCTAAAACTTACTTATTAGATCAAATACACATGATTCATTATACCATCACTTATGGCCCAATATACTAGTTTAATCCATTATCATATATATATATGACCAATCATCCAAAGTTAATTAAACTATCACATGTACTCATATATTCGAATTTAATATAATATCACATACAACCACTTTTGCACAAATTCAATTCATCATCACATATACACATACCTTTGTGACCGAACCTATAAGGTCAATTAAATCAACTTACTTGATGATAACGGATTCGTAATTTCAATTACATATATCGTGCTACCATTCAACAACTATCTTGATCAATAGGTCTCAAAAATCAACTACCAACATACTATTCATTCATTCAATCAAACTCATAGATTAATAATAACCTCTCGATACTTTAATTTCGTATACAAGAACAACTTACCTCATTGATATTTAAATTACACAATTATCATACATCCCTTACCTATCTATTACTTTTCGGATAGCTCCCTTTATTGAATTATATCTCCGTAAAATACGTAAATCCGCACACACAGTGTAATTGGTGTAACGTATTGCACACTTGGTGCCATTACTATTTTAACTTCTAGTAATGTACCCCTCACATAGAGCCGTTACTTAACTTTTACACATATGGTACTCATTGAACCGTATT
The DNA here is from genome assembly GCA_005393395.2 of Gossypium australe. NCBI lineage: Eukaryota > Viridiplantae > Streptophyta > Magnoliopsida > Malvales > Malvaceae > Gossypium > Gossypium australe. The sequence goes on from CM016614.1 coordinate 14,267,440, forward strand.
ACTCAATGTATACTTCTCTTAACTTGTTATTCCCTCAATATGCATAATATATATATATATATATTCACACATTACTTTACACACAAGAATATACACTTATATATATACAATATCAATATCCAAGTACTATATTGCATCCGGCCTATACCACATCAAACCATCATAAACTCCGTTTCGTATGCTTGAATCTCATTATAATTTCATCATTAAAATTTCCTATTTCATGCTTATAATTACAACAACCAAGTACTATCACCTTCAACCATTTCTTATCGATTTCAAATATATATATATATATATATTCGGTAATGCCTTGGAATAATCATCAAAATTCAATTTAAACTTATAAGTAAGCATTACTTCAAATTAATTCCATTGCTTAAAACTTACTCAAGTAGTTCCTTGGACATATCAATTATCATCCCTCACATTCGGTAATAGCAATTATAATTGTAAACATTTCAATTCAGCATGAATAATTTACATTTATTTAAAATTAAGAACAACCATTTACTTATAGACTTACACATACCTGAACATCGAACTTATTTACCGAATTTAAGTTCCACATCATCAAAAATCTATTTAAGCATATACTTATAATAATTCACCGGCATATAGCCTGCTAGGCATAAAGCCCGATATTATCCACCGGCACAAAGCCTGCTAGGCTTAAAGCCCGATATTATCCACCGGCACAAAGCCTGCTAGGCTTAAAGCCCGATATTATCCACCGGCACAAAGCCTGCTAGGCTTAAAGCCCGATATTATCCACTGGCACAAAGCCTGAATATCATATTATAAAGCTATTTCGCAACCAATTCATATATCGAAACTTTTATATACTTCATAATCTTTGTACGAATTTTTCGAACATCATATCTCGAGCTTGTTACTTATCCACATTCATATATACATTCATAAAGCTTAAACCTCAACCACATAGGTACATATATTTTCAGTAAAATTATATACATCAATTTAGATAAATTCTATGCAATACGGTTGCTTAAAAACTTACCTCGAATATCGACGGACTTCATTTCCCGACTATTCAATTAACTCCTCCTTTTGGACTTGATCTAAAAGATTCAAATTCAACTTATTCAACTACATATTCATTCAATTAAATATCAAATCATATAAGTGTACAATTTACTAATTTACCCCCCAAAATTTCAATATTTACAATTTGATCCCCATAACTTTAAACACCAAAAATCAAGAATTTAATTATCCCATTTAAGGGTCGAATATTTACCATTCTCATACAAGTCCTTACAAAACAATTTTTTTTTCTTTTTTTTTATATATATATTCTAGCACCATTAATTTCACAAAGGCCGAATACTCATAATTGATTTCTTAATAATTCATGACCGAATATACTAACTAAATACATGTAAATATACATTCATATATTATTACCCTTTTTTTTTTTTTCAATATGTGACCATATATACTAGCTAAATAATCATCGTATATACTCACTCCATTTTGGCCGTATATGAAGAGTATTATCAAGCTCAAATCAAAATAAATTCCATAGTATTTATACAATTTAAACCACTATTATTCATATCATCAAATTTCCTACTCAAGTCATTTTGTTTTTAAACCTAGACTAGACATTTTTCCATCAAGCACCACAACCTCACGAATACTCATCCATGGCCGAATCCAACATGCTTCAATCTCAATAATTTTAACATATTTTTGATAGTACTTAAGATCACCCACTCAAATATGTAAAAATTTTCTAAAACAAAAAAAAAAATCAAATACTTACCTTACTAACACATGAAATGGCCGAAAATGGAGATTCAAACTCCCTTCTTTTCTTTGTTAAAAATTCGGCAGGATGAAGAAAGAAGATGGAAGGTGAGTTTTTTTCTCTCATCTTTTCTTTGTTTTTATTATTATAATCAAATTATAATACTAATGTCATGCCACTATCTAAAATAAATGAATTAAAAAAAAACTTAATCATCATACTGTCCACTACTATAAGAAATAGGGTATTTGACATGCAAGTCCAATCTTTCAAGGAGCAATTCAATTAAACCCTCCTACTTAATACAAGCTACTTTTATTATTTATTTCCATTTTATAATATAAAGCATCCACTTAGTACTATTTTATTACACTAGCCGTCCACTATATAATCAAAATGGCTAATTTATCTCTTCAATACCTACTTCAAAGAAGACAATTCAATTTGGCCACTAATTTCATAAAAGCTATTATTTTCTACTTGTTCGATTTAATCCTTTCACTTAAATTAAACACTCAAACGATAAAATTTTTATACGAAACTTTCACACATCATAAATCACATATAATTAGCACCCAAAATAATATTTAAAAGTTTTTCAGACTCGGATTCGTGATTTCGAAACCACCGTTCCGATTAGGGTCAAATTCGGACTGTTACAACTCTCTCCCCCTTAGGGATTTTCGTCCTCGAAAATCTTACCAGAAGGTAGATTAAGGATTTGCTTCCACACAATACATTTCAAATTCACACATGGCTTCAGATTTCAAATCTCTTTAATCTCACAATTAAAATTCTGATCTGACTTTCGCTGTACATCATCTCTAGCTAAGACTGCTTATGACGTATTAAATCTTCCCGAATACAAATTCTTCTTCCATACTATCCTTTAATTCATACATGTATGTTCAAAATTTATTTCCAATTCATAGATAGATTCAAACACATCTAACCCAATTAACTTTTCAATTAAATAATTCAAATCATACTAAACCACTTAATTGGTCTTTTAGAAGAAATCTTCTCTTCTCCTTATAAGGATAACCCCAAACATACCATTATACAGATTTATCTTGATCTTCTATCATTTTCACTTTTATCATTGTCGAACCTTCACGAGAACTAGAAAAGAGTTTATAATGAAGATGTCTCATATATTAATCATCGAAACTTTGAATTCTACTAAAATCATCTTAACCAAATAGAAATCATTGTGCCTTACTAGAAACGATGTCTCAACCTTATAATAAATATTATCCCGGCTATTAAGGAAGCATCTAAACATAGAAAGAATCAAATATGATTTTAGTAGCAACTATTACAGAGACACAACTTCTATAACTCTGAGGACGGTACCACTGTACTCTCACATTTCAAGCCAGAAGTTATAATCATAATAAATATAGTCATCTTTCTCATATAGAGATCTCTTGCAGACAATCACATTGAATCATAGTAACCACCCAATCATAACCATTGCATTCAACCATTAATACAATTTAATCATTATTCATCTGTCTAACTCTGTCATTTGAAATTTTCACAGTATCCCTTCACTAACAGAAATCAATTCAGAAAAGCTTTCAGTTAATACTTTCTTTTAAAAAAAAAAAAATCATACCTGAATAGGTCATTTAATCGGAGTTAACTTCTTCTATAATAGTAACTTTGCATAATTTGAATAGTCTTCAGAACTATCCAATATCCCTTTTAGTACTGCCTTCATTTACTGATTTGCTCTCTTTTCTGACTACATTAGTAATCTTTCAAACACGAATCTCTGTAACTCCACACTCGTGAGCTTATTCAACCCAAAATCTTACAGATTTCATTGTAACATTTTACTGGTAAAGGGGTGAGGGTAGTAAAAACTCAAATTTAACTCGCACATAAATGTACATAACACATACTATCACAATTAACCAATTTATTTCTAATTTTACATTCTCAAAACATTTAATAAACAATTGCTTATAATCACTTTTGTTCTTAACACATAGTTCGTAAGCCAACTCAAATCACTAAGTCACAATCGAAACTCTCATATAGCATCATAACTCAATTGTCATAACTCATATGCTCATATAATTATAATATTTATCAATAACAAAAAATGTCATACACTTTGATTCATACCTTTACGAGTGTCAACTCATTACCAATATATTTTCACCCAAACATTTGCGTACACATTCTATACTATCGGAATTTAGCTCGGTTGGAAAGCATATCTGTCTAATTAAAACAATTTTCGTCAGAGTCGGGAGATATCACACTATCGCGGGTTACATATGGCATGTATAGCTAGACTCACATACACTATGATAGTCCTAGAACCGACTAAACCATAGCTCTGATGCCAATCAAATGTAACACCCCTTACCCGAAACCCTTGCCGGAATCGAGTACGTGGTATTACTAGACGTGACCATTAACTCGGGGAGTAAAATTTTTAAAGCTGTCCAACTGCGTCACGCTGACTAAATCGGTCATAACTCGAGTTACAAAACTCGAAATTTGGATCCGTAAATTTTCCTTGAAACTAGACTCATATAACTATTCACCATAATTTTTCCAGAATTTTTCATGTGGCCAATTAGTACAGTTTATTCTTCAAATTTACCCTTATTACACTGCTGGACAATTCTGACCTGTCCCTATAAAACTGCAGTTATCTGATTTCACAAATTTTCTATGATGTTATTGTTTATACCAATGAAAAATAGATTCATTTAGGGTTCTACACATATAAACCATGATTCCTAATTATTTTTGTACAATTTATAACAATATTTCCAAAACAAAACAGGAAATCACGAAGCCATTCGGAACCAGTCTCACTAAACTTTAAATACCTCATAATATAAAATTTCTTTTTCCTACTTTGTTTATTTCTTATAAAAATAGACATAATAAACTTTAATTCTATATCTTATTCACTCTCTAATTCCATTTCTCCTATTTTTGGTGATTTTTCAAAGTTCACGTTACTGCTGTAACCAAAAATTGTTTCATTTAAACTCCAAACATTAATTATACTTATACACAAGGGTATAGCCATTTTCGCATGGCTTATACAAATATATACAACTTCAAAACCAGCAATATCGAAACTAGACTATACATGCCACGTAACTAAATCTCCAAGTGTAACATCCTGCATTAGGGGTTTTAGCATTTAGCCTTATCATTAAACTAGGGCGAGTTTTGTCACAAAGGAATGGCTGGCGGAGTGGTTAGGGTGCTGCTAGTAGGCTTGAAGGTGCGCTGGGCTCAGGTTCGATTCGCGTGGGAGGAGTTTTATTTTGTTGTCATAAAGGAGGACTTAAGGAGAAAGGTATAAGAATAAATTCGTTGAACTTATTGCACAAATGAACACCTTGGCCAGGTGGCTAAGGGCGCTACTGGAAGGGCTGTGGGATGAGGTCACGCGTTCGAGTCACATGAGTAGCGAAAGGCTTTATTTTTCTTTTCTTTTCCTTGGCGCTTACGAGAGGGAGCTAGAAAATGAAGGCTTAAATAAAAGTTTTACTGCGCCCATGTCATGAAACGTTCAGTAGTCGAGTGGCTGAGGCGTGGGAGATTCTGCCTCAGGTCTCGCGTTCGAGACCCGAGAGTGGCGCACGAGTGTGCTTATTCTTTTGCCTTTGGCAATTAGTGCGGGAAGGAACCTTGGGGAAGGATTAAAAGAAGTTCGCGGCGTGTTTTGACATGAAAGTCAAGACTGGCCGAGTGGCGTGGGGCGTAGCAGGAGGGCGCAGCCCGAGGTCGCGCGTTCGAGTACCGTTAGAAACGCGCGAACACTTTTATTTTTGCTGGACGTGGTGACATAGGAGAGCCTCGGGAAGGAAGGCTTAAAGATTATTGCGACGCAATATTATCAAGAAGGTCGCTCTAGCACGAGTGGCAGGACGCTCGGGCTCATCCCTCCAGGTCTCGGGTTCGAGACCTGGCAGCAGCTGGAGGGATTAAATTTTTCCTTCTCTCTCTCGTGGCCAGCATGGGCATGGGGCGCACGCATGCTAAGCATGCTGCCCATGTCTCCTAAGTGCTGCTCGGCCTTGGGGAGGGGAGGGGTAGTGTTAGTATTATTATTATTATTAGTTTTTATTATTAGTTATTTTATTTATTTAGTTATTTAAGGTATATGGGCAAGATTCTAACCTTTATTTTATTAAAGCATGGGAGAAATTTGTTAGTTCCTATGTTAATGGGCATGATTATTAAACCTTTTTATTATTTCTATGGTAATGGGAGATATTAAACAATAATTTAGCAAAAGATGATGGGAGTTGTCTTGATGGAGCATTAATGGCCGGCCATGAAGTTTTTGCAAGGGATTATTTCCTTTTTCTTCTCAAATCCATTGCTTGGCCTATTGTTTTAGCTAAAGGAATCACCATTTTTTTGAAACATGACCAAAAATGCATTTCTTTGTTTCTCCTTCTCTCCCTTGTGCATGGCCGAATAAGAAGAATTCCTTAGGGCCTCAACATCCGGTTTTGAAAGCTTTGGAGCCGAATGTGCATAGAAGAGGAAGGGCTAAAAGTCAGCAAGCTTAGAAGATTTTGATCCCTTGCATTAAGTGTTAAGCCAAGAATCTGCCTTGTAAACCCTCTCTTCATGCGTTTCTCCTCATCATCTTAAGTGCCGAATCAAGGTGGTTTTTAAGGACAAGGCCGAATCTTCTGGTAAAGATCCTTTTTCTTTTCCTCGGGTCGATTTGAGTAATGCCGACCCCTTTGCTAATATTCCTTCATATTGTAACAATCAAATATTGACTTACTTCTGTTCCATATGATAGCCGGAACCTCTAAACACCAAAAGGAGTGCCGAATCATGGTGCTTAAGGGCAAGTCAGTTGTTAAGGTAAGGGGCAACAAACTCGTTGGTTGTGGATTTGTGACTATGGCCGAATGGCCTTTGGCCTCTAAATGAAATACTAAGACTAATTTCAAGGAAGGTTGGCCGAATGCCTATAAACATTCTTACTGTCCCTTTTGAAGGTAGCCGAAGCTAAGGGATTTTGAAGGAGTCTTTCGGGCCTCGTTTCTTCAAGGATCTTGACTACTCAAATCATAAGGAATTTTAGAACTTCGGTAGACAAGGTATGGGGTTATTGACATTCGGCCAAGGGCCATTTTAGTAGCTAGGTTTGACCGATTTATGCACTGCGATTTTAGGGGGATAAATCGGCCAAGAAATCAGGAGTTCTCGAGATTTCAAATCGCCTTAGTTCGTATTATTAAAGGTTCGGCCTAAGGCCCTGATTTATTACAATATGACCAATCTTTTGGCTCTGTTAGTTAATCAAATAAGACTCCTTAATAATAGCTATTAATGGCCGAATAATAGGAGCTATACGAGGACAAGTTCGGGACTTTTTAAATAGCAAGTAGATCCGGGATTCCTTATAGATCTTCGATTTAAATAGGTGGGTAAACTCCTGCACACTTTATTAGTATAAACTGTTATTTAATGATATTAATAACCTCTCATATGGTAACTTGGCTTAGTGGGCATAAGCTTGGTTCTCGGGTAAGTTTTCCTTATTACTCGATTAACTATATATGTTGTTGTATATGCCATCATATGCTGAAAAATGCTGTGCTGTATTCGATTGCATGATATATGGAATCATGATACTTGTAATATGAGCATGATGATGGTGGGATTGATGAGAGGGAGTAATATTCGTGTCGACGGACACCAGTGTTTTGGTAACACATTGTGACTACGGTCACCAGAGGTTTGGTACCTCCAGAGGTTTGGCACCTCATAGCGTCTCGTCCCTGTGGCATAGTACCACCGTGGGTTGGCCCCACATTTGAGATACGGGATTGACGCCAGTGATTTGGTATCACACGATGGGTTGGCCCCATCACTTGATTGTGACTATACGTCACCAGTGGTTTGGCACCACCAGTGGTTTGGTACCACACGGGGTAGAAAAGGAGCATGGATGGCTAGGTTGGGTTGCATAATTGCATGCCATACTAATATCTTGTGTATGAGTGTTATTTCCCGGGTTGGGGATTTATACACTGAGTCTTGGTGACTCACCCCTTCCCATATCATCTTGCAGGTGAGTAGAGCACGGATGCGGAGCCGAGGAGAGCTCGAGGCGGCCATGTTGGTTTTGTGGACTTGAAATTTTATTTTGCCCCGTTTTAAGTTTAATTATTCACTACAATTCGATTGGGTTGTAATATGGCCGCTTATTATTTTGGATGGTTAGGTAGTTGTTTTTACTTTACTTTATAACTGATGAATTTACGGACGGTTATGCAATTGGTTAAAAGTAACGTTTTCAAAAATAAGCACTCGTACGCGTTTTCAAGGAAATGTTACCATCGGGTAACGAGATTTTTCTAAGCTTTTGATCATGCTAATGTTCTAAAACTTAAATGGTCAAATGGTTTTAAAAAGGAGGAATGGATTTTCAACTCAATCGGATTTACCAAACTAAACTACTTGAGTTTTTAACGAACACCGTTTTATACCCTTAGCGGAAATTTTTAATTTCTACTGTAAATCCAAACCTTTCAAACTTCTTTTATTCCGTGACATACCAAATCCGGTCATGGCTTGTGGGCCGGGTTTGGGGGTGTTACACCAAGCATTTATTTACCGAAGCAAAAATTGGATAGTGTGATGAGATCTCCTTTGACTTCCAACCCGAGCAAGTCTTTGAATCTCTATAAACATAGGAAAATTACACAAAGTAAGCTTTAAAAGCTTAGTAAGCCATAAGCAAATAATTCATCATAGAACCATATATAATTCAATTCAAAAAGGGCGAATTTAGTTAATAACATACACATATACAATCACTGTTCCTCGTTAAGTAACTTCACTTACTCATAATTCATATCATCATTCGTAAACTTTCACCTCTTATAGCCTTAAGGCCAAACACTCATACATTCAATAATAGATTTCACATCGATCTGTAAATCATTTTTCCCATCTCAAAACATTTAATATATATACATATACATTTGTTCACGTATATACATATTAACTACCAAATTTTCCTTTCAACATCTAAAACTTACTTATTAGATCAAATACACATGATTCATTATACCATCACTTATGGCCCAATATACTAGTTTAATCCATTATCATATATATATGACCAATCATCCAAAGTTAATTAAACTATCACATGTACTCATATATTCGAATTTAATATAATATCACATACAACCACTTTTGCACAAATTCAATTCATCATCACATATACACATACCTTTGTGACCGAACCTATAAGGTCAATTAAATCAACTTACTTGATGATAACGGATTCGTAATTTCAATTACATATATCGTGCTACCATTCAACAACTATCTTGATCAATAGGTCTCAAAAATCAACTACCAACATACTATTCATTCATTCAATCAAACTCATAGATTAATAATAACCTCTCGATACTTTAATTTCGTATACAAGAACAACTTACCTCATTGATATTTAAATTACACAATTATCATACATCCCTTACCTATCTATTACTTTTCGGATAGCTCCCTTTATTGAATTATATCTCCGTAAAATACGTAAATCCGCACACACAGTGTAATTGGTGTAACGTATTGCACACTTGGTGCCATTACTATTTTAACTTCTAGTAATGTACCCCTCACATAGAGCCGTTACTTAACTTTTACACATATGGTACTCATTGAACCGTATTACTCAATGTATACTTCTCTTAACTTGTTATTCCCTCAATATGCATAATATATATATATATATATAATTCACATTACTTTACACACAAGAATATACACTTATATATATACAAAGTATATATCAAAGTGTTCAATATCCAAGTACTATATTGCATCCGGCCTATACCACATCAAACCATCATAAACTCCGTTTCGTATGCTTGAATCTCATTATAATTTCATCATTAAAATTTCCTATTTCATGCTTATAATTACAACAACCAAGTACTATCACCTTCAACCATTTCTTATCGATTTCAAATATATATATATATATATATATATATATTCGGTAATGCCTTGGAATAATCATCAACATTCAATTTAAACTTATAAGTAAGCATTACTTCAAATTAATTCCATTGCTTAAAACTTACTCAAGTAGTTCCTTGGACATATCAATTATCATCCCTCACATTCGGTAATAGCAATTATAATTGTAAACATTTCAATTCAGCATGAATAATTTACATTTATTTAAAATTAAGAACAACCATTTACTTATAGACTTACACATACCTGAACATCGAACTTATTTACCGAATTTAAGTTCCATATCATCAAAAATCTATTTAAGCATATACTTATAATAATTCACCGGCATATAGCCTGCTAGGCATAAAGCCCGATATTATCCACCGGCACAAAGCCTGCTAGGCTTAAAGCCCGATATTATCCACCGGCACAAAGCCTGCTAGGCTTAAAGCCCGATATTATCCACCGGCACAAAGCCTGCTAGGCTTAAAGCCCGATATTATCCACCGGCACAAAGCCTGCTAAGCTTAAAGCCCGATATTATCCACCGGCACAAAGCCTGCTAGGCTTAAAGCCCGATATTATCCACTGGCACAAAGCCTGAATATCATATTATAAAGCTATTTCGCAACCAATTCATATATCGAAACTTTTATATACTTCATAATCTTTGTACGAATTTTTCGAACATCATATCTCGAGCTTGTTACTTATCCACATTCATATATACATTCATAAAGCTTAAACCTCAACCACATAGGTACATATATTTTCAGTAAAATTATATACATCAATTTAGATAAATTCTATGCAATACGGTTGCTTAAAAACTTACCTCGAATATCGACGGACTTCATTTCCCGACTATTCAATTAACTCCTCCTTTTGGACTTGATCTAAAAGATTCAAATTCAACTTATTCAACTTGTAACACCCCAAACCCGGCCCACAAGCCATGACCGGATCTGGTATGTTACGGAATAAAGGAAATTTGAAGGGTTTGGATTTAATAGAAATTGAAAATTTTGTTAAGGGTATAAAACGGTGTTTGTTAAAACTCAAGTGGGTTGATTCGGTTGAGTTGAAAAATCCTTTCTTCCTCTAAAACCATTTAACCATTTAAATTTTAGAACATTAGCGTGATCAAAAGCTTAGAAAATCTCGTTACCCGATGGTAACATTTTCCTTGAAACGCGTACGAGTACTTATTTTTGAAAACGTTTCTTTTAACCGATTTGCATAACAGTTCGTAAGTTTGTCAGTTATAAAGTAAGGTAAAAACAACTACCTAACCATCCAAAATAATAAGCGGCCATATTACAACCCAATCGAATTGTAGTGAATAATTAAACTTAAAACGGGGCAAAATAAAATTTCAAGTCCACAAAACCAACATGGCCGCCTCGAGCTCTCCTCGGCTCCGCATCCGTGCTCTACTCACCTGCAAGATGATATGGGAAGGGGTGAGTCACCAAGACTCAGTGTATAAATCCCCAACCCGAAAATAACACTCATACACAAGATATTAGTATGACATGCAATTATGCAACCCAACCTAGCCATCCATGCTCCTTTTCTACCCCGTGTGGTACCAAACCACTGGTGGTGCCAAACCACTGGTGACTTATAGTCACGATATCCGTCAATACGTGTGGTACCAAACCACTGGTGGTGCCAAACCACTGGTGACCCGAAGTCACAATCAAATGATGGGGCCAACCCATCGTGTGATACCAAATCACTGGCGTCGATCCCGTATCTCAAATGTGGGGCCAACCCACGGTGGTACTAAGCCACAGGGACGAGACGCTATGAGGTGCCAAACCTCTGGAGGTACCAAACCTCTGGTGACCGTAGTCACAATGTGTTACCAAAACACTGGTGTCCGTCGACACGAATATTACTCCCTCTCATCAATCCCACCATCATCATGCTCATATTACACGTATCATGATTCCATATATCATGCAATCGTATATAGCATAGCATTTTTTTTTCAGCATATGATGGCATATACAATATATATCGTAAATCGAGTAATACGGAAACTTACCCGATAACCAAGCTTATGCCCACTAGGCAAAGTTACCACATGAGAGGTTATTAATATCATCAAATAACAGTTTATACTAATAAAGTGTGTAAGAGCTTACACACCTAAATAATTGAAGGTCTACAAGAAATCCCGGATCTACGTGATATTTAAAAAGTCCCGAACTTGTCCTCGTAATGCCCCCTATATTCGGCCATCATAGATTATTAATAAGGGGGTCTCATGTGATTAATTAACAATTCAAAGGATTGGTCATATTTCAACAGAATAGGGCCTTAGGCCAAACCTTGATTAATACGAACTAATGTGACTTGAAATCTCGAAAACTTCTGGTTTCATAGCCGATTTAACCCCTAAAATCACAGTGTATAAATTGGTCAGACATAAATACCAAAATAGCCCCTTGGCCGAATGTTAATGACCTCATACCTTGTCTACCGAAGTTCTAAAATTCCCCTTATGCTTTAAATAGTCAAACCCTTGAAGAACGAGACCCGAATGACTCCTTCAAGATCCTTTAGTTTCGGCTACCTTCAAAGGAGACACTTAGTATTAATTATAGGCATTCGGCCAACCCTTAGAAGTGCATGAACTCATGCTTTCGGCCCATCAAAAAGAAAGATAAGGAACCGAAGTTAGAAGGGAAATACTTACCAACTTTCGAAGACACATCTCCTCTCGTGGGTTCGGTCTATGTTCTATGTGGCAAGTAGCATTCGGCTAGGACTACAACGCAAAAAGGAAAGCAATATGACAAGGTTAAAGAGCTCAGAAAGTTTGGCCAACAATTAATGGAAGGAAAAAGAGTAATATGGGCTCGCCGAAAACACTTCCTAGAGCTCATCCAAACCGAACTTAAGCTCCTTAAGGTCCCCCATTCGCGGCCAAAGCCTAAGGTTTGAGACCACCAGAGTTTGCTGCCTTTTAGTCCTTCCTCTTCTATGCTCATTCGGCTACCACAAGATGAAGAGAAGAAAGCAAATTTCGGAAATTTTGGTCAAGTAACAAACTCGAAGGGAAAGTAGAACCAACTAAGAAGTCTTAGCACCTCCAAAGCTCTTAAAACCGAATGTTGAGGCCCTTAGAAATTTCTTCATGTTCGGCCATGCACAAAGGGAAGAAACATAGCTATGCTTGAAGAAATTTGGCCTAGCTTCCTTCTTCTCTAAAACACCTTCAACCGAGAGTGTTAGGCCTTTCCAATTTCCCCTATTCGGCTAGCACAAAAATGGAGTAAGAAAACCAAAAGTTTCGGCCATGCATAAACTTTTAGCCAAAACCTTATGGCCGGCCATGCTTTCTCCTTGCCCAACACCATAGGAAAAATAAAACCTTATTTGTTAAACATTCTCCCATCTCTATAGGAAAAAGAGTGCACCCTTTACTATTGTTTAATGTTCCCACAATATTCTCTCCATATTCAATAATTAAATTAAGAGAAACACATTAACCTATGCTTCAAAAAAATAAAATAACAATGCTAAAAAGAATAAAGAAATTTGCAGCCAACAACCTTGTCTCCCACGCGTGCATGTGCATGCCAAACCCCCAAACGCCGGCCAAAGCAAAAAGATTTCTTCCATGCGCTGCGCATGGGTTTCGAACCCTGGACCCGGAGCAGTACCCTCCAAGCGCTAGCCACTCGGCCAGCATGTCTTTCATGACATAATGCGTCAACAATTCCTCTTAAACACTCGGTCGCTGGCTCCTGCACGCATTAATTGCCAAAGGTAAAATAAAATACCTGATTGCTGCCCAGGGGTTTCGAACCCGAGTCCTGGAGCAAACTCCACGCCCCAGCCACTCGGCCCATTGGAATTTCATGACATGAACCCCTCTCAAATTTCCTTTAATCACTTCTCTGCTCGTTCCACTGCTACAACGTTAAGACGAAAAATAAAACTGCTCATGCTACCCCTAGGATTCGAACGCACAACCACTTGAAGCCCCCCCTTAGCTTCTTGCGTCCAAACCACTGGACCTGTGTTCATTTCATGAAAACAATCGCATTGCAATATTCTTTTGAAACCTTTCTCAGCGTTATTGCCCCGTTCAACAAAAATAAAACTTATGCCATGCCCTCGATTCGAACCCCAGACGTGCAGCACCTAATTAAGGTACTCTAGCGCCTCAACCATCCTACCAGCAGCTCCTTTGAGGTGTGTTTTGCACCGATAATTTATTTAAAACCTTCTTTCTTAAGGCATACAAAATAAAGAAATTATGAAATTACAAATTACCCTTAAATTAAGATGTTACACAACTACATATTCATTCAATTAAATATCAAATCATATAAGTGTACAATTTACTAATTTACCCCCCAAAATTTCAATATTTACAATTTAATCCCCATAACTTTAAACACCAAAAATCAAGAATTTAATTATCCCATTTAAGGGTCGAATATTTACCATTCTCATACAAGTCCTTACAAAACATTTTTTTTTCTTTTTTTTTTATATATATATTCTAGCACCATTAATTTCACAAAGGCCGAATACTCATAATTGATTTCTTAATAATTCATGACCGAATATACTAACTAAATACATGTAAATATACATTCATATATTATTACCCTTTTTTTTTTTTTCAATATGTGACCATATATACTAGCTAAATAATCATCGTATATACTCACTCCATTTTGGCCGTATATGAAGAGTATTATCAAGCTCAAATCAAAATAAATTCCATAGTATTTATACAATTTAAACCACTATTATTCATATCATCAAATTTCCTACTCAAGTCATTTTGTTTTTAAACCTAGACTAGACATTTTTCCATCAAGCACCACAACCTCACGAATACTCATCCATGGCCGAATCCAACATGCTTCAATCTCAATAATTTTAACATATTTTTGATAGTACTTAAGATCACCCACTCAAATATGTAAAAATTTTCTAAAACAAAAAAAAAAATCAAATACTTACCTTACTAACACATGAAATGGCCGAAAATGGAGATTCAAACTCCCTTCTTTTCTTTGTTAAAAATTCGGCAGGATGAAGAAAGAAGATGGAAGGTGAGTTTTTTTCTCTCATCTTTTCTTTGTTTTTATTATTATAATCAAATTATAATACTAATGTCATGCCACTATCTAAAATAAATGAATTAAAAAAAAACTTAATCATCATACCGTCCACTACTATAAGAAATAGGGTATTTGACATGCAAGTCCAATCTTTCAAGGAGCAATTCAATTAAACCCTCCTACTTAATACAAGCTACTTTTATTATTTATTTCCATTTTATAATATAAAGCATCCACTTAGTACTATTTTATTACACTAGCCGTCCACTATATAATCAAAATGGCTAATTTATCTCTTCAATACCTACTTCAAAGAAGACAATTCAATTTGGCCACTAATTTCATAAAAGCTATTATTTTCTACTTGTTCGATTTAATCCTTTCACTTAAATTAAACACTCAAACGATAAAATTTTTATACGAAACTTTCACACATCATAAATCACATATAATTAGCACCCAAAATAATATTTAAAAGTTTTTCAGACTCGGATTCGTGATTTCGAAACCACCGTTCCGATTAGGGTCAAATTCGGACTGTTACAAGAAAATAGAAGAAGAAAAGATGGATTTTTCTTAAAGAAAAATACGGCAGAGAGGGGGAGAGAGCTAGGAAAATTCGGCAGAGTGGAAGAGGGAGCAAATGTTGATGAGTAGCCCTCCTGTCCTCCTTTTATAGCCAAAGTTATCAGCCTAGGAGTCCTTTACTTGGCCACCACTCCTCTTTTTGATAATATTATCTCTTTTATTTAAAAGATAAAAGCCTTTAATCCATCAATTATCTCCTCAATTATCTCATTAAAAAAAATAATCCTTTATTTATCTCTTATTATTCACATATTTATGTGAATAAAACTCCTTTATTTCTCTCTTATTATTCACATATTTATGTGAATAAAACTCCTTTATTTATCTCTTATTATTCACATATTTATGTGAATAAAACTCCTTTATTTATCTCTTATTATTCACATATTTATGTGAATAAAACTCCTTTATTTCTCTCTTATTATTCACATATTTATGTGAATAAAACTCCTTTATTTATCTCTTATTATTCACATATTTATGTGAATAAAACTCCTTTATTTATCTCTTATTATTCACATATTTATGTGAATAAAACTCCTTTATTTCTCTCATATATCCAAGTTTCCCAAAATGTTCAAGTTTCCATTTTTGGATCATTTCCAAAAATGTTTAGGTTTCCAAAAATGTCTAAGTTTCCAAAAATGTCTAAGTTTCCAAAAATGTCCATTTTCATTTCCATTTCCATTTTCATTTCCATTTTCCTTTCCATTTTCATGCATTTCTAGATTTCCAAAAGTGTCAAAAATTTATTCATAGTACTTGAAACTTGTCATTTCATACAATTAAACTGGAAATGCATAGGCCCTATTCAGGATGTTACAGGTTGTATTGATCGATCGTTTTGCTTGTTAATCTCTCTTTTTATTGTAGGACCTTTGGAAGATGATATTTGTACCCTCTAACCAACCATTAGGGTTGTTGGAAACATGAATGGAGCTGTTAGGGATGAAAATAACAAATCATTAAATTCACCTACAATAAAAGGTATCGATACTTTTTTTATGAGTGTTGGTACTATTAGCATTTAATGCCTGATTTAGTGACCTTGAAGTTAGTTTACAATGATACCAAGGAAAAATTATCGATACTTGATAAAATGTATCAATACTTTTTATAAAGGCATTGATACTTTTTGTCAAAATTGAAAACAAAATGTCAAATTGGTATCGATTTTAGAATGGGTATCGATATTTTTTCAATACTTTTTGGCATGGAGCTATACTGACTTGTTTAAAAATAATTTTAACATGATTGAAAATGTTTAACTCAATTGAAACCATTTAAAACTGATTTTATCAATTTTGCCCAATTTTTGTTGAACTTTAATTTTTATTCAAAATTAATTTAATTTGTTATATCAAAACATATTATCAAATAAAGCTTAGTTTAACAGTTTCTTTTAATGAACTATTTGAGCACGTGTTTGATTGTTGTTTGTCTGATGGTGATGAGTGGTAACTAATTCTATGGTGGTTGGTTGATGGAAATGTTGCTTGGTTAGTTTTTGGTGCAGAGACTAAATAAAATAAATTTCAAAACTTAGAATTGACGACTTTAGGTGAATATTTAGTAGGTGAGACTGAGAGGAGAGCCTATCGAGATCCAATTTGGTCGTCCCGATTTAGTTTGGTGAGGTTGGGAGATAAACTAGATTAAATTGTCTAATTTGGTAAAATGATGATCAAGATATAAAATTGAACTAATTAGAAATTTAAGCCATTTATACCCTTAATCCAAAAATTAATCGGCGACATGAATTATTTTGTAATTTGGTCATTTTTAGTGTTAGATAGTTAAATAGTGTAATTACCCCTTTAATATGAATTGTTGTTCTATAATATCTAGTGAGTAGCTGGCTAAACTTCTTATTTGCATGTATTGTCCTTATTAATCACCTTATCACCTAAACTCTCATGGTTCGATCCGTGGAATACTTAAAGTGCTCCATTCTAACACTTAAAAATATTACAACTGACACGTCACACTTGTAGTACACTGCTATATTTTGATTGTATTTGTGTTGATTCATACCTTAGTGCACGCACGCCAAAGCGCAATCATTCATCATTATCACAACTCTTACATTTATGGCAGAATCTCAAACGTTTGTATATGACGTTTATTATAAAGTAAAGTCACCATCTAGGGGAACCTATAAAAACAAAGTTATTAAATTAGAACATATTGAAGAAGGCCACTGTGTAACCTTCTTCTCAACTCAAAAGGGAGGATATTGTTATATCCTATATGTATCAAAGACATGTGGCAAGCTAAAAAGGCACCTGAGAAATAAGCCTACAACCAGCAAGCCAAGAGGCCAACTACATAATTACCTTTCCGAAGTGACCACCCAGGAAACGGGTGGCCTACTCTTCATTGGGAACATGAAGTTGTTGGTCACCAAACATCATGTAGGCTCAACTGTTTTATTTTATCAAGTCAGTATGAAGGACAAGATTTATCCTATCATGGACATCCTCATGTCATCGAAGACATCCCTCCCATGCACTTTGTAATGATGGCTAGATGGCAAGTCTAACACGTTAACACCATCTTACATGGGACCCTTGTCTATAAATACCTCTAGAAACCAATTGAATCGAAACACAAAACTATAAAAAGTTCTCTCATTTTGGGGTGAAAATGAAATTTTTATGTTCTTAATAGAAACCGATAGAATTGTTATTCCAGAAAAATATATGTAATAGTTGAAAATAAACTCTCTCTAGTTTTCGACAGAATAACAATCTCTTAAAGTTGTGTTAATAGCTCTACCAGTGTCATTTATTTATAAGAAGAGAGGGTAGAACCCTTATTGAGTCTAGTGGTTTATTTCAAACAGAAAAATAACATCCTACTTAGAATAGGATTAGGGTGGATGAAACACCCTATTATTCCTACTAGGATTGCCGCCCCTTTCATGTTCATGAGGGGTTTTTGGGTCTCTTTAATATCGAGTCCAATTATGAGTACTTCCTGAGCCTTTTTAACAAAGTATTCTGTAATGTGATCTAACCTAATTTAGTTTTTCTATTTCCCAAAATAAGCTTTAATATTAATATACAAAATAATTTTCTCATCTTTTTTTTACCTCCAGCAAAATTTTGACGATTTCACTCATGGTAAAATTTTGACGATTTTTCCCCAAGTAAAATTTTCAGAAAATATGTTCAATATTTCACAAGTCAACATGTTCACTATAACCGAATGATATATTTTCATTTTCTGGCTTCAAAAGAGTCTAAAAATATAAAGTCATTCTTCTAATCATTTTTTAAGTAATCCATATAGGACTGCAAATGAGTAATTTTCATTTCCATTTCCACTTTTGAAAACCTACACTCATTTCCAAATGATTCCACTTCTCCATTTCGGAGAAAATCGTAATCATTTTTTAATGTTTCTCATTTCTCTTTTTCTATTCATTTTGTTCATTTGTATTCAAACACACAATTCATTTAACGAGCTAACGAAGGGACCGATTGGACATATGTAGTTGAGGCTTAAATGATTTATAATTAAGTTCTAGATTTTCGCCTATTAATTACAAACTCATTTAGTCACGAAGTCATTCCATTATTGTATCGTAACTGGGCTCTTCCAAACGACTTACCATTACGAAAGCAACTACTCAATACTCGTGCAATGACCTTGTCATAAGTGTGTTACCCTCTTAGGATATCCTTGATCTCTTTAGGATAATATTCGTTCTTCCAATATGATCCTATTTTATCTTATGGTAACCATTACATCTTTTTTCATGAAAATTTAATCATTACCAAATAGTGATCAAGTCATCCATCATAAAGATGGACGACCCATGATCACGTTTACTTTTCATCACCCATGTAAGACCAATGAGTGGATATCATTTACCCATGTTTTGGGCTACGAATTCCACTGTTGTGAATGGCACTACATACTATAGAAGTTGTACACCCAACGCATCAACTTTCGGTTCCTTATCTATTTGAACTTAAGCTTTTACTTACATCAAAGTGTACGAGTCACGCATATATAGTCCATCATCTATTCAGGATTTAGGTATGTCACACTACGAACATAACAAGTGAATAAATCTATAAAGGGATTCAAGATCTATTTTGCTTGGGTCTTGTTCGATATACTGTAACAGCCCATTTTTAATCAAATCAGAACAGTAGTTTTGGGACCACAAAACTCGAAGTTGAAATAATTATTTTATTATTATTTTAAAGTCTAAAGCATGAATATATGATTGTGTGAAATTTTCATTAAGAAATTTTATCGTTTAAACGCTCAAATTGATAAAAAGAACTAAATCGCGTAAAGTGTAAAACTTGAGTTCTATTAGCTAATGGTGTCTAATAGCTATAGAACTTAAAAGTAAAGGTCCATATGTGGTAATTAGCCCATTTATGAGATAATGGATGATAGTGTCTTGGTATTTTGTGTAAATTTTTAAGTTTTTAAAGGTTATAAAAGTAATTTGGTAATTAAATGATAATTAAAATTAGTAAAAACCATTCATCTTCTTCATTTCATCAAACCACCAACAAAAATACATGGTTCTTCTAAGCTAGTGTTTGACCATCTTAAATCCTTACAATTTGGTATGTATTTTGTTTCGTTTTTAATGATTTTTATGTTTTTGTGATCGTTGCATCTATTACTAACTAGCCCAAGGACTATTTTGCAAAACTGTTAAAGATTTTGAAAGTTACCATTGATGAATATGTATGATTTTTGATGTTTGATGATAGATTTTGAATAGTTTTTTATAGTTAAACAAGTTTTGTTAAGTGATTTTTTAGTGAAAATGCAAAATAAGGATTAAATTGAAAAATGTGTAAAGTTAGTGGTTAAAATGTGAAATAAATGAAAAATATGGGTACTAGGGGTATAATGGTAATTCAGATAAGCATGGTTATTTTGATAATTGCATTAATTTGTGATTTTGTATAATAAAGGACTAAATTGTAAAAATGTGAAAGTTTAGGGGCTAATGTATAAATTAGCTCAAATGAGTTTTTTGGATTGAATTGAATAAATAGATGATTAAATAAGTTATTTTTAATATATTTAGATCAAGAAAAATGGAATTCGAATCTAGATCGGGGAAAAACAAAAGTTATCGACTAATCGACTTATTTCGTTATTTCCACATTCGAGGTAAGTTCGTATGTTATAATTTCATTTCAAATACATTCTATATGCTTTGGTATAGCATAAAATGTCATTATGTGACTACGGACAAGTTCAGAAATGATTCAATGAAGATTCAACTATTGGAATCCCGGTTGAACCATAGGAATAGTTTAGTATGCTAGTGACATGTCATTAGGTATACTTTGAGTTGGTTTCGGGCCATGATTTAGCACTTTGTATGCGAGATAAATCGATTTAGCTTCGAGCCATGCATATCGGCTGATTTGGCTTCGGGCCAGGATATCAGTATTTTGGATATGAGTTACCTTGATTTGGCTACGGCCCATGGTATAGGAACTTATCGTCTGAGACCCTTGAGTATCCGACTTCTATTCTAAATGGTTCAATGGGTAAATGAAAGACAAGAATATGTATGAGACTGGTACAAGATAGTACAGGTACGTACGGAAATGAATTGAGTATACTGCTTTCTATTATTTGAATGATTAATGAATAGTGATATTTGTTCATTGTTAACATACGAGCTTACTAAGCTATATAGCTTACTTTGTTGCTTTTCCATGTTTTATAGTGATTTCAAAGCTAACTCGGATTCGGGGATAGTCGAAGATCGTTTCACACTACCACCTATCACTTGGTACCTTTGAACTTTGGTATTTTAAGTATATGGCATGTATAGGAATTTTGAGTCATTTTGGTTATGGATTGATAATGATTTTGGTCATTTGTAATGACTAGTAAATATATATGTTTTGGTATGTAAATATAGCCATGAGATTTGTCTTAATTTGGTGGATTTGGTCATGTGCTTATATGTCCATTATGGTTGATATTTGAGTTCATGAATGGCTTGTTATGAAGCTTGTGGATATTGTCATAGTAAAGGTTAATTGGTTAATATTGGTTTTGAATTGTATTTGTGAATTGGTGCAAAATGATGCATGTTTGGTAAAAGTTTAGCTAGTTGTTTGGTATATGTAATTAGGTATGTTTTTGATTGGATAAACTTAGGGTTATAAGCATGTAGGTTGCTAGTATTGGAAATGGTATAATTTAGTCTTGATTGTGGCTAAAATTGATGTTCAATTATGCTTTGAATTGTTGCCATTTTGGTTGTTTAAGTGAACTTAATTTTGGGTGGCAAAATGGCTTGGTAAATAGCCTAATTTTTGTCCACACAGGCGTGCGCCACAGACGTGTGTGACACACGGTCATGTTACACGGCCGTGTGTCCCCTGTGTTGAAATTGAAATGAATTCAGTATGCTCCACATGGTCTCATACACGGGCGTGTGATCAGCCGTGCGTGTGGCACAAGTCAGTATACCCCTTAATTGGCACACGGCCTAGCATACGAGTGTGTGACTTGGCCGTGTTGCATAAGCTGTCAAACAGCAGAATAGGGATAACTTTAGAGATTTTACTGTACTTATTTGATAAACTATAAATTTTAAAAATTTTATGGTAGAAAGGTATTTGAGTCTAGTTTCAAAAACATCAAGCGGATCTTAATTTGGAATTCTGTAGCTCAAGATATAAATAATTTAGTGATAATGACTCAAGTAGACAGCTTTGAATGAACATGTAAGTAAATAGTGGAAACATATATGAGTATTGAGCTAGCATGAGTTACTTTAAAAATGGATCACACGACCAAGTTCAATTTGGGCCGAGTGGGCCACACGGGCGTGTGGGCCCATACGGGCAGATCACATGGGCGTGTGGGCCCATTTTTACCGAAATGTTTTTAAGGTTGCACGGGTTGCCCAAGTCGACTTTGAACCTACTGTAGGGTCGGTAAGCTCTACTTAGACCCCTAAATGTGTAAAATTGACTGAATGATATCTGTATTGGGCATGTTAATGTCTGAACTAAATATATGTACTGAAATTGCATAATAGCATGTAATCCATTGTGTGTTGCATTGCATTGGGTTGGGGCTTGTTATTCGAAGGAAGTGCACTGAAAGGCTTTAAGCCTAATTTACTGGCAGCTCAGCTACAAACTACTGTATTATGCCGCATTCGGTACTACTTGGAGTGTAGGGATGGGTGGGTTGATTATATCCCCACATAGAGTGTAGGGTTGGACGGAGATGGTGTGTAGAGGCTGGTTGGGTAGGATTTTTCTACTGCATAATTGTTACTGCTACTGATACTGTGATGGGCTCCGACCCTACTGCATTTTGACACTGTACTGAGATGGGCTAAGGCCTAAATTGTCACTGATATTGAAAAGGGCTTAGGCCCAAGAATGTTCAACTGTGTACTATGAATATTGATTGTTTGTTTGTGTCTGCGGGATTACACATTGAGTTTACGTAAACTCACCCTTTTTTGTTTAATGTACATAGGTAAACCCCAGACTTAGACGAATCGATGCGATGGAGGACTCAGCGATGGCCACAATAATTTTTGGACTTCATGGTTTTCAATTTACGATTTATGATTTGATTATTATTGATTATTTGGGTTGTAATTTAAGGACCCTTTAGGACTTTGGTTTTAAATTTTGGTTTTTATTTATTTATTTTACTTTATGGATTTATACCTGCTGGTCGTAGGAAATTCAATTTTCAAAAAGTTAAAGTAATTTCTAAACGCATGATCACCTAAACTGTTTTATTAAAGCTTCCGCAACGAGGGATGTTTCAAAACAAATGTTTTAAATGAATAAAGACGACTTCCTAAGTTCTAACAAAGGTTTACTAAAGATAATAACATGGAATTTTTTCATCGTAACAAGAGGTTTCAAAAACACCATCGTGTGACATTGCCAGATATGGTCATAACATCTAGGCCGGGTTTGGGGTGTTACAAATTAAGTATTGAAACTATGTAATTGATGAGTTCCTTGGTAAGTTATGTGAATGATAGCTTTGTGATTTAATAGAATTGTTGTATATTGCTTTCTATTATTTGAATGATTAATGAATAGTGATATCTACCCATTGTTAACATACAAGCTTACTAAGCTATATAGTTTACTTTGTTGCTTTTCCATGTTTTATAGTGATTTCTAAGCTAGCTCAGATTCGGGGATCATTGGAGATCGTTTCACACTACCATCTATCACTTGGTACCTTTGAAATTTAGTATTTTAAGTATATGGCATGTATAGGAATTTTGAGACATTTTGGTTATGGATTGATAATGATTTTGGTCATTTGTAATGACTAGTAAATATATATGTTTTGGTATGTAAATATAGCCATGAGATTTGGCTTAATTTGGTGGATTTGATTATGTGCTTATATGTGCATTATTGTTGATATTTGAGTTCATGAATGGCTTGTTACGAAGCTTGTGGATATTGTCATAGTAAAGGTTAATTGGTTGATATTGGTTTTGAATTGTATTTGTGAATTGGTGCAAAATGATGTATGTTTGGTAAAGGTTTAGCTAGTTGTTTGGTATATGTAATTAGGTATGTTTTTGATTGGATAAACTTGAGGTTATAAGCATGTTGGTTGCTAGTATTGGAAATGGTATAATTTAGTTTTGATTG
This sequence comes from Gossypium australe, assembly GCA_005393395.2. Classification (NCBI taxonomy): domain Eukaryota; kingdom Viridiplantae; phylum Streptophyta; class Magnoliopsida; order Malvales; family Malvaceae; genus Gossypium; species Gossypium australe. The sequence goes on from CM016614.1 coordinate 14,291,550, forward strand.
TGCCTAAAATTGATGTTCAATTATGCTTTGAATTGTTGTCATTTTGGTTGTTTAAGTGAACCTAAGTTTAGGTGGCAAATGGCTTGGTAAATAGCCTAATTTTTGTCCACAACGCAGAGACACGGGTGTGTGTCTCAACCGTGTGTGACACACGGTCATGTTACACGGCCGTGTGTCCCCTGGTGTTGAAATTAAAATGAAGTCAGTATGCTCCACACGGTCTCACACACGGGCATGTGATCGGCCGTGTGGCACAAGTCAGTATACCCCCTAATTGGCACACGGCCTAGCACACGGGCGTGTGACTTGGCCTTGTTGCATAAGTCAGTATACCCTATAGGTTTGGCACGACCTAGCACACGGCCTGGCACACGGGCGTGTGTGGCCATTTCGAAGTGCACACGGGCTAGACACATGGGCATGTGATTGGCCCTGTGACCTAAGTTAGTAAGCTCACTTGTTTGGACACGGGCTAGGACACCGCCATGTGATCCCGTTTCAAATATCCACACAGCCTATGACACGGGTGTGTCTGGTGGCCATGTGAGACACACGGACTGGTCACACGGGCGTGTGTCCCCTATTTTGAAGAAAAATTTTATAAGTGCTCAAATTGTTTTAAAAGTTATTGGTTTAGTCCCGAACTACTCCCAATGCATGTTTAGGGCCTCGTAGGCTCGTATTAGGGACAAAGTGATTGAAATTGAATGATGATTTCATGTATTGATAAAATGTATGAGAAAAGTATGTTTAAATGTGTTGTAAGTCCGGTAATACTCTGTAACCTTATTCTGGCGTTACATACGGGTGAGGGGTGTTTCATTTATTGGTATTAGAGCTAAGGTTTAGTCGATTCTAGGACTAATGTAGCGTGTGTGAGAGTCTAGCTATTCATGCCATATATAACCTGTGATAGTGTGACGACTCCTGATAATTTAATCTGTGTTTTCATACAGTAAATTGATCCTAATCGAGCTGTAGCTGATGATGTAGAGAGTAATGCGCCAGCTCCCACTCAAGGGGCAGCGCCGTCTGATTCTAGATCTTTATCGAGTAGTCATAGGAGAGAGGCTAAAGAAACCTTTTTCCAAATGATGAACAAATGGTTTATACAATTTTTCTGGACAAATCTGGTTGCTCAACAACCTCCACCCCCACATAATTCCCAACCGGTTCCCGTGGCCCTTCAAGTTGTGAAACTTCAACAATTGAATAATCCGTCAGTAAATAAAACCCGAATGTACAGGGTCGAAGAGTTCAGAGCTACCATTGATGATGATCCCGAGGAGCTTAGTAAAGAAAAGAGAAAAGTAGATTCAGAGGCTAGAGATTCGAGCAAAAGACCAATGAATAAACCATATTAGTCCTCGTCAAAAAAATTCAGAGATTCGTTTAACCGTCCAAATGTTTCAATCGCGCATTCGAACAGAGATCGTGGAAAGTAATTTTCAAGTCCTAAAGCTTAAATTACATTAGAATCGAGTGTTGGCAGTGTGAGAAATAATAAACCTGAGTGTCAACAGTGTGGAAGATGGCATTTTGGAAAATGCTGGGTAAAATATAATGTAACAGTCCATTTTTCGGTGAAATCGGAACAGTGGTTTCGAGACCACAAATCCAAGCTGAAAATAAAATTTATTTTTATTTTATTTTATGTCCGTAATATGATATAAATATCATGTGAGAATTTTGATAAGAAAATTTTACCGATTATGTGCTTAATTACGAGAAGGACTAAATCGCATAAAATGCGAAAGTTGGATTCTAGTAGCTAGAAGGATCAAATAGCTATGGAATTCAAAACTTGAGGTCTTTATATGGTAATTAGACCATTAATGAAAAGTTAGTAGATATTTTTGGATGATTCATCCATGGAAAATTAGAAAAAGTCTAAGGACTAATTGGAAAGTGATAAAATTGAAAGATGACAAATAATTAAATAGAAATAAAAATCATTTTTTATCACCTCCTTCCCCAAATATTCCATGAAAACCCTAAGAAAGAGAAAGCAAGCTTTCTTGGTCAAATTGGTATGTTTTCATGTCTTGTTTTTAGTAATTTTTATATTTTTGAGATCAGGAAAGCTTAATTTGTCTATTTGGGGGATTAACTTGAAAATATATCAAAGTATAGAATTTATACCATAGATGAATATGATGAAATTATGAAATTTATGGTAGAAAATGAAAGGTTGTTGATAGATAAACAACTTTTACAAAGTGAATTTTGATGAAAACTTGATTTAGGGATTAAATTGTAAAAATGTGAAATCCATGGAAAATTTATGAATTTTATAGAATACATGTGCTGTAAATTTTATATTGAAATTTTGGTTAGGCTTGGAATAAGGGATAAATTGCATAAATTTCATTTTTCAAGCCTAGGGACGAAATCATCATTTATTAAAAGTTTAGGGGCAAAATGATAATTTTCCTAAGATTTAAATTGGACTAATTTGAGTATGAATTGCATTAAATTGATGTTAAATTTACTCGTATAGATCCGGATAAATCGAATACGGAGTTAGAACGAGGAAAGGAGAAAATGTCAGATTAATAGACTTTATGTATACGAACATTTATTAAGGTAAGTTCGTATAACTTAGCCATGCATGTTTTGATGTTGAAATTGAATTTTGTATGTGATTGTATAAATATATAAGTGAAATGATTGCATATCTAATAAAGCCCGATAAATGATAATACCCGATAAGTGACAAATGATAAAAATGTTATTTTTGTGCTTGAGTTGATTGTGAAAATGTGAATTACATAAATGCGTAAATTTATGAGATTGAACATATACTGGACAATTGCCTGATAAATGTTAAATCTCGTTTGAATAAATGGACGTTGATGGATAAATATGTTTTTCCTGATAAAACTGCATGTGTTGCAAAGTGGATTTAGCCCGGACCGGTAATCCTGAAATAAGCCTCTCGAGCATATGTTTTAACTAGGATTTAGCCTGGACTGGTAATCCTAATTGATTAGATTTAGACTGGACTGGTAATCCAACAAAGCCTTTAGAGTATATGTTACAGCTAGAATTTAGCTTAGACTAGTAATTCTGCTATATGATATGTGGCTCGAGAGTGTACCTAAAAGGTACTACTGAATATGAATTGATGGACTATGGAATTGTACACCTCAAGTGTACTACCTGTGTATCCATCGATGTTTTCAATAATTCAACGGGTAAAATACTGATTTGAAAAGAAAAAGGATTTTTACATGTGTTTACTTGAAAAATATGAAATGATGTTACATGAAATGGTTTGATGAATACGTTCATCTATGAGAATAGATTTGTACACCTTGAGTGTACTATCCGAGTGATTATCAGTACTGCAATTGATTGTTGAGTAAAGTCTTGACATGAAATATACCGTAACTTGAAATGAATTAATATGAAATAAATTTGAGATACATGGAAATAATTTTTATATATGTTATGTGAATACATGTTGTGGAAAAACATATGTGTATGAGAATCTGAATATTGTTGGACTCATATATGTGTTTCTTGATGTTTATATGAAATATGTGTTTAACATGGGTATTGAGAATATGTGTTAGGGCTTGTGACCAAATGGTTTGGTTATATCTTGCAATGTTTAACTTAAATGTGAATGGTTGGTAAGTTATTTACCAAGTTATACGGACTTACTAAGCATTATATGCTTACTCCATTTTATTTTTCCCTGTCTTATAGTAAATCGGAATGCTTGTTGGATTGGAAGCTTGGCGGAGATCACTCACACTATCCAATAGTTCATTTTAGTATATAAAGTAAAACAATTAGGGTTATAATGGCATGTATATGTTAAATTGGTCAAGGAATGATATGTAAATATTTGATAATGACTAGCAATTGGAATGGCGAGTTACGTGTAACATCCCGAAATTGGGCCTAGTAGGATTGGGCCCAATGGGCCTTGGGCGTAGGAGTGTTTAAAATTTTGAGAACAAAAGAATGGAATTATTGCAAATTGGACTTATTAGTTAAGTGAATTTGGAAGGTTACGAGGTTTCTATGAAGTTCCGGGTTCGAGTTGGGCCTTAGTAAAATTTTGTGATTAAGCCTATTAAGGAGAGATTGTGAGTTGCATCAAGGCTTATGGAAATAAATGAGCAATTAGTAAAGAGGTTATGGCGCCACATGATGTACCTTGAAGGAAGAGGTTCAAACCCCATTGTTTGCAAATTTGACTATTATTTTTGCTTTCCTTCCTTATTTGTCGGCCAAGAAGTATTTTTGGTAAGTGTGGACTTCATTATTTTGGTAAGGTGGCTAAAAGAATATGGCAAGGTTAAAGTTTGGGAAAGGAATCAAGAGGAATAGGAAAGAGAGGGGGATAAGAGGCTAATATCGGGGGAGGTGTTTTGGAAAGTATGGGTGGCCAAACTCTTATCCTAGGGGGGATGCATGTGGACGGTTTTGAGGTAGATAGGTGGCTGAAAATTTTATTTGGCATTTGGTAAAGACTTAGCTTTGTTTTGGCCAAAATTTCCTTTGACAACTTTGTGTCATTCTCTCCCAATTTTGCAACTCTCGCCGAAACCTATTAGCACAATAGTGCATTTTCTTTCTCTTTTTGTTTGACCACAAACTCATTTTCTTTCCACCTTCTTTGATAGCCGAAATTCTCACATTTCTTTTTGGTTCATATTTCTTTTAGTGTCGATCGAAACATTCCAAACACCTTGATACACCTTCTCCATTCTTTTAATCATTTCTTCTCATTTGTGTTGACATTCACTCCTTTGATCAATCAAGTGATAGTGGAAGGCTGAAACCTTGACTCATCCGTAGCCATTGTACAATCGTTAGAAATCGGAACTAATATCGTTAAGGTAAGGGATTCATCATGGTTCTTTTTGGATCTTTTTCGTTGACCGGTTATTTTGCTTAACGAAATAGTGGTTGTGACTAATCGATTATATTTTTAGGGACTAAATCGCTCGATCTATCCCTCGTAATAAGAGACTCGGATTGTTGGTAAGTGATAGATTGTTAATCAATCGCAATAATTGGTTAAAGTGGTAAATTCGGTTTTGGGATTAATAGTTGACCGATTGTATCTTTAGGTGCCGCGGAGAATATCGTGTTACGGATTCCGAATAAGGTGTGTAATCCCGTACTCTTCCGAATATATGTTTGAAATGGTGAGTAAATTTCACATCTCTCTGAAAGTTTACATGAAATGTTCTGTGGTTCGGTAGAAATACCGAAGAAAATCGATAACCGGCATCCGTGATCACTCGGACGTGCGTATGCTCGTAGTGGTAATAATGTTTTGTAATAAAACAGTTTCGGTCAGAAACAGTGGCGAGTATTTGAAAAATCACTAAAAATTGGATAAAAGGAATTACAAAGTGAATAAGATATCGGATTAAATCTTACCGTGTCTATTTTAACATGGAAGAAACGGAGAAGGAAAAGGAATATTATATTCTGAGATATGTTAATTTTAGTGAGACTGGTTCTGAATGACTTTGGGGTATTCTGTTCTGTATTGGAAAAATCGTATAAAATTGTACAAAGTGAATTAAGAGTTATAATTGATATGTATGGATTCCTTAGTGAACCTATTTTCAATAGAAACAAGTGGGAGTAGTAGATGAAAAGCGTACAGTAAGATATATAAGATTAAGGTAAGAGAGGTCAAAATCGTTGGATAGTGAAACAAGGGAAAATTTAAGGAATAAACTGTACTAAATGGTTAAGCTAAAAATTCTGGAAAAACTATAGTAGAAAGATATACGAGTCTAGTTTCAAGGATAATTTATGGATTTAGATTTTGAGTTTTCTAACTCGAGTTATAGTCAGTTTAGTCAGTACGACGCAGATGGACAGTTTCGATTTTTTTATGCCCCAAATTAGTAATTAAGCTTAGGTGGCGAAATTACCATCATACCCTTAGAGGGTAAATTACCGAATTACCCTTAGTGGGTACGATTACCGAATGATGAAAATGCCCTTACGGGTCGAGTTACGAAAATGCCCCTAATGGGCCGATTTACGAAATGTCCCTATGGACCGAATTACAAAAATATCCTTTATGGGCCAAATGTGATATGTTGCTATATGGGCCGTTTGGTATTTGATATATGGGCCAAATTTGATAAAAAGTAATTTTTGGGCCTCATGTGATTAATGGGCCAAATTGCTAGATTGCTTAATGGGCCAATTTGCTAGATTGAATAATAGGCCAAATTGCTAGATTGCTTAATGGGCCGAATTGCTAGATTGCTTAAGGAGCCGATTTGATAAATTACCATTGGGCCAAAATGAGAAATGGGCCAACTTGTGGTATGGGCCTTATGTTGAAATTATCATATGAATATTGTTATGCTTTGTATATGTATACATGATTTCATGGGTTGGGATAAAATTGAAGAGAAGATCTGGTGGCTCTGCCACAATCTAGTTCGGGTGGCTCAGCCACAACATTTTAAATGGCTTTATGCCTGCGATTGGTGTGTTGGCGGGGTGGGTTGACCTGATCCCCACAGGTGTGCTGGTTGGTACGGGTGGTGTGTAGCGAATGGAAATTTAGGTTTGGTTGGGAAATTGCATAACACATGCATGTTATATATATGATATTATGCTATGATTGTAATGGGCTTTGGCCCAAAACATTGCTATGTGTGTTCCGACCCAGTGGATGATGGTAAGGGGATTACACACTGAGTTCTTGTAACTCACCCCCCTTTCTCTTAACCCTTGTAGGTAATACTCCGTAGTGAGGACTTGGGCCCATGGATGACTCGATGGAAGCTATACTTCCGAAATGGTGTTATCAAATTTTAAATTTCTATTTCCGTTTATTTTATTATTCTTGCTATTTTGGTTTAAGTTGTAATAAGGCCTCTAAACTTTTTTTTATTTTTGCTTTATGGTTGGGATGTTTTTATTATTTTTCTTAAATTGTTTAAAACGAGAATTTTTTAAAAAAAAACGTAAATAAAGGTTTTCCAAAATCGATTAACAAATGGATTTCAAAATAAACTTTTACAAATATGATTTAACTCGAACTTTCTTTCGAATTATTAACGACATTTTCAAAAGTCACGGATTTAAAGTTCAATTCCTTGATTTGTGATTCATCAATCAATCTTTCAAAAATACTTGTATTTTATCAACGTTTCCGCAATGTTTCAAGATGTTTTTGCAACTCTATTTCAAACGTCACTTTTTCGTAAATCGCTTATTTCAAATATGCTTTCACAACCAAAAAGGTTTATTAAAGATAATTATGTTTTCACGTAGACATAATTGCTTAAGTGTGTTTTAGGTTTTAACAAAGAGGCTGTAATTCTCAAACAAGTTTTTAACAATTGCAAAGATGGTTTTGAAAAACACTTCCATGTGACACGCCAAATTCGGGCTTAACTTCTAGGCCGGGTTTGGGGTGTTACATTATGGACATGCTTTGGTGTTTATATATGAAAGCTATCATAGTATATGTTTAAAATTGTTAATTGATAGAAATCACATTGACAAATGGATGAATGAATTAAATTAGTATAATTGATGCAAAATGCACAAATGTGACCATTGTATATAGGTAAATATGAGTACAAGATTGATATGGAAATAAATTGTGGTGCATAAAGGCATATTTGTTGCATGTTTATATGGCCATGAGAATGTGTTTAAGTTTTGGTGCAGGTATAAGGAAAAATGGGTAAAGAATAAGGCTTGGAAAATATACTTATTTTGTCCACACGGGTAGACACACGGGCGTGTGTCTTAACTGTGTGTGACATACGGCTTAGCACATGGGCGTGTGGTCTGGCCGTGTGTCCCCTGCATCCTAAAATTTTGAAACTGAATGCTCATAATTGAGCATACGGGCAGAGACACGGGCGTGTGTCTCAACCGTGTGGGTGACACAGCCTTGAACACTAGCGTGTGTTATGGCCGTGTGAAACCTGCATCTAATTCGAATTAAATTAATTAACCACACGGCCTAGCATACGGGCGTGTGGCATGGCCGTGTGGCGCAAGTCAGAGAACAACCTAAATCAACACGGCTTGATGCACAGGCGTGTCCTTTGGACCACACGGGCGTGTGAGCCCTGCACCTTGGAAAATTTTTGAAATGTCATGAAAAATTCTTAGAGTTTCTGATTAAGTCCCGACTCGATTCTAATGCTCGTATTGGACCTCGGGGGTCCATCTAAGGAACGTTACGAATGATCTCGGTTAATGAATATTGATTGACATGATTTATTTGAAAATGTTCTGAAAAGTTTCGCTAACGCTTCGTAACCCTGTTCCAGCGACGGATACGAGTTAGGGGTGTTACATATAATAATAGAGTTTGCTACAAATGTGGTTCATGAGATCATTTTATTCGGGATTGTCATGAGCTAACTGAGAAAGATAATGTTCAAAATGCAAGAACGAGTAACACAACCACTAGAGGGAAGCCATCAAGAAATGTGGGAAATGCTAGTGGTAATCATGGTACTACGAGAGATTCTACAGTAAGATCTGAAACTAGAGCACCTGTTAGAGCTTACGCTATTCGCGCTCGCGAAGAGACATCCTCACCCGATGTTATTAGCAGTATATTTTCTCCTTACGACACTAATGTGATTGCTTTGATTGATCCTGGATCAACTCATTTGTATATCTGTATGAATTTAGTGTTTAGTAAGAATTTTCCTGTTGAGTATACTGAGTTTATGATTAAAGTATCGAACCCCTTAGGCAAGTATGTGTTAATTGATAAAATATGTAAGAATTGTCCTTTAACGACCCGGGGTTACTATTTTTCGGCTAACTTAATGCTTTTACCATTTGATGAGTTTGATGTGAATCTGGGTATGGATTGGTTGACTCTACATGATACTGTTGTGAACTGTAGATGAAAGATTATAGAGTTGAAATGTCGGACTAATGAAATTCTTTGGATTGAATTTGATAAGTCGAGTGGGTTATCTATAGTGATTTCATCGATATCGGCTCAGAGATATGTGAGAAAATGTTTTGATGCGTATTTAGGATATGTTTTAGATACCAAAGTATCTGAATAGAAGATTGAATCAATGCCTATAGTTTGTTCATATTTGGATTTATTTCCAGAAAAATTATTTTGGGTTGCCACTAGTCAGAGAAGTTGAGTTTGCTATTGAGTTAGTACCGAGAATTCCACCGATATCTATAGCTTCGTGCAGAATGGCTTCGACAGAGTTGAAAGAATTGAAAGCTCAGTTTCAAGATTTAACAGATAGAGGTTTTGTACGACTGAGTTTTTCACTCTAGGGTGCGCCAGTATTGTTTGTTAAGAAGAAAGACGAGTCCATAAGAATGTGTATTGATTATCGTCAGCTCAACAAGGTTTCGATCAATTGAAATCATTATTAATTGAGGCACCAGTGTTAGTTCAACCTGAGTTGGGTAAAGAATTTATGATTTACAGCAAAACGTCATTGAACGGTTTGGGTTGAGTATAGATGCAAAAGGGAAAAGTTATAGATTGTGCTTCCAGACAGTTGAAACCACATGAAAAGAATTATCTGACCCATGATTTAGAGTTGGCCGCTATTGTATTTGCATTAAAGATTTAATGACATCATTTGTTCAACGAAAAATGTCACATACTTACTGATCACGAGAGTTCAAAGTAGTTGATGTCACAAAAAGATTTGAATCTGAGACAGCTGTAACAGCCCGATTTTGGGCCTAGTCGAAACAGTGGTTTTGGGGCCACAAATACGATGAGAAAAATCTTATTTTTATTATATTTTTATGGTCTACAATTTCACGGAAATATTTCGTTCGAAAATTTCGACGTTTGGGCACTCAATTTAGTCAAAAGGACTAAATTATAAATAGTGCAAAAGTTGAGTTCCACATGTTAGAAGTGTCCAATTTCTATGAAATTTTAAATTGGAGGTCCTTAAATGGTAATTAGACCATTGGTTAAATTTTTGGACAAAAATGGACATGAGATACGTGAAATAAGATATTTTTAACTTAGGGGCATTTTGGTAATTTGGTAATTAAATGGACTAAAAGACAAAATAAAAGCCAAAAGCCCTTGTCCATCTTCTTTCTTGGCCGAATTTAGCATGGGGGAAGCCATGGCTAGGGTTTTCAAGCTTTCAAGCTCAATAGTAAGTACATCCAAGCCCTGTTTTTAATGTACTTTACATTTTTGAGATCCCTGTAACTCGGTTTAGCTATTTCTACCATTATTTTGAGCTAGAGTTTGTGTTTAAAAATTTACCCATGGATGACATGCATGTTCTTTGATGTCTAATGGTAGAATATGAATGCTCGGTGTGTAGTAAACGACTTTTACTAAGTGATTTTCGATGAAATCGCATAAAAAGACTAGTTTGTAAAAAGTTTAAAAATGTATGAAAATGTGTGAATGAATGCAAATTGTGGACTTCTATAGTTATGAAAATGGTTCGGCTAGGCCTAAAGTACAAGTAAATTGAATAAAAATCATTTTACGAGCCTAGGGGCAAAAGTGTAAATAAGACAAAGTTTAGGGGCAAAAATGTAATTTTTCCATAATATGATTTTTGGACTGAATTGAATAGTATAATAAGTCAAATGTGATATTTTAGATAAAGAAAATGAGTTTCGAACTTAGAACGGGGGAAAGACGAATATTGGACGACTCGGTCCTTTTCGCCATTTTAAGTCGATGTAAGTTTGTGTGTAAGCATCATTTTATTATGCTTTTAAATGTTTGACATTTCGTGAAATGTATATTATTTCTATGAAATCGACTAATGATGCCTCGTGTAACGCCTCTAACCCGTATCCGTCGCGAGAATGGGTTAAGAGGCATTACCTGACATAACACAGTTTTAAACTTTTACATAATCATACAAGTCAAATTCATATATAAATACAGAATAAAGCTAATTAAAAATCAAATAGGCTTTATTAATAATATCTCATAAACAAACTATGCTTCGAAATTCAAGCATACCAGTATCATTTATTTAATTCACATATTCGCACCAATATCATACATCAAATCATATTACAAATATTTTATAAAATTTAATAGCCAAACCAGAAGACTTATAATCATGGTATTCGAATAATCAAATCATAAAAATACAGCCTAATATTCCTTCACATATAAAACATTAATTAACTATACAACACAACCAAATATGTTTTTTGTGCTATTATAATTTGCACATATAACTATAAAGCAAAAGCCATTTCTAAACACAAATACCAAACCGTAACAAAACCAATATACCTTTTATCAAATCACAAGTACATGCGCATATAACCATACCAATTGGATCATTTTGAATACAAATTTTAACCAAGAATTCAACCAATTCACATGCTATTCATTAAACCCAAAATATACTTGTACATAACCACTTATCTATTCACATACACATATTCGGTCAACTATTTAAAAACTATAAAAGCTAAACCTAAAACTTTCATTACTCACTTAACTATCATTACCCGAATTTGTATGTACTTAATTTATAAATTTTAAGCCTATTTAAAAGACATTTATATATATATATATATATATATATCACTTAAAAGATCAAACATGCATATTTATCTATTACAAGTTTGCACATATGAATATACCATTTTAGCTATATCCAAAAATTCATACAATTCATATCATTTTAAAAATATAAAATCGAATATTAATACCACTTGCATGAGCAAATTGTATGTTTATTAAATACTCCACATTCCTAGTTTATTTCATAACAAATCAGCAACCCAAAAATAACTTCATAATTTGTACAAGACTTAGCCATTAAATCATAAGTCAAAGTATGTCATTTCCAAATCAAACCATATCGATTCACATTACAACATCATACATATCACTTCACATTTGTCTAAACCTAAATCCATACACCAAATTATAGCATAAAACTCACTTCCAAAATATAACTAGATTAAGACCGAATTTATACATGATTTTCACTCCCTTATAATCGAACATACATATGCAAATTACTAGTTCCTTTCATAACAATTTGTCAATGTAAACACACTCTTACAAACCAAATTTAACTATCATTTCATCTAAGATATACTTAGCATTTCACCTATATACCATAACCGAATTCACTTAATACCAAATCACTTAATAATACTTTAACAAAGCATATCAAACAAGATTTACATATATTTACTTATAATTAGCCTATAGTCGAATCAGCAAGACCAAAAGCAAACATGTCACACATACCATATGCATATATATATATATATATAACACATAACCATGATTAACTAAGCTTGAATAATATTTCTAGCCATTTTCGCATGGCTTTAATAATTACAAATTCAAAACCAACCAAACTAATACTAGACTATACATGCCATAGATTCAAAATTCAAACTTAGTAAATACCGAAACAGTCGACAGTGTGATAGGCTCCTCTGACGATCCCCAAGCTCATAACCCATCTTCCAAAATCTATAAAATGAAGAGTAAACATACACACCGTAAGCTTTCGCAACTTAGTAAGTCATAAGCAAACAATAATCATATGAACATTAGCACTAAATCAATTAGCCTAGTCAATCCAAACCTTAATTAAATATACATATATCACACCCACAAGTTTATATGTTATCAAATATACATTAGCATTTAACATCATATAGCTAAATGCATAAATACTCATAACTATATATAATAATCACTTTTAAATATCACAACTATATCAATAGGCCGAATCACTTATATTGTCACAAATACATCAATAGGCCTAATCACTTATATGTTCAAATATGCTAACACATAATTCATATTTCACATAAATTTAAATTACCAATTCAAGTATACAATTTACCTTAATTTCATAACATAGTATGAATACATACCTGAACCTTTTAATTCGATTTCACATTCGGTCTTTACTTCACATTGCCCGTTGAACCGTTCGAAATTAAAAAGGATACGCGGATAGTCAAAAAGCTCGTACAATGCCAATGTCCCAGACGTGGTCTTACATGTAATCACATATCGATGCCACTGTCCCAAACAGGGTCTTACACGAATCAGATACGATGCCAATGTCCCAAACATGGTCTTACACATAAACACAAATCGATGCCAACATCCCAGACGTGGTCTTACACGAAAACACATATCGGAATCCTATGTCATGACATATGTATCCTAACTATTCCTAAGGTTTGTACGGGACTTTCGGACAAAGTATCTTGATCGAATTGAACTTGTAACTTATCTTCCAAGCTTAATCACAATCGGCCAATGCACATATATATTCTTAAAATTCAATTCAACACATAAAAAATATATATTTTCAATTTAACAACATTTATATGCTTATAGACTTACCTCGGATATCGACGGCCGAAATAAACGGATATTCGGTTATTTTTGTTTTTCCCCGATCCAAACCTGTTTTCTTCGATTCTTGATCTAAACTTATTTAAATATAAATCCATTCAATTTAATCCAAAAACACATAAATGGGTAAATTACCATTTTGGCCCTGACATTTTACACTTTTTGCAATTTAGTCCCTATTGCATAAAACACAAAATACACAAAATTTCACATTACCCATGCCTGGTTGAATATGCACATGCTTCATACAAGTCCATATATTTCATTTATTTCACATTTTAGTCCTTCAAAATATTATTTTCACAATTTAGTCCAAATTACTCAATTTCATCAAAAATCCAAAGACAAAACATGTTAATCACACACATATATTTTATTTTATACCATCAAACAAGAAAAATCACAAGCTATCATCAATGGAAAAACATAAAATCATCATCAAATTCAAAAATTAGAGCATGGGTCTTGTAGTATTCGAAGCAACGATCTTAAAAACGTAAAAATTATCAAAAATTGAAACAAAAACATACCTTGATTGAACTTAGTAATAGCCGAATGCTTCAAAACTCTTAAACCTTTTTTTTCTTTTCTAAGTTTCGGTCATAAAAAGATGTGAATGGCTTTTAATTTTATGTTTGTTTTATTATATATACTTTATAATATATTATTTACTATTTTAGCCTTTATAATTTAATTATAAAACCATATATTATAAGCCTTTAACCGTCCATACATAAAATCAATGGTATAATTGCAACATAAATGCTTCATATTATAAAGACAACAACAATTAGGCACTTTCATATTTAACCATCAAATTTTCATTTTACGCGATTAAGCCCCTTTTATTGAATTGAACACTCAAACGACAAAATTAAATCACAAAAATTTCACACATAATAAACACAGAAAATAATATTAAAACATTTTTTGAACTTGGATTTGTGGTCCCGAAACCACTGTTCTGATTAGGGTTAAAATCGGGTTGTTACACCTCGATGAGAGTATGATGAAAATGTGTTAAGATAAAGTCCCGGTTGAACATTCAGAATAGCAAGGATACCAGTGTCACAACATGAGATAAGGAAGGTCCCGTATAAGACCATGTCTGGGACATGGCATCGGCACCGGAAGAGGGTCCCGTGTAAGACCATGCCTGGGACATAGCATCGTCACAAAATAAATGAGGTCCCGTATAAGACCATGTCTGGGACATGGCCTCGGCACCAAAGAAAGATCTCGTGTAAGACCATGTCTGGGACATCGTATCAACATCTATATACTATCTCGTATAAGACCATATCTGGGATATGGCATCGACATCGAGATATGAGATACCGTGTAAGACCATATCTGGGATATGGCACCGGCATCAAGATGTGATCCCATGTAAGACCATATCTGGGATATGGCATTGGCATCGTGATACATGTATGATGAGATTGAGTATCCTTCGATATTCCGAGTAGTTCAACGGTAAAAAGCTAAGTTTATGTTCAAGAAGGAAAAAGTGCTAAAGTTATGTGATGAAGTGATACAAATACATATGAAAAACTCATGAGAAATGAGCTCGATATGTGATATGTGATGTTGAAGTGCAAGTATATGTATGTATGCACTTCTGAGCAATGTGCTCGGGATGTGATTGAATTTTGGTAAGAAGGTAAATAAGTTATACCTATGAGAATGACTTTGTGATTATAAGGTCACGCTTATGATGTATGAATAAGTGGGAAATGTGATTGATGATCATGTGTGAGGCTTTTAAGCCAAATTAAATTGAGAAATGAAATGTTCAAGTCTTTGTTATGGATGTATAGGTTAAATTGGCCAATGAATGGCTTGTAAATATTTGATGATGACTAGATATTGGCATGGCTAACTATGGATATACTTTAGTGTTATATGTGTGTAAATGTGAATTAATACAAAGAAAACATGATAGAGTAAAATTAGCAACAAAACAGTTTGAACAGCAGCAGTTATATCACTTTGAAAATTCACCAAAAATGGCGTAAATTGAATTAGAAGTTTAATAAGACATGAAATTGAGTCTATTTTTTCATAAAAGAAACATAATAAGCAAAATAATTTCATATGATGAGATATTTGGATTTTAGTGAGACAGGATCAGAAAGATTTCGAAATCCCCTATTCTGACTTGGAAATTCATTAAAAATTGTAAAAAAATAATCAAGGGATAAAATTTATATTCTTGAATTTATTAATGAGTCTATTTTCAATAGAAACAAACGAGAACATCATTCGAGTTCTGTACCACAAGAAAATAAATTTTTAGTGAAGAGAGGTCAGAACTATCAGATAGCGAAACAGGGGAGACATTAAAGAATAAACTGTACTGATTGGCTAAACCAAAAATTCTGTAAATTTTATGATAAGAAGATATATGAGTCTAGTTTCAAGAAAAATTAGCAGATCTTAATTTGGAGTTCTGTAGCTCCGGATAATAATAATTTAGTGACTGTAACTCGAGTAGACAACTCAAGATGAACATAAATGAATGGTGAAATTTTATGCAATTATGATTGTATTACCTAGAGAACATATTGTGAGAATTGGTGAAAAACATGTTAATAAGTTGCTTATTCTTTGCATACAAACTTACTAAGCATTGTAGCTTACTCCCTTTCCTTTCTCATATCTTATAGGGTTTTATGTTAGCTCGAGTTGGAGATCGCCGGAGATGTTATCACACTATTGAATACATGCCTCTTAAGTTTATGGCATGTATAGGGACTTATCCAATTGTGTATGTGTCATTTAATTTGGCCAAATGTGTTGGTTCATAATGGTAATATGATTCATTTTGTATATGGCCATGAGATGTGGCTCATATTGATTAATGAGTTGTAATGCCTATTTATATGTGTGTGTTTATACTAAAGGTTTCATGTGATGTGGTTATGTGTGTTTAGTATGGATGGATTTAGGATGTGTTGATGATAATCATGGCATGAAAGTTTGATAAGTTTAAGCTAGGCAAAGTATGGTGCCTTATGCATGAATAAGATTATATGAATTCGCTATGATCATGACTTATTTCATGATGTTTAAGTGCTCAATTATGCCATGAAAGATGCCATTGAGGTTGTGTTTACATATGTGCAAATGAGGGTGACAAATGGTTTGGTAAATAGCCATTTTCTTAGCCACAAAGCAGAGACACGGTCGTGTGTCTCAGCAGTGTGGAGGACACGGCCCCGGGACATGGGTGTATGAAGTCTGCATTTATTTTTCGAAATTTAATTCGCCACACGGACTAAGCACACGGGTGTATGACTTGGCCGTGTGACCCTATTTTGTTGATGACATCATAAACAGAGAGTTACACGGGCCGAGGACATGGACGTGTGTGACCACACGACCTACCCACACGGGTGTGTCCCAAGCCACACGGACGTGTGACCCCTGTTTTGATGAAAAATTTTATAAGTCTTCTTAAAGTTCCCTAAGTTCTCAGTTTAGTCCCGAACAATTCCCAATGATTGTTTTGGGCCTCGTGGGGCCCATATAAGGGATGATTTGCATGTGAACGAATGATTTTAAATTGAATGAAATTTTATAGCCCGATTTTGTATAAATGTTTATGTTTAAGTCCAGTAATGCCTCGTATCATGTCCAGGCGTCGGACACGGGTAAGGGGTGTTACAACAGCGTTGATGGCTTGAGCTATTGAAAGATTGTGAGTTAGTTATTGATTAACCTTTGGGGAAAACAAATATAGTTGCTGATGCTTGAGTGGAAATTTTTTGTTTACTTTGTGAATGATGGTTACACGATTAACCTTGAAATGGTGGCACAATCTTAGCTGAGTTAAAAGCTAAACCGATGTTTTAATTGCAAATCTAAGAAGCTCAGAAATATGATAGAGAATTGCAAGCAGAACAAGTATAGTGTGAATAGACTTCTGATTCTAGATTTCAGGTCGGGCCTGATGACTATTATTATTATTCTGAGATAGAATTTGTGTATTGAAGAATCTAGAGCTTATATAGAAAATTTTGCACGAGACTCACAGTGGTAACTTGTCTATTCATCAGAGGAGTAATAAGATGTACAGTGATTTGAGATAGAAGCACTGATGGTCGGATATGAAAAGCGATAATTTTGATTTTGTGTTCAGATGTTTATGCATTTAGGACTATCATAGCTAATGATGATACTGAAGTGGAAAATGAGATAGAGTTATGATAGACTTCGTATTTCCTTTGACTTCGAAAAAAGAAAAATGCTATTTGAGTTATTGTTGATCGGTTAACGAAATCTGCATATTATTCCAGTACGTATAGATTTCTCACGTGGTAGAATTGCTGAGTTATGTGTTTCTGAGATTGTTAGGTTATACAGAGTGCGAGTCTCTATTATTTCAAATAGAGATCCGAGGTCTATATCGCGATTATGGAGAAAGCTACAAGAAGCTCTGAGTACGCGATTGTATTTTACACTACAATTCATCCTCACATCGATGATAAGTATGAGAGAGTGATTAGATTCGTGATGATATGCTTCATTATTATGTTTTAGAATTCAAAGGTAATTGGGAAAAATGTTTACTATTGGTTGAATTCACGTATAATAATAATTTTCAGTCAAGTATAAGATGGTACTATATGAAATTTTATGTGGTTGTAAATGACGAACTCTGTTATACTAGACGGAGCTTAGTGAGAAAAAGATATACGAGGTTGAATTGATTTGTGATTCTACAGAAAAGGTGAAAGTGATTTGTGAAAGTTGAAAACAGCTTTAGATTGACATAAATGGTATGCAGATTTGAAATGTAAAGATATTGGATTTCAGATCGGAGTCAGAGTGTTTCAGAAAGTACCACTCTTGAAGAAGATACTTTGTTGTGTTTGCAAAGAAAAGTTGACTTTGTAATTTATTAGGCTGTAATAGTTTATTGAAAGAAAAGGCCAGTGACATACCGACTTGAATTACCATAAAAGTTAGAACAGATTTATAATGTGTTTCAGTTATCTATGTTGCGATCAGACCATTTGTATATAATTTCTTCTACAGATGTTGAGATTTAGTCGACATGTCAGATAACCAAGAACTGATAAAAATTTTAACTTGAGAGGTTAAAGAGTTCTATTGAAGGTTTTGTGGTAATGGCACAGTATCAAAGAGGCTATGTAACACCCCTAACCCATATCCGTCGCCGAATTAGGGTTACGGGCATTACCAAACAAATCATAACTTTACTCAATCAATTAAATTATAATTAAACAAACTTATATAATGGTACGCACATAAGCAACAATTACATATGCATAAAACATACCTATTTTACTAAATTCAAATCACACCCTTATTTACTTATGAGATACTCAAGCAATAAACCCAACCGTATCTGTATGATTGAATAACATGACTCAATAAACATCATATGAGTACATATCAACTTGATCAAAAATACAAAGTTACAAATATGCAATTATATATATATATATATATATATATACCTAGCTTATACCGAAGTTCAGATAGATCCAAATAATCGATCAAATCAATATTCACACGAGTTCGTTTGCAAGCACATAGTTGAACCGAGAATAACTATACGGTATATACATCGCATATCACTATGATCTCATTTTTACATATATGAACATAAAGAAACAGTTCATAGTGTACCATATTCATTTGCTTTAAAATCAATCCAATTTACATATACCAAACTTACTATATACTATACCTTTTTTTTTATTCATTACAAGATTAAACATATAAGCCATAATCTTTTTAAGCATTTTGGACATAAGTAACAATTACTAATTTACCTATTTCAATGACTAAATAGCATAGTTAAAATACGTACATTTAGCCAATAAGTTAACTACCTATTCGGTTATATTCATTATTTCAACCCAATTAATCATACAAAAACTCCTATATATATGTGTGTATATACATCAAACGATTCACATATACCAATCACATGTGTCATTTCACATTTTTCCAAAATGAATATAAGTCCTTATCAAACATAATTGAATACAAAACATAAATATAACAAATACATCATTCATATATTCCATGACTAATTCCATATTATCAAAACATTATCATAGCCTGTAGTGCCATTACTCACAAGACCAATTTATACCTATTATATGCACCTAGACCATCACCGAATATAAGCTAAATAAAATCCATATCATTCTTGCATCATAATGACATAAATATATACACCATTTGAACATTAAAAAAAAAACATATATCTCAACATCAAACTAAACACAAGATAAAAGCCATATTCGTATGGCTATAATACATATAAGACAAAGTTTCCAACCCAAAACATGGACATTATCCATCCTATACATGCCTTTATCCAAAATAAACCAAACTAAAGGTGTACCAAATAGATGATAGTGTGGTTGACTTTGCTGACGTTTTCCCGAGCCCGTAGCTTGACCAAAATCTATAAAACAGAACATTCAGCACCCACAGAGTAAGCTTACTAGCTTAGTAAGTCTTAAGCAAATTCTATGCAACAATTAAACATTTTAATCAGTTTATGGCATTAGGTATAAATATTTCAATGTGTAATTTAATCATAGCCGAATGCTATCATTGCCCTTAACCTAAGCATTAGTATTTTATTACCATAAAACACATACATCTTCACAACACATAATTATCACATGTATTCGCATAATCCAAGTCAAATGAATACATCACACATAACGTTTACATATACTCATTTGAACACATATACAAACACATCCAAAACTATTCCACCATTAACCTTTCCACTTATAGCCAATTCTTTAAAATGATGTATTTAAATTCAATTTCATATATATATATATATATATATAATGTTCATACTTAACTCAAATAATGATATATCAACTTACCTCATTCCTTACTAATATAGAAGGTTTATACTTACCCGAGCTTTTAGCTCAATGCATTAGAGATGTCTCACCTTGTCTGATTCACGAATTCCTTGTCTATAACGTATCACCGGCATTAAGCCTACTAGGCATCAAAGCCCGAAAATACACACCGGCATTAAGCCTGCTAGGCAATAAGCCCGATATAATTCACCGGCACAAGGCCTGCTAGGCATTTAGCCCGATATAGATCACCGGCACAAGGCCTGCTAGGCTCGAAGCCCGAATATCAACACCATTAACCATTCCATGCACATTCATTAATACCAAAATCACATATAACACATATACATATTTTTCATAATACTATCACATATCACACTTGGATAAACTTAATCACTTTACATCAAATAAAAATTCAATTCATGGTTATACTACTAACATTCGGCCATTCCACATTTATATTCCCAAAATTTCCAAATTTCAACATTTGTTATATTACGTAAATAGTTTCTGACATATAATCGCTTAAAGACTTACCTCGGATATCGTCGGACGTCGATAACCGGCTATTCGTTAACTTTTGCCTTTCCCCGATCCAAGTCCATTTTTCTTTGTTCTTGATCTAAACATAATAAAAATAATCTCATTCAAGCACATTTCATCTCAATTTAGTCCCAAAACACATAAATGGGCAAATTACCATTTTACCCCTAATGTTTCACATTTTTACTAATTAGTCTTGTTTGCACAAAACACAAAATACACAAAATTTCATTACACCACCTAAGAGCCGAATTTCATAGGGACTATACAAGTCCATTTATTTCATTTATTTTGCATTTTAGCCCCTCAAAAATTTATTTTTGCAATTTAGCCCAAAATACTCAAATTTACTAAAATTTCCAATACAAAACATTTTAATCTATAACATAACTTTAACATATATTCATCTAACATCACAAAGCATGAGCTCCTATCATGGCCAAACATCACATACACACTAATTTCAAAAATTCTAGCATGGGTCGGATAGTACTCGAAGCAACGATCACAAAAACCTAAAAATTATCGAAAACTGAAATCAAACTAACCTTGGATTTAAGCCAACAAGTGCCGAAATTTCAAGCTTATTTTCTCCTTTCTTCCTTAGAACATTCGGCCTTAATAAACTAAAAAGATGATAATGGCTTTTCTTATGTTTTATTTAACATATATTATGTTATTTACTAATTTACTAATATAACCTTATATTATAAAATTTTATAACATATAATTTAAGGTTACTTATGTCATATACCACCCACTAACTTAAAAATGGGCTAATTGCCCTTTTAATACCTCATATTAAAAAGCCATTATCATTTTAGTACTTTTCACTATAGTATGCAACTTTTACACTTACGCGATTAAGTCCTTTTTGTTAAATTAAACACTCAAACGATAAAATTTTCATACAAAACTTTCACACACATTAATTCACATATAAAAAAACCAAAAATAATATTTAAAAAATTTTCCGGACTCGGATTCGTGGTCCCGAAACCACTGTTCCGATTGGGGTCAATTTTGAACTGTTACAGGCTAAGTGGGGAAAATCGAGGAAACTATGAGAAAATAATACCCTATGCTATTTACTGGTAAGATTTTCGGGGACGAAAATCCTTAAGGGGGGATAGTTGTAACAGCCCGTTTTTAGTCAAATCGAAACAATGGTTTTGGGACCACAAAATTTGAAGTCGAAATAATTATTTTATTATTATTTTCAAGTATACAACATGAATATATGATTGTGTGAAATTTTCATTAAGAAATTTTATCATTTAAACGCTCAATTTGATAAAAAAAAGGACTAAATCGCATAAAGTGTAAAAATTGAGTTCTATTAGCTAATGGTGTCTAATGGCAATAGAACTTAAAAGTAAAAGTCCTTATGTGGTAATTATCCCATTTATGAGATAGTGGATGATAGTGGATTGGTATTTTGTGTAAATTTTTAAGTTTTTAAAGGTTATAAAAGTAATTTGGTAATTAAATGATAATTAAAATTAGTAAAAACCATTCATCTTCTTCATTTCATCAAAACACCACTGAAAATACATAGTTCTTCTGAGCTAGGGTTCGACCATCTTAAATCCTTACAATTTGGTACGTATTTTGTTCTGTTTTTAATGATTTTTCTGTTTGTATGATCGTTGCATCTAGTACTAATTAGCCCAGGGACTATTTTGCAAAATCATTAAAGATTTTAAAAGTTACCATTGATGAATATGTATGAGTTTTGATGTTTGATGATAGATTTTGAATAGTTGTTGATCGTTAAACAAGTTTTGTTAAGTGGTTTTTAGTGAAAATGCAAATTAGGGATTAAATTGAGAAATGTGTAAAGTTAGTGGTTAAAATGTGAAATAAATGAAAAATATGGGCTGCTAGGGGTATAATGGTAATTCGGATAAGCTTGGGCATTTTGATAATTGCATTAATTTGTGATTTTGTATAATAAGAACTAAATTGTAAAAATGTGAAAGTTTAGGGACTAATGTGTAAATTAGATCAAATGAGTGTTTTGGATTAAATTGAATAAATAGATTATTAAATAAGTTAATTTTGAATATATTTAGATCAAGAAAAATGGAATTCGGATCTAGATCGGGGAAAAATGAAAATTATCGACTAATCGACTTATTTCGTTATTTCCACATTCGAGGTAAGTTCTTATGTTATAATTTCATTTCAAATGTATTCTATATGCTTTGATATAGTATATTGTGATTATGTGACTACAGACAAGTTCAGAAGTGATTCAATGAAGATTTGACAGTTGGAATCTCGGTTGAACCTTAGGAATAGTTTAGGATGCTAGTGACATGTCATTAGGTATACTTTCAGTTGGCTTCGGGCCATGATTTAGCACTTTGTGTGCGAGATAAACTGATTTGGCTTCGGGCCATAATATCAGTATTTCAGAGATGAGTTACCTTGATTTGGCTTCGGGCCATGGTATAGGTACTTATCGTGTGAGACCCTTGAGTATCCGACTTCTATTCCGGATGGTTCAATGGGTAAATGAAAGACGAGAATATGTATGAGACTGGTACAAGATGGTATAGGTACGTACAGAAATGAATTGTGTAACGCCCCAAAATTTTAATTTTTGATTTCGTGTATGTGTGACACACAATGTCTATCTGCTTCAGTGGTTATGTGTTCTGGGTGTTTGTGTGAGGTCCCAAGTTGAAGCCTTACTTGGGAAAACTTTGGTATTTTTTATAAATAAAGCCTTAACCTTGTGCAAAGGGCTTAAGTTTAATTGTTGGTAAGTTTATATCAAAATGGGCCTGCTGGTCTGGTGGTTAAGTGGAGTGTTGGAGCGTTGGAGGTCAATTCTCTGTGATGGCGTGGAGACAGTATTTTTGCTCCAATTTCGGCTAAGAGTTGTGTTGGGGCAAAATTCTGAGTAGTTGTGTTTTAGTGGGTTAATAGAGAGTGATTTTAGGAGATAATTGGGGAGAGGTTATCAGAAAATAATCTGATTATCTTTTTGTTGCAAAAAAAGAAGAAGTAGAGTTTCGGTTTTCTCTCCAATTTCCAAAACTTTTTCTAACGTTTTCTTCTTCTTCTTCTTCTTTCCTCTCCTCTGCCGGTTCTTTCCCCTAGTTGCTGCCAAAATTTCCATTATTTTTCCCCTTCCGTTTCTTTTTTTTTTCCAATTGATTCGGTTGTTCATCGTTGGTTGCGATTGATCGGTAAGTAACGGTTTTGTCTATTGTTAATCGTTCTTGGTTAATCTCTAAAAGAGGGATTCCTTTTTTGTGTTTAGGAGTTAATCAAGGGGTTGGTGGTTTTGAATCGACGCTGTGATTGTGCGAAGTCATGGTTACTCAAGCAAGGTAAGGGTTTTGCTAGGTTTTTAGTTGAGTTCCTTCAGAAATTGGTTGATTAAAAATGAATTAAGTGATTAATCTAGAGATATGTTGGTCAATTTTTAGGTTCTAGAGGCTTAGGAGTGCTTACGCATCAGAAACGATACCAGGTGAGAACCCGAAATGGAGAAAACAGGATTCGGTGAAAAGCCAAAATTGCCTGTTGTCGAGAAATAAGAGAAAATGATGCGAAAAATTGTAGAGAAATGAAATATGGGTGTTACAAACTTGGAAATCAACATTTTGCACTAAAATAGTTTTGGACAGCAGCAGTAATCTAACTTTAAAAAATCATCAAAAATAGTGGGAATTGAGTTAGAGGTTGAATAAAATATGAAATTAAATTTTATTGAGTATAGTTTTTCATGGAAGAAACAGTATAAGCAATGGAATTGTAAATCATGAGATATAATAAATTTTGTGAGACAAGGTCAGAATGATTTTGGGTTCCCCTGTTCTGACTTAGGAAAATCATCAAAAAATTGTAAAAAAATAATTAGGGGCTTAAATTTATATGTTTAAATTCTTAATGAGTCTATTTTCAAGAGAAACAAACGAAAACATCATCTAAATTCCGTACTAAGAGATAAATAATTTTTAGTAAGAAAAGGATGAAGCTGTCAAACAGCAGAATAGGGATAACTTTAAAGATTTCACTGTACTTATTTGATAAACTATAAATTTTAAAAATTTTATGGTAGAAAGGTATTTGAGTCTAGTTTCAAAAACATCAAGCAGATCTTAATTTGGAATTCTGTAGCTCAAGATATAAAAAATTTAGTGATAATGACTCAAGTAGACAGCTTTGAATGAACATATAAGTAAATAGTGAAAACATATACGAGTATTGAGCTAGCATGGGTTACTTTAAAACTGGATCACACGGACAAGGTCAATTTGGGCCGAGTGGGCCACACGGGCATGTGGGCCCACATGGGCAGATTACATGGGCGTGTGGGCCCATTTTTACTGAAATGTTTTTAAGGTTGCACGGGTTGCCCAAGTCGACTGTGAACCTACTGTAGGGTCGGTAAGCTCTACCTAGACCCCTAAATGTGTGAAATTGACTGAATGATATCTGTATTGGGCATGTTAATGCCTGAACTGAATATATGTACTGAAATTACATAATAGCATGTCATCCATTGTGTGTTGCATTGCATTGGGTTGGGGCTTATTATTCGAAGGAAGTGCACTGAAAGGCTTTAAACCTAATTTACTGGTAGCTCAGCTACAAACTACTGTATTATGCCGCATTCGGTACTACTTGGAGTTAGGGATGGGTGGGTTGATCATTACCCCACATAGAGTGTAGGGTTGGACGGAGATGGTGTGTAGAGGCTGGTTGGGTAGGATTTTTGTACTGCATAACTGTTACTGCTACTGATACTGTGATGGGCTCTGGTCCTACTGCATTTTGACACTGTACTGAGATGGGCTAAGGCCCAAATTGTCACTGATATTGAAAAGGGCTTAGGCCCAAGACTGTTCAACTGTGTACTGTGAATATTGACTGTTTGTTTGTGTCTGCGGGATTACACATTGAGTTTACGTAAACTCACCCTTTTTTGTTTAATGTGCATAGGTAAACCCCAGACTTAGACGAATCAATGCGATAGAGGACTCAGCGATGACCACAATAATTTTTGGACTTCATGGTTTTCAATTTACGATTTATAATTTGATTATTATTGATTATTTGGGTTGTAATTTAAGGACCCTTTAGGACTTTGGTTTTAAATTTTGTGTAACATCCCTTAACCCGTAACCGACAACGGAGTAAGGTTATAGACATTATTTAACCAATACTAATCAAAACACTCTATCAAAACTAAACTAGATAAAATTTCTTACCATTTCTTATTTTCATAAATAAGATAAGTTCCACCAAATCTCAATTCATCACATGCATAAAAAAATATCATTTGCATCATCTAATATCTAATTCCAACCAATTAGCAAATCACTATTCACATAGTCACTTATGACATAATAGACGAATAGGCATTTGTTACTTAACATTTTATGAATAGGCAGGTACATATATTTATGTATGTATCAAGTGACCACTAAACATGTATGCGTATATCATTAAGAAACAATTGTTACACCTTTGGTCATGTACACTTTCCATTTCCAATTCACATAGATTTATTAGTCTATTTATTAAACGATGGAATATACCATAATCATGAGTTTCATAATAAGACATTATCAATTAGTGACATGTCACATTTGGCAATAAACAAGTCATGGATATAGCATGAAATCATGGACACATCTTAGCTAGGCATTTCAAACAAAATCCTACCATTCATGTCTCATGGCCGAACCTATATATGAATGTCCCAAGTTAATTCCGAAACATGCAGCAAAATAAAAGAAAATATATTGACCGAAAATTCACCACAAATTTGATTCATAAAATCACTATAATTTGATTTCCTTTGTAACACCCCTTACCCGTATTCGACGTCAGAATAGGGTACGAGGCATTACCGGAATTACAAATTTATTTATCAGACATTTTATTTCATCTAGCATTTATATTTGAAACCAATCAAAATCAAACATATTATCCCTTAAACATATTTATTTTTCTCATTTCATGTCTCACTTGAATTTATTTCTCGTTTTAACATATTTAATTACCTTTTATTTACATATTAAAGATAATCACATATTTACATGTCATGATAAATATCATTCTCTTGCCGTTTATTCATAAACATAAATTAGTTAATTCATCATATCAATATTTCACATACTATCAACTTATATTTCCTTATATCACATAATTAAAGTTACACGAACTTACCTGGCTAAATTTGCATAAATACCAAGATTTAAGGGCATTTTGGTAATTTTCTATTTTCATCAATTTTTCAACCGATCTTAATCCAAATTAATAATTTCATACAATTTTGCAATTTTCAATAATAAAATAATCCATTCCATGTAAATTGGTCATTTCCAACATTTTTACAAAACTAATCATAAAGTTTTACTTTTATTCAATTTAGTCCCTGAGCCTAAAACATTACAAATTAGCTATGCTAGCTGAATATTCATACATATTTTCCTCCTCCTCCTCTCCATTCCACATCCTTAATGTATAAACAACACACTTGTAATTAACATTTTCTATAATTTTCATTTAATACTTTTATCTATCATTTTAAACTACTTCATAACCTTTAAAATCAGAATTTTAAGACTAGGCCTTAATTTCAGCTATTTCACAATTAGGTCCTAAAACCAATTTCTATCAATTTCACTTGATAAAATCATCATATAGCAAAATTAAAGCTTCAAATCAATATTTATTCATTATATTCTTTTAGCATTAATCCACATAAAATTTAAAAATTAACCATAGAATCATAAACTAATGAATTAGTAAGTTGGACTCAATTGTAGAAAGTCCAAAAAACATAGAAATTTCAAGGAGAAAGCAAGTATTAAACTTACATGAAGCTTGAGTATGAAAACCAACTTGAACTCTCTTCCATGACTGTTTTTCAGTTGAAGAAAATGAAGAGAAATGAAGAGAATTCTCCAGATATTTCAAATTGATCCCCTTTTTATTTAGCTAATTTTGGAAATTTTCCAATTTTTCTCCCTTTTTCTTCTTTCTCTTCTCTTCTTCTTTCTTTCCTCCCCCTGCTCTCTGCTTCGTTTGGTTTCTGTTTCTATTCCCCCCCTTTTTTTTTCTTTAGTTTATTATATAATATAATATTATAATAATATAATAATAATATATATAAATATATAATATAATAATATACTTTTAAAAAAAATCTTAGATTTTCTTATGTTACACCGCCTCAACTATGCAAAATGGTATAATTACCATTTTGATCCTTCATAATTTCTTTTAATCTATAATTTAACTTTTACTTTCATTTCAGTTTAGTCCTTTTCATTTAATTTCCTACCCAAACGTTAAAATTTTCTAACGAAAGTTTAATAATAGCTTAATGACACTCCATAAATATTTTTAGAAATATTTATGGCTCACTTTATGAATTCGAGGTCTCAATACCTCGTTTTTGGCCCAATTTTTCTCATTAATTCTTTCAGTTCACAAAATTCACTAATTTTAAAATATTTCTAAAATCACACTTAACTTATAATTATCGATTAACAAAATTTTCTAACTTTTCGTCATATTTAATGATCTCGAATCACTGTTCCGACACTATTTAAAATTGGGCTGTTACAACTCTTCCCCCTTAAAAAAAAATTTCGTCCTCGAAATTTCCTTATTATTTTGATCATGAACTTCATTATTTCTATAATTCTATAGCTCCTTTGTGCACATATTTATCTAGTTTATCATTTATATCCATTCCATATCCTTTCAGTTTGCAATTCATTTTTAATTCAATATTGCGAACATACCTTATAACGAAAATTACTTACCTTTTTATAAGAGGCCCAATAGATTAAATAGAATATTTAAGATATATGAAACAAATATAGAAGTGTATTATTATTTACTATTAATCAGATAGCACTTGATGAGTACCAAAGTGTTATTATCAGAGAATGCGCTAGAGTTCCTTAATGGTATACCACTAATATCTTAGTAGATCTAATCTCATTTACTTGGGAAAATTACATTATACACGCATGTCACTTTTACAATTTTAACATAATGCTTTTACATACTTTACAATTTAACCATTGTACTAAAAACCTGTATGTTTATATCTTTTCTTTCTTTAATATATGTAACATATTTCAAAATTTACTAATCATTCTTAATTTACCAATAATTCTTATCATGTGCTTCACATATCATTTTTTTTTTCAATTCCAATTTCACTTCAATTTATTCACAACTAAATTTAATTTCACTTGATATTCATATCTACCCCTATTAACAAGACTCGGACTTTGACGGATACGCGGATTCCAACCAATCACACCAAAATAATGAAATCCTCCATTACACACCAGTAAGGCATTAAATGCCTCTTCGGATAAACCGAAGAATATAATACAGAATTATCACCTCGGCCGAGCCTCAAATCTCCTCATCACATTACAAATCCTATGGCATGCCATTTGTATCCAATCTAGTCTGATAAGTTAATAGGGTATTCAAATCTTTTTTTTTTTAATTTCAAAATTCACTTTTTTATTTTCTAATCAGTATATAATTCAATACCAATACATATTTCACATATTCACATATAATCATACTTCAATTCAGTTCCAACCACTTTTCAATCAATACACAATTCACATATTCATAATTTAATGCATTTTTATTCAATTCATATTTTTAATTTATTGTCCAATCAAATTTAAAATCACTAATTACTTTTCAATCAATATACATTTCAATTACTCATATATTTTCTTTATTTAATTCAATTTGATTCCATTCAAATCACTTTTAGTTTCCTATTAATATACCTTCAAATATTCACATAATTCATAATTCAGTTACGTAATTTAAATAACTTTCTAATTTCCAGTTCATTCTATTTTCACTTCTTATTTCAATCAGTTCACAGTATTGCAGTAATTCATTACATCAATAATTTCATAGTTTAATACAATACACATAACAATATTCAGTAACTTCACAATTCAATTCAGTACTCAAAATAATATTCAATATTCCATAATTCAGTTCAGTATCAGTCTCAATTTTCAGTACCCAATCTTAAATTTATCATTTTACTAAACACTTACCTTAAAATACTTACCACACATAATTAATAAATTACACATAATAATGATAAAGTTTGAATTATAGTGATACAAATATCATCAAAGTCAGAAGATATCACATTATCTCAAGTTATATATTAATAATGGCAAATATTTCTAGACTTCACATATACTACGTTTGGTCCGAGAACCGACTAAACCATAGCTCTGATACCACTAAATGTAACACCCCTTACCCGTATTCGACGTCGGAATAGGGTACGAGGCATTACCGGAATTACAAATGTATTTATCAGACATTTTATTTCATCTAGCATTTATATTTGAAACCAATCAAAATCAAACATATTATCCCTTAAACATATTTATTTTTCTCATTTCATGTCTCACTTGAATTTATTTCTCGTCTCAACATATTTAATTACCTTTTATTTACATATTAAAGATAATCACATATTTACATGTCATGATAAATATCATTCTCTTGCCGTTTATTCATAAACATAAATTAGTTAATTCATCATATCAATATTTCACATACTATCAACTTATATTTACTTATATCACATAATTAAAGTTACACGAACTTACCTGGCTAAATTTGTATAAATACCAAGATTTAAGGGCATTTTGGTAATTTTTTATTTTCATCAATTTTTCAACCGATCTTAATCCAAATTAATAATTTCATACAATTTTGAAATTTTCAATAATAAAATAATCCATTCCATGTAAATTGGTCATTTCCAACATTTTTACAAAACTAATCATAAAGTTTTACTTTTATTCAATTTAGTCCCTGAGCCTAAAACATTACAAATTAGCTATGCTAGCTGAATATTCATACATATTTTCCTCCTCCTCCTCTCCATTCCACATCCTTAATGTATAAACAACACACTTGTAATTAACATTTTCTATAATTTTCATTTAATACTTTTATCTATCATTTTAAACTACTTCATAACCTTTAAAATCAGAATTTTAAGACTAGGCCTTAATTTCAGCTATTTCACAATTAGGTCCTAAAACCAATTTCTATCAATTTCACTTGATAAAATCATCATATAGCAAAATTAAAGCTTCAAATCAATATTTATTCATTATATTCTTTTAGCATTAATCCACATAAAATTTAAAAATTAACCATAGAATCATAAACTAATGAATTAGTAAGTTGGACTCAATTGTAGAAAGTCCAAAAAACATAGAAATTTCAAGGAGAAAGCAAGTATTAAACTTACATGAAGCTTGAGTATGAAAACCAACTTGAACTCTCTTCCATGACTGTTTTTCAGCTGAAGAAAATGAAGAGAAATGAAGAGAATTCTCCAGATATTTCAATTTGATCCCCTTTTTATTTAGCTAATTTTGGAAATTTTCCAATTTTTCTCCCTTTTTCTTCTTTCTCTTCTCTTCTTCTTTCTTTCCTCCCCCTGCTCTCTGCTTCGTTTGGTTTCTGTTTCTATTCCCCCCCTTTTTTTTTCTTTAGTTTATTATATATAATATTATAATAATATAATAATAATATAATATAAATATATATATAATAATATACTTTTAAAAAAAATCTCAGATTTTCTTATGTTACACCGCCTCAACTATGCAAAATGGTATAATTACCATTTTGATCCTTCATAATTTCTTTTAATCTATAATTTAACTTTTACTTTCATTTCAGTTTAGTCCTTTTCATTTAATTTCCTACCCAAACGTTAAAATTTTCTAACGAAAGTTTAATAATAGCTTAATGACACTCCATAAATATTTTTAGAAATATTTATGGCTCACTTTATGAATTCGAGGTCTCAATACCTCGTTTTTGGCCCAATTTTTCTCATTAATTCTTTCAGTTCACAAAATTCACTAATTTTAAAATATTTCTAAAATCACACTTAACTTATAATTATCGATTAACAAAATTTTCTAACTTTTCGTCATATTTAATGATCTCGAATCACTGTTCCGACACTATTTAAAATTGGGCTGTTACATCCTTACTAGCTTAATATGAGAAAATTTTCAAACATCCCTATAAGCATTAAATAGACATTCATTTATACTTTGTGCACAACCATGCCAAACATAGCTTCATGAAAACGCATCTACTAAGGTAAAAGTTATAACATAATTGACTATGCACATTTAAACAACATCTCCAACTTAATCTAATAGTTCCAATCCAAAAGATAAAGCCATTTTCGTATGGCAATAATACATTCATTTAACTAAGGATTAGATTTACTCAAAAGGGTTTAGCCTATACATGCCATACACTTAACGTCATTCAAAAATAAGGGTACCAAATTTATTGATAGTGTGATGAGCTTCTAACACGATCCCCGAGCACGAGATAAACTTCCCAAAGAAATCTATAATTCACGAACAAAGGCATTCAAGTAAGCTACCAAAGCTTAGTAAGATTTAAGTAATTCTTTAGCAATTAAACTTATTCAAGATCTCATAACTAACTTCTTTATCATGTTCTAACCGAATAACCAGGTATTCAAATATAAATTCATAATAAACACATATGTATATATATATATACAAATATCACCATCACATATTAACTAATTTATCTACAACTCTTCCACTAGCCAAAATCTCATGCTTCCATTTGAGCTTTCATGAAATTTCAAATTTTCAAGTACATAATACATACCTTTAATTCCTTACCTTTCGTGATTTAACCATTCATGTGTCACATACGATGCCATACCCGATCCTTTCCATATACATAATAATATTAGCATCTAAATTAAATTAACAATTTTCTTATCTGCACCCTTAATAATAAAATTAGTAACGTATCGCACACTAAGTGCCGTTACTCATTATTTCCGCACACTTAGTGCAATTTGTTCCGGTAACGTCTCGCACACTCAGTGTCGTTACTCGTTAATTCCGCACACTCAGTGCTTTATGACCGGTATCGCACACTAAGTGCCCGGATATATATTTGTATATTCAATGCCGTTTAATACTCATATAAATTTTTCTTTCTTTCTTATATCACTACATGAATTTCCAATTTCTAAATTAACCACCGACATATAAATACAATTAAACGTATCCATGCCACCACATGAAACCTTATATTCTGCCAAATTACAAAACATGCAATCATATTATAATTGCATATCACCATACCATAATTTAATATTCCTCCAACTATAAACAACCTTAACATTTCATCTACAAACATTTATCCGTGCATTTCGAACCAAGGTACCAAATAACATGCATTAATCTAAGTAGGAATTAACATCCAATTTTTTCTCACATTCGGAAATATGACATTTCGTACATACTTATTTTAACATTAACACACATAATTTCAAAAAGGTATAAGCTTAATAAAATTACTTAAACCTTACCTCGGATGACAACGGCTAATTCTTCTCGATTAATTGTTCAACTTAGCTTTTCCTTTATCCACCCATCTTTCCTTTGAATCTTGATCTAAACAATTTCAATTAAGCACACTTAAAAACATTTCCATTCAATTTGATCCATAAACACATAATTTAGCAAATTTATGAATTTACCCCTAACCTTTACAATATATACAATTTAGTCCCTAATGCCAAACCCATCAAATATTAAAAAAATTTGATTGTTTTCCCCTAGGCCAATCTTCATAAGGACTTTATAAGTCCATATATTCAACAAATTTTTCAATTTGACCATTCAAGATAATATTTTCACAAATAATTCTCTAATTAGCTACTTTCCTCAAAACTCAAAACAAAAGATGTTCATCTATCTCCAATCTTAATTTAATACAAAAGAAATCATCATGAAATTCAACTTATCTACAATGGTATATTTCACATACATGACTATTGCACAAAATTAACAAATGGGTTTGAAAGTAGGATGAATAACAATCACAAAAATACAAAAATAATCAAAATTTCAAAGCTTAAACTTACCCAATTAAGCCTAACCCTTGCCAAAACCCCTTGGAACTTCTTCCCTTTCTTTTTCTTCCTTAGTTTCGGCCAACAATACAAAAAGATGAACATCCATTTGCTTTTCCTTTTTGTTTTATTAAAATATAATTATTTAATATATTATAAGTGTTGTTATTATTATATTACCTATATAATTAATATTAAAACACTTAATGGTTGCAAGTTGTCTTCCACTATCCACTCAAATGGAGAATTTATAAATCAAGTCCACATATTAAAGGAAACAAATTAATTTAGTCATTCAATTTAGATAAAGGCTATTTTTACCACCTTTGTAATTAAGTGCCTTGACTAAAATTAAGCATCCAAACAAACGAATTAACCTACCATATTTTAAGACATACTCAAGCACATAACATAGATATCAAAATAATAATAAAAATATTTTTCTAACCCGGATTCGTGGTCCTGAAACCACCGTTCCGACTAGGGTCGTAATTAGGCTGTTACATTTTGGTTTTTATTTATTTATTTTACTTTATGGATTTATACCTGCTGGTCGTAGGAAATTCGATTTTCAAAAAGTTAAAGTAATTTCTAAACGCATGATCACCTAAACTGTTTTATTAAAGCTTCCGCAACAAGGGATGTTTCAAAACAAATGTTTTAAATGAATAAAGACGACTTCCTAAGTTCTAACAGAGGTTTACTAAAGATAATAACATGGAATTTTTTCATCGTAACAACGAGGTTTCAAAAACACCATCGTGTGACATTGCTAGATACAGCCATAACGTCTAGGCCGGGTTTGGGGTGTTACAAATTGAGTATTGAAACTATGGAATTGATGAGTTCCTTGGTAAGTTATGTGAATGATAGCTTTGTGATTTAATAGAATTGTTGTATATTGCTTTCTATTATTTAAATGATTAATGAATAGTGATATCTACTCATTGTTAACATACAAGCTTACTAAGCTATATAGCTTACTTTGTTGCTTTTCCATGTTTTATAGTGATTTCAAAGCTAGCTCAAATTCGGGGATCGTTGGAGATCGTTTCACACTTACCACCTATCACTTGGTACCTTTGAACTTTGGTATTTTAAGTATATGGCATGTATAGGAATTTTGAGACATTTTGGTTATGGATTGATAATGATTTTGGTCATTTGTAATGACTAGTAAATATATATATTTTGGTATGTAAATATAGCCATGAGATTTGGCTTAATTTGGTGGATTTGGTTATGTGCTTATATGTGCAGTATGGTTGATATTTGAGTTCATGAATGGCTTGTTATGAAGCTTGTGGATATTGTCATAGTAAAGGTTAATTGGTTGATATTGGTTTTGAATTGTATTTGTGAATTGGTGCAAAATAATATATGTTTGGTAAAGGTTTAGCTAGCTGTTTGGTATATGTAATTAGGTATGTTTTTGATTGGATAAACTTGAAGTTATAAGCATGTTGGTTGCTAGTATTGGAAATGGTATAATTTAGTCTTGATTGTGGCTAAAATTGATGTTCAATTATGCTTTGAATTGTTTCCATTTTGGTTGTTTAAGTGAACTTAATTTTGGGTGGCAAAATGGCTTGGTAAATAGCCTAATTTTTGTCCACACGGGCGTGTGCCACAGACGTTTGTGACACGCGGTCATGTTACACGGCCGTGTGTCCCCTGGTGTTGAAATTGAAATGAATTCAGTATGCTCCACACGGTCTCATACACGGGCGTGTGATCGGCCGTGCGTGTGGCACAAGTCAGTATACCCCCTAATTGGCACACGGCCTAGCATACGAGTGTGTAACTTGGCCGTGTTGCATAAGTCAGTTTACCCTACAGGTTTGGCATGGCGTAGCATAAGGCCTAGCATATGGGCGTGTGTGGCCACTTCGAAAGGCACACGGGCTAGACACATGGGCATGTGGTTGGCCGTGTGACCCAAGTCAGTAAGCTCACTTGTTTGGACAAGGGGTAGGACACGGGCATGTGATCCCATTTCAAATGTCCACACGACCTGTGACACGGGCGTGTCTGGTGGCCGTGTGTCCCCTGTTTTGAAGAAAAATTTTATAAGTGCTCAAATTATTTTAAAAGTTATCGATTTAGTCCCAAACCACTCCCAATGCATGTTTAGGGCCTCATAGGCTCGTATTAGGGACAAAGTGATTGAAATTGAATGATGATTTCATGTATTGATAAAATGTATGAGAAAAAGTATGTTTAAATGTGTTGTAAGTCTGGTAATACTCAGTAACCCTATTCTGGCGTTGAACACGGGTGAGGGGTGTTACATGTACTGTTAGTCTAGTCAGTCACATCTATGTCTTTATATTCTA
Organism: Gossypium australe; assembly: GCA_005393395.2. Lineage (NCBI taxonomy): Eukaryota > Viridiplantae > Streptophyta > Magnoliopsida > Malvales > Malvaceae > Gossypium > Gossypium australe. The sequence continues at coordinate 14,327,649 of CM016614.1, forward strand.
GGAGTCATCCACTCCGATGCCTCCTTAATTGGACTTGATAGACAACATATTAGTCTTTTAATCGGTTTGTTCATTTCTAATTAGACTAAAGACAAGTTTAGGTTCGTCTACTAATATAAGCTATCTTTCTATACTACGATCCGACGACATAATACTGTTTAGTAAGTTAAACATTTAGACAACCAATGAGCAACATTTGCTTCCATTTTACTTTGCGTTCAAAAATCAATTGAAGACAATTTATACAAAGTATATTAATTTAATTAATGAATTTATTTTATTAATCAATCTGTTCAAAAAATTTACAAGTGTATATTGATGAAAATGCTACACTTAAGGCACCAGATCCAACACATGTGGGCTCAACTGCTTTATCCTATCAAGTCAGAATGAAGGACAAGATATATCCTGTCACGGACATCCTCATCTCATTCAAGGCATCCCTCCCATGCGCTTTGTAATGATGGCTAGATGACAAGTCTAACATGTTAACACCATGTTACACGGGACCCCTGTCTGTAAATACCTTTAGGAACAATTAAAAATGATCGACCTTCCACTTTGCCAACACTCTTTCAACCTTAAGCCTTTACGTTATTTTCTCCACCACTACCTATAACCTTTGGCTTTCTACCCCAACTGGGTGAACCAGCTTCCATAACAACCACCCTTCTCTCCCATATATTTTTCTCTTGTTCTACATTGTATCAACAACTCTTAATATGTTGTATCAAAAAAAATTATAATATAATATTATTAATATAAATAGTATCGTAATTAATTTTTAAAAATTAAAAATAGTATTAACAAAATTTAATAAAAAAATAGAAATGTAGACAAGATCAAAGAGTGAAAGCTCAAGGGGTTTGAACTCTAAAGTCGAAACAAATGGATCTAATCCAATCAAATCCAGATCTAATATGAAAACAAAGGATAATTAATATAAAGTGATTGATAAAGCAAACAGTAAGAGAAAAGTTTAAAACAATAGACAAATTCTAACGATTCCTACAAAAACTAAAGCAGCTTTTTAAGATTGTTGTCTTATTTGACCGTTTCTTTGTAATAATCAGATGTGCTTTAATCTTGTTTCAGGATTTGGTAAATTTCAATAATATCATCCACTCTTTTTCTTCTTTCTATAACCTTTGCTTTTTCTTTATAGTTTATGAATATCTATCTATTCATGATTAATATTTTTAATATATTCGGAAAATATTAAAAAAATACATCATTTTATTTATACCTTAAACATAAATATCAAACACATATACTTAAAAAAATAATAAAAAATCTTAACATCTGTTTTAAAACACTTTAAAATCTTTCCCACAACATTTTCTTTTATAAATGCCGCCGCCTATAGGTGTTTACCATTAACATGCCCAGTGTAGTGTCTGAGAAATTTTTATATATTATATAATTTTTTAAATATTAAAAGGTATATGTGTTGTTGTTTAAAAGAATTGGGTTTGGTTGAAATTAAGACTTAATCCATATAGTTGGCTCGTTTTTCATTATCCATTTATACTAAAAGTCATTTAATTTTGATTCATTAACCTATTTTAATATTTAAATTATTTTTTTTCATTTTATCCTAAAAATTAATCAAATCCAATAAAAAATATCACGTGCCATATTATTATTGATTTTTATTTTTTAGATAAATGAAAAGTAAAATAAAAATCAATATATATATATATATATATATATATAATTTAGGGGCCAGATGCATAAAATATTTAAGCCTGGTAACATTATCCTAAAGTAAAACCTCTTGTCATATGTCTCATTGAGATCATTTGCATTTTTAAAATGAGTGATGTACTTTCACCTTCAAATATTCATATTATTATATATTTTGTTCAACTTTATATTCATTTTATATTAAATTAAACCAATCGTCATCATAACATGATGGCCCAATAGAATCCTGATTATCACCTTCTATTTATTTTTGTCTTGTCAATATTATTTTTAAAAGCATTTTTTCCATTCAATAAAATGTCATAATCCTACCCTATTACATAAATAAATAATGTCTCAATATATCTATCAGCACCTCATTACGGTGAGCTGGACTGAGAGTTGGATGAAGGTAAAAATGATAGGGCTATTTGCAAGTCAAGGTCAAAAAGAAATGAAGAGGTCTCAAAGTTTATGCTTTGCAAGTTCTATGAGTATGATTTGTAGAGTGAAAATAGAGTAGAGGAGTGTAAGGGAAAAAAGTTATACTCGAAAATAATGTCGGGAATTGATACTTATAGTTTATTATTGGGTTATATTTATATTCAGATCTAATAACTAGTTAATAATTGAATGTGAATGATGTTACCTTTTCTATTTATTAAGTTTGTTATAAATTCGTTGTACGTGCTTATTTGGTGGCAGGAGCAGAAGGAGAGGTAGTGACCTTGACCTCCAAAAAATGAAAAATTACTTTATAATTTTTTCAGTTTTTAAGAAATCATTTATTAGTATAATGGTAAAGGTATTATTTCCATTTTTTGACCCAAAATAGTGTTCTAGCTTCATCATTATCCTCAACCTTTGATGTGGTAAGAGCCTAAGCTTCTTAAAATCTCTATTTGGATGTTAACCAAATTTGATTGAATGTTTTGAACAACACTGGGAAATTAAATGGTTTAGATATTGAAGATATCTAAGTTTAGGCGGAAGTGGTTTAGTTGAAAAATAAAAAGACCTTATTTATTACTTTGAATTTATACCCAAAATGTCATAATCTTTTGGTTTTACAGACAATGATTACACTTTTTCATCCAAGGTAAGATGTGGGCTTCACATTTTTATTATTCAAACTATTCCACTTAAATAAATAAATAAACTTATTTATGTATAACGTAGACTTGAATAAAATGAAAAAGAAAATTAATTTTTTCATTTAAAACAATAAATAAATTTCTTCTTTTTATATATATTTATGGAACTTAATTATTCCATTCAAATTAGGTGCATTAGGTTGACTGTTACCCACTGACTCTTAAAAATCAACAACCACTTACTTTTCTCTTTTCGTTATAATGTAATAATTTATTATATAAGGTTTAGTTAAACTAATTTCATCCATAATTCTCAAATGTTTAGTGAAACTGAATGTAGAGAAAAATCAATAATAGATTTTTAAATATATTATAAAGAAAATGTGTGGCGGTTATAAATAAATTATTTGATTGGTAGCAGTGATTTTTAATTGACTTTCACATATCTTTAACAAATAAAAACTAAATAAATAAAACAGTTGATTGTGAAACTTAAAAAAAAAAAAAAAAACTACCCTCTCAATATATCAAATAATAATAATTTACTGTTTTACTGGAAGTAAAGCAGGCAACTTCACATTGGGTGCACATAAACAGTTAAATGGAATTTATCCAAAACCAATAGGTGTCTTAAAAAAATTGTTTGCCTAATAAGTTAACTTCAATTCCACCCTAACCTCACACATTCAAACCCAATGTGCCTTTGGACCAACAACTCACCAATATGCCTCCACTTTAAGGGCATTCTTTTTCACTAATTCAACATAATAATTTCACGAGGGATTCACAGGTAAATTTTGCATTTATTCCACTCTATTAATTTTTTATTCATTAATATCTAATATAATCATCATCGCTATTCAGATGTACATGAAATGTAAAATGGTGATTAAATATGCATTGAATATTAATAGACGAAAAAGTAATAAAATGAAGTTAAACCCGTGGTTCACATGTTTTAATATTCAAATTTTAATAATGACATATAAATAAATTAATTTTGTATACGTTCAAGTGTAAAATTGAGATCATATAGAAAATGTAAAATAATTTATTTGGCCCTTTAATTTTTTTTATTTAAAAAAAGGTCATTTTAGTACTCCATTTAAGTTTTCACCTCTTTCAACCATTAAACTTGTACTATTTATCAAATCACCCCAAAATAGATAACAAAATTAATGTTTGTTAACTTTGTTAGCGTGGCATTCATATGGTTATAGGTAATTAATTAATTTTTAAAATTAATGTTTATTAATTTTCCTATTAATTTTGGGGTGATTTGACAAATAATACAAGTTTAAAGATAAAAAAATGAAATGAAGAACTAAAATGACTTTTTATAAAATTTGAGGGTGAAATAAGTCATTATACCTATATAAAAACTTAAATAATATAAGTCTCTAATATTTAAATTTGGAAGCAAACAATTAGATAGGGATGATAATTTTGAGTCCCGGAAATTAATCAAAACAAAATTATAAAATGAAAGAGATGGAGTGTATAAAAAAATGTGCTCAAAATATCAATTTCTTCCTCGAAAGGGTAAAATTGAACATCAAAGGCCACGTTTAAGAACCCAAAAATAATTTCTCCTTCACTCCAGTCCCGCGTTTATTATACAAACGGCGAGTCACGTTTATTTATTTATTTATTAATATACTTAATTTTTAGAAACAACAATCTCTCCAACAAATACCAGTGTTGTTTTTTTCCCAACTTTCAGAAAAATCTCTCCTCTTCAGTTCTCAAAGTCTAATATTCTTTCTTTAAAATCCCCTCTCACTCAAAGGATTTTCTTGACACTGCTCTTCTTTTCTCTTTGTTTCCCCCCTCGTTGCTCCAAAGACAACATGTAACTGAAGAAATGTATTTTTTTTTCGTATATAAGAAAAGGTAGCCTTAAAAGTTAATTTATTTTGGTTTATTTCTTCATCAATGCATCGAATTTCGCTTTTTTTTTTATAGTAAAAGATTCTAGATTTTTTTTTTTTACAAAATTTCTGGCCTTGTTGTCACTTGTCATGCTTTCATGGGTTAGAAGTCTTCTGTTTCTGGGCTTTTTTTTTCTTTCTCCCTTTTCCTTTCTTTCTTTGCACTCTGTTTGGTTGGTGAGAAAGCTTAGGAAATAGAAGTTGGAAACTGAAAGTGAAAGAAAGAGTTAGGTTTTACTTAAAAGCTCTTTGCTTTCTTGAAACTATTTTTTGGACTTCTTAAACTCTTTTTTCTTAGTAACCATACAGATCAGTTTTGGTTTTTTTTTTTTTTTTAAATATGTAATCAGCAGAAAGATTCAGTTTTTTTTTTGTCCATAATAATTAATAGGTTTCTGACCAATGTTAATCGGATCAAGTATATTTTTTTTTCAAATCACAAAGCTTTAGGAAAATTATTGGCTTTCTCTCTCTCTCTCTCTCTCTCTCTCTCTTTATTTTTTTCTTTTCTTTTTTTTTTTCTGAATTTTGTTTCCTGGGGTTATTTCCAATCGGTTTCTTCTCACATTTATGTGAATTTGAGTAGTTTTGGTACAAAACTATTCATATAGAAGACTAAAAGTTGTTCTTTTGTCATGTATATCACTTTTGACTTTTATTCCATTTGCTGTGATAAATGCCATGAAATGAAAGTTCTAAACTTGACCTTCTAGTTTTTGTAAATATTAGCATTATTTGACTCAGATTTGTATTACAGTTTTTTTTTTTTAAATTTTTTTCTTTTCTTATTGTCAATTTGTTGATAGTTTAGAATTGGCTTGATTTGACCCTAGAATTGTATTTGCAGTTGTTTCAATGGACTGGAGGCTTGAATAGCAAATAATAAAAAATAGTAGATATGAGAGGGGAATCATCTGGTTTGGTCATTGGGATTTCAATAGGAGTGGTGATTGGTGTGCTTTTAGCTATTTTTGCACTGTTTTGTATAAGGTATCATAGAAAGAGATCCCAGATAGGGAACAGCAGCTCCAGGAGAGCTGCAACTATTCCTATTAGGGCTAATGGAGCTGATTCTTGTAACATGTTATCCGATTCAACTATGGGTCCTGAGTCACCTGTGAAATCTGGGAGAAATGGAATGTCTATGTGGCTTGAAGGGCTTAGAAGAAGCAATGTTGTCTCTGTGTCTGGAATACCTGAGTATTCATACAAGTATGTTTCTTTTGAAACTTATTGTACTTACGCATCATTAACAAAATGTTTCTTTCTTTAGTTTTATGTATTGTGTTCATGAATCGACAAGATGTGTTAGTAATTGGTTTGTCTTGTTATCCATGTGATATGATAAATGATTTAATGGCTGTGGGAAGTTACTTTGGTGGTCCATTCATAAATAACTTTGATTAGTTTAATCATGCCTTGTATTTGTGTCCAAAGTAGATAGCTTGATAGGAATTTTCAAGGAATTCCAATTTTGGAATCTGTGAAGTTGTTTGTTTTCAGTAAAAATGAGCATTCTTGATCAGAAACTAACTGAATTTCTTGCATTTCAATACTTTTTACTAAGATTATGGCCTGGACTTAAGAATGTGTTTGAGCCCTTAATACTTCCATTCATGCTATAGCAACCTTGTAGTATAGTTTGGTGGTTTGAGGTAGGAATGAATTTATATAGCATGAGCTTTTTCCTTTATTTTCTTTGCTAATTCATTGATGGTGTCACGCATGCAGGGATTTGCAGAAAGCAACTTATAATTTTACAACACTAATAGGACAGGGAGCATTTGGTCCTGTTTATAAAGCTCAGATGTCAACTGGTGAGACTGTTGCAGTAAAAGTGCTTGCAACAGATTCTAAGCAAGGGGAGAAAGAGTTCCAGACCGAGGTAGGGATGGTCTATAGTTGATGTTCACATTGGAATATTTTAATGGCATAATTCTTCTGTTCTATGTTACATTTCCACATAAACAATAGTTTAATAGGGTTATTCTTAGTTCCTACATGATATTGCTACTTTAGAATCATTTTCTTGCTTCTTAAGTGAAAGCTACATGTTCTTTGTACTAAAGCAATGAGGTAATTAAAACACGGGTTGCTTGGACCGTCATATTTTCTAGAAAAAAACTCCACAAAAAGCATCTGCTACACAAAATTCGGGGAAAACTAGATTATCCAATCAAAATCGTGCACAATGTCTCACCCAACTTACCGGTTTCCCTTTTTAAAATGGATATGCTGATTGCATTTCTCCATATGTGCATGTGTGCTTTTTGTTGTTCCTTCCCGCACTCGTGCTTGTTTAATGTTTCATCCTCATATCATTTCAGGTTATGTTGTTGGGAAGACTGCATCACAGAAACCTTGTAAATTTGGTTGGATATTGTGCAGAAAAGGGTCAGCATATGCTTGTCTATGTGTACATGAGTAAAGGCAGCTTGGCTTCTCATTTGTACAGTAAGTACACTGTCAACTATCCATTTGAAAGATTAGTATAATGTTGAATGGCCAAAGCTGAAATATTGTAATATGAACTTGAATATCAGCCGGTCTCGCTCTTCTCTAGGTTAAGATTTTTACAAAACAAAGTTTTTCTGGATCATTTGCATTCAATATTTTCCAACACAATTTGCCTGTTGGTTCTGTAATATGTTGCTTGATTTTGTTTCTAGTTCATTGAGCCATTGATTGTCATGTCAATGCTAAAAAAGCAAAAAACTATAATGAGCAGGCCAACCTTGCTGATAGCATGCTGTCATCAATGCCTTTTGTATAGAATCCATCCTAAAACCACCTAATTATAGGTGAAGGGGCCCATCTTGAATTTAAGACCCCAGGAAACCCAGTACTTAATAGATATGGGGTATCACCGCTTAACACTACCCGCCATGTGTAGCTCAACAAGGGCCTACGTGGACAACCTCACTAGGGGACCTTAACATCACATGGGGTTAGGCAAGAAGAAAAAATACACTAGACTTTAATATAATGTTAAGCATCCTACATAAAACCTACTGGTAATAGGTGAAGAGGTCCAACTCGAATACAACATCACAGGAAATCCAGTACTTAACAGATATTTTGTAACATCTCCTAACACTTTACATACTTAAATATGCAAATGAATTGGTATGGTAAAAATAAGTATGTAAATTGCATTGGAATACAATTAGCTTTTGTATTCTAAATCATCAAGAAATTAGGGTTTAGGAGGAACTTTATAGCTGCCTGCTCGTTGAAATTTTGATTCATATACAGTGGCTTTTATTAAAAACAGCATTTCATCTTTGTGCAGGTGAAAATCTTGAACCTCTGAGCTGGAACTTGAGGGTTTATATCGCTTTGGATGTAGCCAGGGGCTTGGAATATCTTCATGACGGGGTAATATTTTTTCTTATTTGGACTATAAATGGACCTGTCTTGCACGCATGTAGCTGCAGACTCTTGTGCATGAATTTTAAGTTTTTGGTAACATTTATAAATTTATTTTTACTTACTTTTCAGGCAGCTCCTCCTGTAATACACCGGGACATTAAATCTTCCAATATTCTGTTGGATCAGTCCATGAGAGCCAGGGTAAGTTCTAGCAGATTGATATTTATATATTGCTATCATAGAAGCATGTGGATTCTGTTACGATTCCATCTTCCTTTAAGGTTGGATAAACCTTTCAACACTATCCTTTGTTGAAGGGACCTCGTGTACTATGGTATAGTTAAGTACATTATTAAATAGATGACTTAATCTTATGGGAATGCCATCATAAGCAGGTAGCAGATTTTGGTCTTTCAAGAGAAGAGATGGTAGACAAACATGCAGCAAACATACGAGGAACATTTGGATATCTTGATCCGGAGTATATATCCACAAGGACCTTTACTAAGAAAAGTGATGTCTACAGCTTCGGGGTATTGCTGTTTGAACTCATAGCCGGCAGAAATCCTTTACAGGGTCTCATGGAATATGTTGAGCTAGTAAGATCTCTCTTTTTGCTTTGTTAAAAGTTGAGCTTGTATCCATGTTCTGAAATATGATAGTGAAATGACAAACAGGCAGCTATGAGTACTGAAGGGAAAGTCGGGTGGGAGGAAATTGTGGATTCACGATTGGACGGTAAGTTTGACTTGCAAGAACTCAACGAAATAGCAGCTCTTGCGTATAAATGTGTGAATCGTTTTCCCAAAAAACGACCTTCCATGAGGGACATTGTGCAAGTGCTAACACGAATCCTTAAAACAAGACACCGCAAGAAGCATCAGAAGTCCCTATCTGCAACCGCAGATGAGGTTTTGGTCGACATAGAGCAAGGAGAAACAAAGAACCCAATAACCGAACACCAGAGAGAGGAGTCCATGGACAGTGCAGCTGACACCTTTGAAATGTAACATAGCTGATACCAGTGGTTCTTCCATTTGTTAATTTGTTAAATTTTCTTGGATTTGATCTTTGTTTTGTGTGAAAGCAGGTATGTTTGTAGTGTTTGAGGTCTCTTTCGAGTGAGTTGTTTAGGGCAAAGGATTGTTTATAATTTGTTGTAACATAGCTCTTCCTCCATGCATTTGCTGATCTAATTTTGTATATTAAATACTTCAGAAATGAAAGCATAGATAATGTTTTTTCCTGCAAATCAAACTTAAACATTTGAGCAAATTTAATATTATATACTTAGAATTATTTACATACATCCAAACAAAAACACTAATTTTTTCTTCATTCATTAACAAACCAAATTTCATCATCTGAGAAAATTTAATATTACACACTAGAACTAATTAAAATGCATAATTCACATTTGTAGTTTAATCCATATGATATAATTATTTAATACAAATGTAAAAAAAAAAAAATTGGATTTTATAATTTTGAGGAAAGGTTAAAATATGCACCAACTCCCTCTACTCTTTGTATATTTGAAATTATGTCCCTTTATTTTTATGTTCAGGATTTAGTCCTCTCTACTTTTTAAATTTCAAATTTTAATTCCAGTAGTGTGATTTTTGAAATAAAAAAACTCACTTGTTAGCCATGTAATGAAAAATCATGTTGTAATGAACCTGAATTTGACAAAATAAGTTTTAACGGTGTTAGCAATTGGATTGTATTTTTAAATTCAAAAAATAGAGGGATTAAATTTCAAATGCATGAAAAGCATAGGGATTTAAAGCATATTTTAACCTTTGAAAATTTTTTTTATTTCCAGTTTTAAGCCCACAAAGCCCATCATATTTGACCCATGTCCAAAACTCTGTCGTTTCCAACATTATCTATGGCTTCGTTATCCACAATTTCCACATAAAATATTTATCGTCATCATCAAAATAGTAGCTCTCGGCATCTCAAATTACTGTAACAGTTGAATAAGGCAAAAATAATGGCAGCCATGGCTGCGTTGCAAAGCTCAATGACTGCTCTTTCTCTATCCTCAAACTCCTTCTTGGGCCAACGTCTCTCAATTCCTCCTTCTCTCTCCCCTCTTCACGTAAGTTCTTTTGTTTTTTCCTCTCAAATTTTCACCTCTTTTTTTGCTCTAATTTACACATTTTTCTTGTTTTTTTCAGTTCTTTGAAGGTTATATGGAAATGGGTATTTCATAAATTTTACTTTTCTGTAGTTTTTGCCTTAGATTTCTTTTGGCCAAGTCTAAAGCAACTTGCTTTATTCTTTTGGTGTTAAAAGGACCAAACTTTTGACAGATAAAAGATATATAATTTACTAAATTATTCTATTTTCTCTGTTTTGGTTGATTCTTTGTTTTAATAATATAAACTGGTATCTGTTTGTTTAGTATTTTAGTAAATTTGAGCTCAATTAGATATTATTGCTCAAAGCAGTTCTGTTTTGAACAAGGAGATTGCATTGGTTTATTTGAAACCTTAGAACTGAAAGTGATGACTATAAGTCTATATTATCCAATATGTGATAAACTTGCCTATGTTTTTTAGATAATTTATGTTCTGTCAATGCAAGTTGACAATCTATTGAATGTCTCTCCAATTGCAACCAAGGGAAAGTAGATACATTATTTTCAATATTTGCATTTTTTAAACTTTTTGTGAGAGGTAAATAGTCTTTAAGTGTTCAGTTTGCTATAAACTGTGCTTTGTAAGATTGATGAATGTTCTTCCTCTGTTTAGAGATGTCGTTTCCATGTATTAGGTCTCTGTTGATTATCTCTGTGATTTGTAACATGTGTTCAAATTGTTTTCTGTGACAGCTAAGCTCTTTGGCCACTCGTTATTCTTAAACTAGAATTTGACTCTGTGTTTCATCAATAATGTGGTACTGGAAATTTTGGTAATAATTCACTGTTTTTTATTCAATGCAGATCAAAGCAAGAGAGAATCCATGTCTCATTGTAGTGAAGGTTAGTATTCCGTTTTATCACGCAATTCTTTTTCATATTTTAGCCGAAATTCTGTGCAAGGATGGAAAAGCATGAACCATAGAAACGCTAGAGCAGAACACACGCCGCTGCCTTTGATTAAGTACCTTAGAGTTTTTGTGGCAATAAAATATGCAAATTAAACCGTTTCATGGTGGACTTTCCATAGGAAAGATCTTTATTGATGAATAGAAGGGATATATACTTTGATTTTAATTTTAGATTTGCCTAATTCAAATTACTCGTGCTAGTAAACGTGTTGTTAGCTTAACTGATAAGCTCTACTTAATTAAGTTCAGGCATTATAAAATTATGGCCTTATTGTGAATTCTGCATTCTCTTTGAAAAGACTATTATTGACACACCTTGATTTTCCCTGATATTTTCTATTTCTTGTTTTTTTTCGCCCCTGAATGTTGCAGCTTAAACGATGGGAACGGAAGGAATGTAAACCCAACAGCCTTCCAGTTTTGCATAAAATGCACGTTAAGGTTGGAGATACCATCAAAGTAATATCGGGTCGTGATAAGGGCAAGATTGGAGAGATAAGCAAGATCTTCAAGCATAACAGCACCATTGTAGTGAAAGATATAAACCTGAAGACAAAGCATATGAAGAGCAGAGGAGAGGATCAACCAGGACAGATAATTAAGGTCAATTTAATTTATGTTCTTCAATTATTTACTTCAAAAAGGAAACAAAAATGCTTATGCTTTAATTGATCGGAGTACATTTCACTGCACTACTAGTTCCGGGTTCCTTTTCCTGCCTCCCATCATGTATGTTCATCTCATTTTCACTTCTGATGCTTTAATTGTGGTGTTTCCAGATTGAAGCACCAATTCACAGCTCAAATGTGATGCTGTATTCTAAAGAGAAAGACGTGACGAGCCGGGTGGGTCATAAAGTGTTAGATACCGGGAAAAAAGTCCGGTACCTCATAAAGACGGGAGAAATCCTTGACAGTGACGAGAATTGGAAGAAACTGAAGGAAGCTGCAAAAGAGAAAACTGAGGTAGCTGCAGCTGCTCCTGCTGCAGATACGGGTGCTGCCTCTTAGAACCTAAAATATCATAGAACTTGAAAAACTAATGTGGCTTTTGGAAATTTAGATTATTTTTTATCTGTAGTCGTCCATCTTTATGCACCAATTACTTTTAAAATATATTGGAAGGTTGTCAATTCTTTTTCCAACAGTAAATATTTGTGTTGATCAATGGTCGGATATATTTGTTTGGCAAACCAATCTCTTGCATCTAGGGTTGGATAAATCTGCTATCAATCAAGTTGATGTGAGTTTTGTAGGTTGGAGTAAAATAGTTGAAGGTAATTTGCAAGATGAGAAATGAGTTTTATCCCCAAAGCATCTTCCGATGTAATAAGTCAGCAAAGGTTTGTGGGTGAAAATAAAGTAAATACCACGCAAAGTATGTATAGGCTTAGTATCGAGTCCAACTGCTGACGCTTAAGGGAGTCAGAAATATAATTTTATCATTACGGTAACTTATAATTTTATAAATTTTGAAAGGGAGGAGTCACGTTTTAGCACTTGAAGTTGGCCGCTTTTCCAAAGTTGATGTGCCAACAGAGACTAGAAAAACATTAAGTATTAACATGGAAAAGTGACTAAGTTCAAGGGCTAAAATGCAAGTTATCCCTTTTTCTGGAAAGACATGTGGCGCCCCTGAAAATAACCATGGTCATTACTGAAGTTACGAGCATATGCTATAAAGGAAATTAATAGGAAGTTACATGTAATGTCGTAATAGTTATAATTAGGGTTAATATTTGTCCTTTGTCAACATCGCCACTCATACTTACTACATAAATTGTTTTTATCTAATTGGTATTTAAATTTAGAATCTTTTACATATTTTGATACTGTTAGAATATGATAACGTGACATTAATAGTCAATAATATGATAAAATATGCCAACATTGTATTATGGCACATAGAAAACATTAATAAAAAAATTCTTTAAAATATATATAATTTATAAAAAAAATTACATCTAAAATGAATCTAGACAAAAGGCTGTCTGATTAATTTTGAATCAGCTTTTTTTTAGTAATTTTATTTTTCTAATTTCAAAATAATAATATAAAAAACTTGATATTTTCAGAAAAAAAAAATCGGGTATTTTTAGGAATTATTAGAAATTTTCATTTTTTTGGTATATTTTAATATTTTTTCTTATTTTCAGAAAAAAATCGCAAGTGTTTTTATAAATTTTTAGAATTTTGTAGACTTTCCTAAAATAATTTTTCATCTTAAATAAATCCATACACTTTGCTTCATTTTTGCTCAAATCTCTTCTCTTTCTCACTCAAAATTTTTCATACAGTAAATAGATGATTCATTTGTAAGTCTAATTAACCTTATTTGTATGCTTTTTTTCCCTTTGTTTTTGCTTCTATAATTGTAGGGTTTGCTTGGAAATTCTGGTTGAACTTTTTTTTTCATTTTTCTCAAAAAGTTTATTGATTTTAATCAATTATCATGAGTTTTGACAGAAATGTTTAAAAAACCTTTTTAGTTTTTACTATTTATAGATTATTATGTCATGATTTTTTTAATTCTTTGAAGTTTTATGTAGAGTTAATCTATTATTTTATGTACTTCTTATAATTATTTTTTATAAAATATAAAATTATTAAAAATTATGTCAAGAATGATTTTAAACAATATGACATCTAAGTTTATTTTAATCTAAATATTTTTATGTTCGGATTAATTTTTATTTGAAATATTTTTTTTATAAATTTATATATCATAAGAAGCTTTTTTTTAAATAAAATATTTGTCACTTACTATCATCATATTATATCATATTATCTTATTTTAACATATATCACAACAAATATAGCTAAATTTGGTTCTAGAGATCACTTCATTGATCCAATCCCCAAGTTGAAATTAAGGGTTTCCAAAGCACATTTTCAAAAATTGATTTAACAGCTAAGATGCCATAGTCGAATATAATTTCGGTTTACCATGCTACGAAATTCTGAACACTCTAAGGCTAAAATTCCTAAAATATTCCTAAAACTCCTAGGCCCTATTTTTGGGTGTTACATGCAGGGTTGTTGGAGCCCAAACTAGAACTGGGGGCCATAATTCTATGATATTTAAGGGAGTTGTTGGGGGCGACCCCTACAGTAGCCGAGTATTGGATGAAGGCTAGTGAAAGGATATTAGATGACATGGACTGTACCCCTGAATAGAAACTAAAGGGCATTGTTTCACTCCTTAGGGATGAAGCTTACTGCTTGTGGCAATCGGTTGTTCTAGGTATTCAAGCTAAGAGATTAACCTGAGTATTTTCATAACGCATTTCAGAAAAAAGTATATAGACACTAGATATGTGGAAGCTCGTAGGCTCGAGTTCATTGAGTTGAAGTAGGGGGATATATCAGTTTTTAAATATGAAAAGGAATTTTTTAGATTAGGTAGGGTATGATAGCTACCAAGCCAGATAAGTGTGTAAGGTTTGAGGATGGGCTTTGATATGATCTAAAGATTTAGGTCGCCTGCATCAGGAGAGGGTCTTTGAAACTTTGATATAGAAAGTTAAGATTGAAGAAGAAGTTAAACGCATGGAACATGAGAAATGAGATAAGATTAATACCCCAGTTAAGAGAGATTTTGGCCCTAGTGGTTCTAACCCGCTTCCTGTGAAACAAGCCAGGGAAGGCAGACGTCATCCGGGTGAATTGTGCTCATTGTACTTAGCTACAGTTGGTACTAGAGGTAGGACTCTGAATTGTGCTCATTGTGAGAGACGTCATCCGGGTGAATGTTAGAGGAAATTGGGGGCATGTTTGAGATGTGGATCCTTGGAGCACCAAATTAAGGACTATCCTCGTATGAATGAGCAGATGCAAGCACTGAATCCAAATTAGAATTAGAATCACAATCAGAGGGTTGGTCAATTCCTCCTAGGGGTTGAAGTTATAACAGAGCTGGTAATATGGAACATAAAGTACTAGGACAAGGTGCAAACTAGACTGTGGCGAGACAACCAGCTTTTGTTTATGCAGAGTGGCATCGAGAGGACCGTGATGCAGGTGATGTCATTGCATGTACTTTTACAATTGATTTTGTACAATACTTTACCTTGATAGATATAGGTTTTACCCATTCGTATGTTGTATGCTCTATGTGTAACAGCCCGGTTTAGACCTTAGTCGGATAGTGGTTTCGGGACCACAAATCCAAGGTTGGAAAAATATTTTAATATTATTTTTGGTGCTTATGATATGTGATTGAGCATGTGTGAAAATTTTATCGTTTGTGTGTCGAATTATGAAAAATGACTTAATCGCATAAAATGCAAAAGTTGTGTGCTGATTTATAAGTGCCTAATTGTTGATGTCTTTATGATATGGAGGCTTTATGTTACAAATTGGCCATTAGACCTTGGGATGGACAGTTAGGGACTTGATTTATATGGTTTACTTATTTATTTTTAAAGGTTAAAATAGTAAATAATATAATAACATGAATTGAATAAAACAAATGAAAAATGTTAGTGGATTGTTCATCCATCCTTGCCGAAATTTGCAAGAAAAGAAAAGAGAAAAAGCCATCTAGGGTTCGGCCATTGTTGATTTTAATCAAGGTATGTTTTGAGCTCGGTTTTTGATAATTTCTGCGTTTTTGTGATCGTTGCTTTGTGCTTTAGCTAGCCCATGCTTTAATTTTAGAAATTGATGGTGATTTTGAGATATGCTATTGATGAATATTTGAGCTTTGTGATAGTTGATGATGAATATGAAAGATATGTGGAAGATTAACATATTTTGTCTTGGAATTTTGGTAAAATTGAGTAAATTAGACTAAATTGTGAAAATAATATTTTGAGGGACTAAAATGTGAAATAAATGAAATGTGTGGGCTTTTATAGGCTAGAGGAGAATTCAGCTAGACATATGCTAAGTGAAATTTTTGTGTATTTGATGATTTTATGAAATAGGGACTAAAGTGTCGAAATGTGAAAATATGAGGGCTATTTTGTAAAATGCCCTAAATATGTGTGTCTGGACTAAATTGAATGAATTGGTGATTGAATGAGTTAAATTTGAATATGTATAGACAGAGAAATGAGAGATTCGGATCGAGATCGAGGTAAAGACAAAGTACTCGATTGATCGGCTAGTCTCGATATTTCGACGTTCGAGGTAAGTTCGGATATAATACTAGTTGTTAAATTATATCTATGTGATGTGAATTGAATGAATGTATAATTATTGAATTAGAAATGTTAAATATGAGATTAAAAAATGTGGCACTAAGTGTGCGTAATTGAAATCGAGACGGAGATGGGTAGTACTGTGTGTGCGAAGTAATGGAAGCTTCAGCTTTACTGATTGGCACTGTGTGTGTGATGCCGAATTAAGTTCGGTTTTGTATCTAGGCACTAAGTGTCTGATGGTAATTAAGTTTCGGCTATGATTTGGGCACTAAGTGTGCGATTGAGTTGAAAAGATATCGAGTAGTGAATAAGATATGGTATCGAGCATCGAATAGCAAGAACATTTGTCAACTAAGTGTTGACAAAGGTATGTTTGAACCTATGTGGTTGATAATAGTTTTAATGGTTGAATGAATGGATATTTGAGCATATGGTTGAAGATGATAATGTACCTAATTGTGCATTTATCTATATGATGATTTAATTATGTATTGATGTTGCATTATTGAGTAGTATGTATTATATTACGAACTTACTAAGCTTTAAAGCTTACTGTGTGATGTGTTTCTCTATTTTACAGTGTCAATAGAGCTAGCTCGGATCCGGGGATCATCAGCGGCTCAATCATACTATCGGCTATCTATTTTGGTACTTTTGAAATATGTACATATTTGGTATATGGCATGTATAGGCTAGTAAATATGGTGCATTTTGAGGTGTTGGACCTTGCCATGTGACATGGCTTGGATGTTAGATGATTTTGGTTATTATGTGTGAGCCATGTAAATGATGAATGTGGTATGAAATAGTGAGATTGGAAATGGTATATTTTATGCTTAAATTAGTTGATGGAAATGGTGTTTTAAGTGTGAATTTGTGGCTTGACTAAATAATGTTTAGATTACATGATTTGAGTTGTGAAAATGGTGCTTTGAATGGATTTATTTTAGTAGGAATTGGGTATAAGAATAGATGGTATTGTTGTTGATTAATTGGTGCTTGAAATGGTATGTTTTGGTTGCAATTGAGGCATGAATCGATATTGGTTTAATGCTTATAGGTAATTCCAAAGTGTGGATGGTAATTTGGCCTTGAAAATGGCCTATAATTGCCCACACAGTTGAGCACACGTGCGTGTGGCCCGATCATGTCTTTCGAGGTTGTGTTTTAAAACAAGTTAGACTCGACCACAGGCAAGACACACGGGCGTGTGACTGGCCGTGTGGTGCAAGTCAGTGTCGACCACGGGTGAGGCACACGGGCGTGTCTCAGGCCATGTGGACAAGTCAGTAGGTATGCCCTGTTTTGCCACGGCTTGGACACGGCCTACCCACACGGGCGTATGACCTCTGTAACTTAGAAAAATGTTTAAATTTGAGAAATTTTCGTGTGTGTTCGATTTAGTCTCGGCCCTATTTTAAAGCATATTAAAGGTCTCGTTGATCTATATAAGGGACTATGTGAATGTGAATTGACATGTTTGGTTGTGAAATTATATGAAATGTTTAGAAATGATTAGTAATGCCTCTTAACCCTAATCCGACGATGGTTACGGGTTAGGGGTGTTACAGTATATCTCGTAAATTAGGAATTAGGTAGAATATACTATTAGTGCTATTTTTGTGGTTAGTCCTTTAGGGCAATCTGTAGTATTAAATAAAATTTATAGATGATATCCATTAGAAGTTCAAGGTGAAATATTTCTAGTTGATATGATAGAGTTTCCGTTCAACGAGTTCAATTTGATTTTGGGAATGGATTGGTTGGTCGAGCACCAAGTTAGTCTAGAACATATTGCCACACCTTTAGCCATCGTCGCACCGCCTTTCCTCGCCGCCGCTGATCGTCATCGTGACCATCGTTGTGCGCTACCATGGGTTCCTCTCATCCTCTAATTTTATTTTCTTACTCATTCCCTTTGTGCTGAACCCCTTTAGTTTCTTTCCTTCACTCATCGTCGAACCACCACTCCCTCGTCGTCGGACCGCTGCCGAACCGCCGTTGTCAGTGACCAAATTTCTTACTTTTCTTCCTCCTCTATTTTTTCTTATTGTTCATCATATTGATTAAACTTACACTCTCTCTTTGCTCTAACAATTCTTTTTGTTTACTCAACTCTCTGATCTCGTTCCTCTTTCGATTCATTGTCCATCCCGATTTAATCAAGTTGTCAGTGTGGGTTATTTTAATCGTAAACTCATCCTCTTGGTGATTTCATCCCTTGGCCAATTGGTATTTTGGTCATAAAGATAATTATATTTTATTATTTATTTATTATCATATTAATACTATTCCTTTCAATTTTGAAGGACCAAACATTAATAGAGGGGAGACCTCTAAGTTCGCATTGGAAATCAGTTGTTCGAGAGTCCAAAACCGTGGCACAAGTGTTGATGAAGCTATTAGTAATCGATCTATTAGTGATAGATTATTTTCAGACGGATCCTAATCAATAAACACTACTTATTTGTTAGACACGTATTTTGAGTTAGATCAAAGTGAAATCGTTAATAAGGATTGTGGCAAATCAGATCTACGATAAAAGGTGTGGGATCAATTCTCCTTATTGTTGGTTGTATGTGATATGATGTGATTATTTTTATAATAATGATGTATGTGTAAATCTAGTTATCATGACATCTGTTGCATGGTTTATGTGATATCTTTGTTGATTCAAGAATGTGATATATATATATTTATATATATGAGTATGTGAATATTGGGATCTATAATCTAAGGTGACAAACATGACTAAACATATTCAAGTGATGACTAGCAAAATATGATTACGTAAGCATGTCCACATGCCTAAGTGTTAAAAGTGATTCACATGTGTTTATAAGTGAAATTGCCATGTCACATACATGGGGCGGGATTTTGTGAAAGGTGGAAGCAATGGCAGTATATCTGCAAATCAGTGGTAGCTTGTCCACAAAATTTATCAGTGGCAATTTATCTGCAAATCAATGGTGGTTTGTCCACAAATGGTGTTATAGATGAAGGAGTTCTAAGGAACTCGATATGTGGTGTGTAGCGGAGATGGGTAGAAACTTTCTATAAAATGTGCATCATTTTAAATATGCATCGATATGTCTATGCATAAGTATCAGTGTTATAAATCATCAATATTATGATGTTTGATTGATATATTTTGATATGTATGTAAATATATTTGTGTTGGTCTTACACTGAGACTTTTAAAACTCACCCACATTACTTGTGTGTTTCAGTTAATCCTCGCGGTTAGGACTCATAATCGGTCATCAGAGATGCTCTCGAAAAATGGTTTTCACGATTATGGATTTTTTATTATCATTTGGACTTTTATGAACTTTATAACTTTTATTTGAGGTTTTATTTTGCGATATACTATTGAATTGTGGCACGAGATTTTAAATTTTGGACATTGAATAATTTGCATGGATTTTTATATTATGGATTAAATAATTTGACATTTTTCCTAGTAAAACTGTTTTTTGCAAACTCAATTTATCAAATTTGAATTAAAGGATCATCAAGTTGTTTTACAAATATTAAACAAGAGTTCTTTCAAATTTATATAAAAAAAACCCCATATTTAAGAGAATTACTATCATGTGTTTTTCCAAAGATTAAACCAATTTACTTCAACTCAAGTTTTCACTGTACCTATGGCTTATGTAATCGTTTAGATTGTGTAACATCCCATTTTTAATAAAATCAGAACAGTGGTTTCGGGACCACAAATTTCAGTCCGGAAAGAAAAATTATTTTAATACTATTTTGTGATCTACAATATGATAATAATATTGTGTGAAAATTTCGTAAAGAAATTTTATCGGTTACATGTTTAATTTGATAAAGGACCAAATTGCACAAAGTGCAAAAGTTGAGTTCTAATAGCTAAAGGGATTAAATAGCTATAGAAATTTAAAGTGGAGGTTCTTATATGGTAATTAGACCATTAAAAATTCTTAGTTGTTAAGAATGATGATTCATCCATGGAAAATAAAATAAAGAAAAGGATGAAATTGGAAAAATGAAAAATAAAATGTGATAAATTAATTAAATAAAAAATTCATCATTTTATGTCATCTTCTTCCCCAGAATGCATGGAAACCCTAGGAAAGAGAAAGCAAGCTTTCTTGGCCAAATTAGGTAAGTATTCAAGTCCCTTTTTTAGTAATTTTTATATTATTGAGATCGGGACAACTTAATTTAGCTATTTTGGGGATTAATTTGTAAAGTTATCAAATTATGAAAATTTTTCCATGGATGAATATGTTGAAAAATTGAAATTTATGGTAGAATATGAAAGGTAGTGAATTTTGATGAAAACATCATTTAGGGACTAAATTGAAAAGTTGTAAAATTCATGGAAAAATTTTGAATTTTATGAAATACATGGGCTGTAAATGTTACATGTAAAAATCAGCTAGGCTTGGAATAAGGATTAAATTGCATGAATTTCATTTTCAGAGCCTAGGGACGAAATCGTCATTAATTAAAAGTTTGAGGGCAAAATGGTAATTTTGCCTAAGATGTGAATTGGACTGAATTGAGTTTGAATTGTATTAAATTGATGTTAAATTTACTCGTATAGATCTGGATAGACCAAATTTGGAGTTAGAACGAGGAAAAGAGAAAAATGTCGGATTAGTAGATTTTTACGTACACGAACATTTGTCGAGGTAAGTTCGTGTAACTAAATTGTATATATTTATATGTTTGAATTAAATGTTGTGTTTGTGAATTATATAAATATCATATATATATGACATTAAAAACATATCCGACAAAGCCTGATAAGTGATAAGGCCTGGATTAAATGATAATGCCCAATAAATGATAAATGATAAAAATGTTATTTTTTTATGCTTAAAATGAATGTGGAATTTTTGAATTATATGAATATTATAAATATATGAGATTGATCACAGACCTGACAGTTGCTTGATAAATGTCAAATTCCGTTTGAATAAATAAAAAATCGATGGATATGTGATTTCCCGAAATGAATGAGGTCCTGCATTTGTTGCTGGCGGGATTTAGCTTGGACGAGTAATTCTATTGACCTCATGACAGATAGGATTTAGCCCGGACGGGTAATCCTGATATAATCCCTCCCAAGCATATGTTACAATTAGGATTTAGCCTGGGCTGGTAATCCTAATTGAGCTCTTCTGAGCATATGTTACAGAAAGGATTTAGCCTGGACTAGTAATCCTAATTAAGCTCTTGTGAGCATATGTTGGAGACAGGATTTAGCCCGGACCGGTAATCCTATTATATGATATGTGGCTCGAGAGTGTATTTCCTGATTAAGTGCCCTATTGGGTACTCCTGAATATGAATTGACAAATTTACTGATTTGTACACTTTGTGTGTACTACCTGAGTATCCATCAATATTTTCAATAATTCAACGGGTAAAATCCTGACATGAAAAGAAATGAGTTTTTACATGTATCTGCCTGAAATACATGAAAATGATGTTATATGAAATATGGAAGTATGAAATTATGATATTTGTACATTGAATTTATTTGATGAATGCGTTTATCTTTGATTATTGATTTGTACACCTTGAGTGCACTACTCGTGTAACATTGATATTTCGAATGATGTGAGTAAAGTTCTGACATGAAATAATTTGAACTCGAGATAATTTATTATGAAAATATACTTGTAATATAAAGATATGATTTATACATGTTAAATGAATGCATGATGTGGAAAGTATATGTGCCTAAAAATTTGATTGTTGGGGAGCCATATATGTTTCTTGATGATATTGTGGAATGTATGACTAACAAGGGCAATGAGGATATCTGTTTATCTTACATGTTTATCTTGAAATAGAATGAATGGTAAGCTAAGTACCATGTTATACGAACTTACTAAGCATTATATGTTTACTTAGTTTTATTTCCCTGTTTTATAGTAAATTGGAAGCTTGGCGGAGATCACTCACACTATCCATCAGCTCATTTCGGTACATATGGTAAATCAATTATGGTTATAATGGCATGTATAGGTTAATTGGCTATATTGGCATGTAAACATAAATGGTTATTGTAATCTAGCCATTGGAATGACTAGTGATGATTATGTTTTGGTATATATATATTATGATTATTTCATGGTGATAATATAAGTGTTTATTATTGATTGATTGAGATAGGTTAAACGAGTATGCTATAAAAGGTAAGATTAAAAGCATGAATGCATGTAGTAATATATCATGTTAGATGATAAAATTAGTTTGGTTATCATACTTGAATTGGTTGATATATGTGTGTAAATGATTTAGCAAGTTGATGGCAAAGTTTGGGTGAGAAATAAGGTTAGGAAATGGTCTTATTTTGTCCACACGGGTAGGCACACGGGCGTGTGTCTTGACCGTGACACACGGCCTGGCACATGGGCATGTGGGTTGGTCATGTGTCCCCTGCATCCTAAAATTTAGAAATAGAATGCTCAGAATTTGGCACACGGGCAGAGACACGGCGTGTGTCTTGGCTGTGTGAAACCTGCACCTTAATGTTTTACAAGTCAGAGAGTTACACGGGCAGGGAACATGACCGTGTGACCTATTTCATACACCACACGACCTATGACATGGGTGTGTTGCTTGACCGTGTGAGCCACACAGCCTATCCACACGGGCGTATGACTCCTGTATATGAGAGAAATTGTGAAATTTTGCGAAAAATTTCCCGAGTTCCCGATTTAGTCCCGACTTGATTCCAACGTTTATAATGGGCCTCGAGGGTCCATTCAAGGGACAATATGACTAGTTTCGGAAATGAACAGTATTTAATATGAATTATCTGTAATTATTTTGTAAACTTCGATAATACTCTATAACCCTGTTTTGGCGACGGATACGAGTTAAGGGTGTTACAAATTGGGCCGTAACGTTTAGGCTTGGTTTGAGGGGTTACATTTAGTAATATTAGAGCCCGGTTCAAAACTCAGACTATGGGTAAAGTGTCTTTGAAAAATTTTATGCATTATATAAAGGTGTTTTTGGGGAAAAGCATGTCACGTGTTAAAATTATTGCAAAAAAAAATAAAATTCTGAGATTCCTGATGTTGATATGAGGTAAGTGCTCTTTAGATTCGAAACTATAGCCTGTGAAAATTATAGACTGTAGATTGTGAAAACTATAGACTTTGAAAACTCTAGACTCCGTAGTTAATAAATAGTGAGATACGTGTTAACTAAAAGAATACAACCTCAATTAAAAAAAATATTCAAGTGATAACTTATTTCCATTGACAGACGTTCATAAAACTTAAAATGAGTACTCGTTGAGTTAGAACTCGAGGAATGAAAGCTCGCGGAGAGCAGAGTTAAGGAACCAAGTCGACTCATCCGAATCCCAAGTGTGAACCCTTGAGCCAGCAACGAAAAATGTGGAACACGTACCCACTATTGAGGAAAGTCAACAAGAGCTTGCGAATGAGGCTGTATCGCATGCCATGCTATGAGTGTTAGAGCAAGTAGCCAAGTGGTTTGGTGTCACAAGCCTAGGTAAAGTGGTGTTGTGATGTACCCTGAGTCACTCTGGATAGGACGTAGTAATTAGGCTTTGGTATGGTGGTTAATTAAGTGGGTCTGTTTGTCAAACGAGTTGTGATCCAAGAAGTTCTTATGAAGGGTGTTTTCAAAGGATTCCACATGTTCCTATAAGAAATTTTTTCGAAGGGTTTCGTACATACTACTCCCTGACCTAGTTGTCTGGGCCATCTGCATGTAACAAAATCCAAACTTGATTTTAAAAAAAAATAGTCCATAAAATGCGTTGGAGCTCTGCTAGTTAGGGATGGGCAAAACTTGATTCAATTTAAAAAAAAAAGAAAAAAATTGAATTTCGAGGTATTCGAGTCAACTTGAATAAGTAATTTGAGTTTCGAGTTGAGTTGAATTTTACAATTCAAATAACTCAAGTAATTCAAATAATAGATTGATGTAAATACCTTTTTGGTTCCTATCAATTTTGAAAATGAGCAAATTGGTCTCTCTCAACAGAAATTACAAAATAATTCAAAATATTTGTAAAAATCCCAAAATTTATATTTTAAAAAAGTTTATAAATTTTTTAAAAAAGTTCTAAAATATATAAAGAAAGTAAAAAATTTAAAAATTTTCTAAAACAATAATTTTGAGAGCTAAATAAGTTAATTAATGATTCAAGTTTAACATACTAAAATATCTTCTTCTTCTTTTTTTAAAAAAAGTTTTCAAATATATATAGTTTCAAATTTATGTGCTCTAATATGACATTAGGTATATTGTAACAAGATTTTAATTTGACATATTTAATTTTTTTAATTTAACTCGAATAATTTTACTCGATTCAACTCAAATTTCATTTTACCAGACTTGACTCGAAAAAATTTTAAATTAAATTAAGATGATAAATATCACTCGTTGACTCAATTAAATAAAAAAAATTTCCACAGTTTTATCATTTTTACGCCGGAAGTAAATTTAGGATTTATTCCAAAAATATAAGCAAAGTGATTTTTTTCCCCTACTAGGTCTACGAAGAGGATGCGACGTCGTATTGCGCATTGATTTTTCACTTTCACTAGCTTCCTAAGCTACTAAAGGTTCCAATTTCGCAAAGTTAATTGGGCTTTGAGGGGGAGCGCGAACAGATAAGAATAGGTATCTTGACATTTTCAGCAGGTAGAAGAGAAAGGGCTATTAGCTATTGAAATGGCGGCGGTGAGAGGAGTTGTGCTAAAGCACCTGAGAGTGAATGCAACATCCCTGTCCCTGCTTCGTAACCCTAAACCCATCCCTAACGGCCACGGTGCTCTCACCTTCAACGCCATACGGCGCCGATTTTCCGACGACGTCATGGGCTCATTCCTTGACAAATCTGAGGTCACCGATCGCGTTGTCTCCGTAGTAAAAAACTTCCAGAAAATTGATCCATCCAAGGTTTTACTTTTTCATTCACTCTTCTTTAAATTTTTTCTTATAATATTAGGGTATTGATTTAGTCCCTTCTTCCTTTTCATTAGCCAATAGCTTCTTTTAAGCTTGCGATGTTATTTTCTTTAAATTTTTTAATAAATACTGATTTGATTGTTCGACTTACTTTATTTACGATTGGTGAGGTCTGGTGTCGAGGAGTTGTATTTCTCCTATATCAAACTAACCCTTCAATTATTTCGCTATAAGTTTCTTTATTTTTGTTGCTTTGATATGATAAGCTGAGAACTACGAAAAATAAGTCTCTTTTCTAGCTGTAGTTAGATGCCTTCAAATTTCTGTCTTTTAAGAGTGAAGATCAATATGAAATTGACTTGTATTCTGAATTAACAAACCAGTGCATAAGAAACTGTGGAAAAATTTGTTTGTTTATAATGTGATTTCATTTCTTTAGAGCTGATTTCTGCATGGTTCGTTTGATGTGGATGTGAAGCTTTGGTATTTTGCAAATATGAAATTTGAGGTGGTATGGTCAGGCACTGCTTAACTATTGCTTTTTCTCTCTAATAAAAAATTTGGGTGCTTAAATGAGTAGGTTATTCAGTTTCTTTCAGAGGAGGAATATGAAATAGGTCTGTTGTGGGCTGGAGTTGGTTGTGGTTGTGAATTCGATATCAAATTGAAATTTGGTTGGATTGTTAGTCTAAGTTTTTGCAATATTTATGTTGTCTGGCACGTGATTGATATGCAAACAAGTATACTTGTATAAGCAATGCTAGTTGTAGTTGTAGAAGTGTGATTTTACATCTACTTGCGAAGGAGGCTTTTGTAACATACTAGTTAGACACTGCATACAAGGGATAATTATGGCTGTTGGATATCTACTGCTTGAAAGAAGCTTCTTTCACAAGTTAAATTCTTATTTGATAAATAATTATTTACTAAATCAATATTAAAATAAAAAAAATTCTATTTACTAAATATTATTTATCTATATATACTTCTCTTGACTGAGTTGATGTCATAAGTTAACCAGGCATCGATTTAGTTGGGAAATTACTAAAATATCCTTTCACATACAAAGTATTAATTATTATATGAGGGCGCTTTTGTTTTTTCATGTTTTTTAGTAAAATAATATTATGATCGGATTTGAACTTGGAACGTGTGAGTTTTAAACTTTTAACTTACCATTTCTACCAAGGCCTAAAAATAAACGAATTAGGGCCTGAAAATATTAGGCTTTCTTTCTTGCAAGTAAAGTTACTTGGCTTTCTTGCAAATAAAGTTTATTCTAGCCCTAGATTTAAACCCTAAAAATACTTAATAACCCTAGGGGTCTATAATATATCTACTAAAAATAAATTTTATAAGATAAAACTGACATAATAAAATAGTATAATAAAAATAAAAGCTCCTGCGTCGATGTGCCTTAGAACTAGTACTACATTTAAAGGGCTGACTGAGTTGGTGTTACCCATCAACCGAATTCCAACTCAGTTAAACAATTATCAAAAATATTTCCTTTTATAAAATAATAAACATTATTATGAGGGTGTTTTTATCATTTTAAATCATTTGAAATCTAGGAAAATGCACTTGATGGGATTCGAACCCAAAACACTATAGTAGTATGTTACAAAAGCCTCTGTTTTCAACTAAAGCTTTATTTACTCTTAACATCAATTTTTTTTAAATATATTTATTGCATATATTCTTTCACGTGCCATAATCTAGTATTTTTTTATTTAGTTTTACCTTATCCTTAAATAATTGAAAGAAAAAAAGTAAAATGACGTGCGAGTCCCTTTTCAACTTTTGTTCTCAGTTCTTCCTCAAATCCTGACCCCTCATTCCTGTGTCCAGCATGATTTTCTGTTATGATATCATCTAGTTGCATATGCATCTTCATATTTCCCCATCCTCTTTCCTGTTGATTGCATGGTCAGGAAGAAGGAAGTGTTATGATGGAGCCATTGGTTTTTTTGCTGTGTCGCTTTATTAGACAAGTGTCACAGCACATCCTTACTTTTCTCGGCGTGTTGGAAGAATGTCTGGATCAAACATCCGTGCCATCTGTTAGTGCATCATAACCTTCTTGATTTGTGATTTGTCCTTCAGTGAAGAACCTGGAAAAGGCACACAAACTCTTGCTATTCTTTTTTCTCATTTCTTTTCCTTAATATATTCTGAGATGACACAGTATCAATTATCAAGTTATTATGAGTGCAACTTGTAGTAATTTTAGGTCTATATTACTCGGATTTGGGTGTAAATGTTGGATGTGGTTGTTTTTTCTCAGTGTTTTAATGTATTTGTATGTTTCTTGGAAGGTAATTTCCTTGTACCAATATCTGTATATGCTCAGATATGGATACTTAAAAAAACCGAAGAGTCGTAGTAACATGGTTTTTAGTTGCATGTAGAATCTTTCTCTTGTAAGTGTTTCACTCTGTTTAGTTTTTTCTGTTTTGCAGGTTACCCCAAATGCCCATTTTCAAAAAGATCTCGGGTTAGATAGTTTGGACACTGTGGAGGTTGTTATGGCTCTTGAAGAAGAGTTTGGGTTTGAGATACCTGATAATGAGGCAGACAAGATCAGCACGATCAGTCATGCTGTCGAGTTCATTGCTTCTCACCCCCAGGCAAAGTAGACAGGAAATTATGACTCAAATCTTTTTCTTTATTTTACTTTGTTCATGTGAGACATGAAACTGCATTGGATAATTCCCTAAATGCCTGTAGGATCCTCTGGATCAAAGATCTTGGGTTAGTTTTGATGTTTACGGCCTCAACGCTGCTGTTCTAATTCATAAAATGTAATATTGCTATTTTGTTTATTTTTCTTGACCATATTTCATTTTAATGTAATAAATTTGGATAATTGGTCTAAGAAAATAATTATACTTGATCTCAGTTTCATTAGTTTGGCATTGCTTGATTTCATCTGGGAGGAAACTTTAGCTTCTATAATTGTCTAGTCGGTTGGCAATTCTACTCGACTGTATATTCATATCGTAAACATGGATTCATTCCACACATAAATTTTCACGCTTTCAGAATCTTTTTTACCGTATTTATTTATTTATTTATTCTGGAAATTAGTCTTCCCGATTCTCTTTGTGCGCATAAAATAACGTTTTGATTATACAATTTCATGTATTTAACCAATTAATTGATTCTTTTTAATTTTACATTCACTTCAAACGAATTGTATGTATAACGTGGTTGGAGGGAGTGAATTTATTTTCTGGCAATTGGACCAAGTTTGAACCTTGAAATTAATATTATTGGGATGGTTTTACTTAAATATCATCATCGGGGAAAAGATTATGCTTAAATCATAAAATTGATGAAAACACTTGTGATTATAAAATATATGTATAGAGGTCTATTTTAAAATAAATTTGCTTCGTATAGTTTAATTCAAAATTATTTTCAAAGATGAAACAATTTTCCTAAAATATAATTTAAATCACTTTTTAATGTGTAGGCAATAAAATTAAGACATTGGGAATGTCGAAACCATTTTTTTAGGGTTTTTTTTTTAAAAACGGGAATCGACTTTAAAAATATGGAGTCGCTACCAATCTTTTTTTGTTAAGGTGTGATCGGATCACCTATAAAAATATTTTGGTCTGCGAATTTCAAGAAGAAAACAGGTTCGGGAGTCGGTTACGTGCGAGGAAGGATTAGCACCCTCGCAACGCCCAAAATTGGTACCAAATTGATTAATTGATGTCCTAATGTTGAAAAGTTTGAAATGATTTTGAAATTCTGTTCTTTTTTTTTATATAATTTTAAATAACTTGATTGAATATTGAGATTCCCTTGTTCCGAAAGAATAGAGTATCACATCCAACACGATTGGATACGACAATCTGAGGCCTCGAATTCAAGATCATCCCAAAAATTCTCCAAGCACATGTATTGAAAATTTGAAAGGATATTTGGACAAACAAAAAAAATCACAACCCAGCACGATTGGGCACGATTTTTTCGAATTTCCAAACGCACAAATATTACTTTATTTTGAAAATTTGGACAAAATTTGAAAGGATATTCGTTTATTTGGTCAAACAAAAAACCACAACCCAGCACGATTGGGCACGATTTCTTTGAATTTCCAAACGCTCAAATATTACCTTATTTCGAAAATATGGATAAAATTTGAAAGGATATTCGTTTATTTGGTCAAAAAACCACAACCCAGCACGATTGGACACGATTTCTTCGAATTTCCAAACGCACAAATATTATCTTATTTTGAAAATATGGACAAAATTTGAAAGGATATTCGTTTATTTGGTCAAACAAAAAACCACACCCAGCACGATTGGGCATGATTTCTTCGAATTTCCAAACGCACAAATATTACATTATTTTGAAAATATGGACAAAATTTGAAAGGATATTCGTTTATTTGGTCAAACAAAAAACCACACCCAGCACGATTGGGCACGATTTCTTCGAATTTCCAAACGCACAAATATTACATTATTTTAAAAATATGGACGAAATTTGAAAGGATATTCGTTTATTTGGTCAAACAAAAAACCACACCCAGCACGATTGGGCACGATTTCTTTGAATTTCCAAATGCATGAATATTACCTTGTTTTGAAACTTTAAGTAAAAATGATTTTAGAACTCAAATAGTGTTAGAACATGACATTTTTGAGCGAATATAATGCTATGGCATAATAACATACAATATGGAGCGATTTTTTACAAATGAAATATAATGCTATTGAATCTCAAGCAACAAATAAATATAAAACGAGAATTAAAACATACATAATAGCAATAATTATCAAACATTAGATCAATGATAAGGAAAATTAATTAACATACATACAAGTATAACATATGTAAGACATATTCTAAATAAACAAAAGCGATTTTAAATATATTATAATAATAAATAAAAATTATATATATAATAATGCATGCAAAGTATTTAGAATCCATATAAAATTCCAAAACAAATAATGTGTATACAATAAAATATTAATGATTTAAAAGAATAAAAGTAACTTTATAATATACAAAAGAATACATAAATGTATAAAAAAAAGATTTAAAGTATATACCACAAATATATATACATATATGAATAGCAAAATCCATATGATATGAAATTAATAATATACAAAATAATTTAAAACATAATAGATTGGTTTTAATGTATAGAAATACATACAAGTAATAATATATATAGATATATAAGAATATTTGAAATAAGCTATGATAAAATATAATCTTTTAAAGAAATAAATTATGTATAATAAATTTAAAATATAAATAAAGAAGAAACAAAAAATGTAAACAAATTTATATAAAGTCAATAATGTATATGTGCATGTGTAAAATAATAATATATTAACAGGGTTAAATCGAAATAGGAATAAAATTATAAGGCTATTTTATAAAAATTTAAACAGATTTAAGGACTGAATTAATATGCGCATAAACAGTTAGAGACTGTAACACCCCAAACCCGGCCCATTCACTACGACCGAATTTGAAATGCCACTGCGGAAAACGTTTGAAACAAATTTGAACTTAAGGATAAAACATGAAAATTTTGTTAAGTTTAGAAAACAGTGTTCATTAAAATTCTTAAGTAAGGTGTGGTGTTTATAAAAATATCCGGATTAAAACTTTAGTATATATAGATTTAAATAAAAATCGTTTGCAAATAATTCCTCAATTGTCAATCCATAATAAAACATAATAATAAACTTAATGAAAAACACTTAAACAAACTTTAAATACTTTTAGGGGCCTTATTACAATAATTGAATAATCAAAGTACTGAAAATATAAATGCTTAATTAATTAAAAATATCTTTCTGCATGAAAATCTGCTTCTGCATGGCCACCTTTGTATCCACTCCAACCCGGTCCAAGCTTTACGCATCACCTGAAAGGTTTAATAAAATATTGGGTGAGTCAAACCGACTCAGTGCATAGTCATTTCACATATCTCCACATATGGGCTTGGCCCATATCCACACAGTCCATACACATAAATATGCAATTATGAAGCCCATCCCAACCTAGGGTCCATCCATTACACCTACCTTGGCAGACCCCCTACTCAAGGCCGTGGCTAATCCACCACCGATCACATAATGATCCACATATCTTACCTTGGCAGACTTGCTGCTCAAGGCCGTGGCTGAGCCACCGATCCCATAGGGATCCCACATATCAATCAGTCCACGGTGATGCACACAGCTATCAACCGCCGAGATGGGCACTTAGCCAACACCTCCCTTGATGAAGCACATAGCTAACATCAAGCGCTAATGTAGCACGAGGCTAGCATTAGACCACGTACATAGTGTACACCCTTTCCTCCAATAGTCACATCCCAAGTCCCATACATATATATATGTACCATGGCAACATATTACTTGAAACAAATATACATCACATGCCATCACATTTTTATACATTCATCAATAATCATTTATTATCGTAAATCACTGATCTGATTATTCAATCACCCACCACGGGTATTCACAATCTTAGCCCTTATTTCGACTATCATTCACTTTATACACATACATGAAATAACACATATAACACATATAAACATTCAAGAGACAGTGTGATAACTACGCACCTGATTAACACAATTGACTAAATCCCGAAACTCACGTCTAACGATTTGCACCCCTGCGATTGTAGAACTCCTTCCTACACAACCTAAGTCAGAATCGGCTAACATTATATACCAAAATAGCCTATGGCCGAAAGTCACTACTATCTTACCTTACGGATCTAAATCCAGAAAACCACCCCTTGTCTTCGAAATTGTCGAACTCCCTGCTTAACCTCTGTTAGATTCGGCTTAACAAATAAATCTAGGAAAAATGGCCCTTGGTCGAAACTATACTTGCTTACCTTGCACACTTCAAATCCCGAAAGACTCCCTTAATGCTCCTTCACGTTGGCACATGCAAAAGAAACACATATTATGGCTTATGAACATTCGACCATCTCATAGAAACCAAGGCCAACCCTTGTTTTCGGCACCCTTATTGAAAAGAACTCATAACCGATTGCTAGAGTAGAGAATACTTACCCTTACACGCTTAAAACGAAACCAAAAGCAAGAGATCGATGGTACTACCATTGTAGATTCGTCCTCAAAGATTGTGAAATAGAAAAGAGAATAAGAGGTTGAAAGATTCGGCAATAGTGACTAATATTAGAGAGGTTTCGGCTTCAAAAACTCGCAACAACGAAGAGAAAATAAAGTACCTTGAGATTCGGCTACAAGAGAATAAGTATGGATTTGAGGTTGAAAGGAAAAACAAAGAACAAAAGGAAAAGGTTGAAAGAATTTCGGCACACAAGAGAATAAACAAGAGATGAGAGGTTTGGTGACTTAACAATTTCGGCACACATGGAAAAAGAAAACCAAATTTCGGCACACTCCCCCTAAACACACTTCAAAGCCGAACTAAACACCAAGAGAGTCCCACAATCGGCTAATTATCTAATTCCTATCAATCTTCTATGTTATCTCTTCATTTTAAAAAAAAAATAATAAACAAAACACAACCATTATCTTCTATCTTAAAATCAATAAATAATAAAAAGATAAAAGCCAGCATATTATCCCATCCGAATTTAAAAAAAACAAAGCTAGCTTGATCCTTATCAATTTAAAAGTCCCATGTGCAGGCCACGACCTCTTCTCCTGGACGCCAAAAATAAAAACCATCCATGTTGCTACCCCTAGGTTTCGAACCCAAGACCTGCTGGAAACACCCCACGCCTCCAGCCACTCTGCTATGGCGTCTTTGTGTGTCATAAACTCTTTACAACTCCTTTTAAGAGCTCCTTCCTTAGCTCCCCCTTGCTTTAACGCCAAAACAAAAATAAAACATGCCCATGTCGCCAACGGGATTCGAACCAAGGCCCTTGCCCAGGCGTCATTCCAGACCCTTAAGTGGCGCATGGAAGCCACTTCACCAAGGCGCTCTTTTATGCCAAAACGCCTAGGATTTTTCCCTTAAGGCCTCCCTGGCCTTGCTCCCTTTTAACGCCAAAAATAAAACTCCCAAGTGCAATTCCTGCCGCTCGAACCCCTTCCCTCCTGAAGCCCCCTTGCACCTTCGCGCCTCAAGCCACTCTGCCAATCAATTTCTTATGTCCTAAACCCCACGCAAATTTCCTTAAGGCCTCTTTAGCCTAGCTTCCTCTTTTCACTTAAAATTCCAAAAATTTCCAATGCATTCCCTTTTAATCCTAGAGTTTTAAAAACCCTTAAAACATCACCAACCACACTTAAAGCCTACTAATACTTGAGTTATGCTCCAAACGCACAACCCCTAATCTAGGATGTTACAGGGACCAAAACAGAAAGAAATCCAATTTCCAAAATGCAGCATTTTAACACGGATTAATCTGAAATAACGCGCAAATTGTAGGGGAAAAATTAAAGAACACAAGAAATGCGAACAGGGCTCAATCATACATCAGTGCAAAATGGAAGGACCAAGTTAAAATGTGCATAAATAACCAGGGTTTAAAATAGAAATACCCTAATAACCAAAACACAATGTTTACAATGGGGACTAAACTAAAACCGTGCAAAATTGCTGGGCAGAATTTAAAAGGAAAAGAAATAAAGAAAAAAAAATTTAATCGAATAGCGGCGCAAAAAGGAGGGATCAAACGCGCAATAAAACCATTTTTAATAAACACGCAGATCCTCTGGGTTTTCGGGTTTGATCAGATTGGGGTGACGGGCTAAGCACCAAACGGTGCCGGTTCGCATCTGGACTCCAAGACCCCAAACGATGCCATTTATTATAGTCATTAAAACCCTAAAAATAATCTAAATGCAATCCCATTTCTCAAACGCCAAAATACCCCCTCAAAACAGCTTTCGAAACCCCCTCCTAAAGACGTTTCAGCCTTCGTCTCTTCCATCGACCTTTGGGCTTCATCGGTGCCTAATGCACCTCCACCACCGTCGCAGTTTTAACCGGATCTCTAAGGATCCGTCGACCCCCTTGACCGAAGAGGTGAACGCCGGCTAGATCGATGCCTAAACGATAGATAAGAAAACCCTTTTTTCTTTCTTTGTATCTTCCCTTTTTTAAACGTCGGAGCAAAAAAATGAGAAAAAGAAAGATCAGTTACTGAAAACGCCAAAATCCAAAGAAATCACCTTTGAAACTATTCTCTCTTTTTTGTATTTCGTTTGTATTGCATAAGTGTGCCTAAAATTGTGAAGAGAAGTTACAGTGGTTGGTTTCGGTCCTTTTAAAGGCCGAAATCGAAAAATCAAAATAAAATAATACAATCGTTCCTTTTTTGTTTTTTTCTTGCTGTGCTGGTTATTCTTGTTTTGTCTTCTTTCACAGGTACGGAGGCCGTAGAGGCGTTGACGTGGCGGTACAGAGGCTGTGGAGGCACGAGCAGTGGCGTGCGTGTGCAGAGGCTTGCGGCGCGAAAGGGAAACCCTAGGGTTTCTGTTCAGCTGAACATTTTGGGCTATTTGGGTTGTGTAAAAATTGGGCCATTAAGCTAGTTTTAGGTTTTAAATTAAAATTGGTGTTTGGGTCAAATTTGGGTTATTTATCTGGGCCTGTTGAATTGTAATATTTTGGTTTGTAATTTGTAATGGACCGGACATTTATTATTGATTGGTTTTTTAATGGGCCCGGGCAAATTTTGGGCCCTACAGGGAATATTATTTTTCTAAATTGTATTGTCTGCAATTTGTTATAAAATAAACGATAAAGAAAATAAAAAAAAATAAAGATAGGAGAGCAAAAGAGAAGTATGTATTTTATTCATCAATATGATATTTACCATGCTTCTTAAAAATTTATATCTATAAACACAAGTATAAATGATATATAATTCTATTTCTAATGGACATTAGAATTCTAAAGTGTAGTAAACTTCTTATCTTAATAAACATCCACTTTATAATAATAAAATATTTATAACACTCCCCTTAGATGTCCATTGATAGATAATATGACTCATTAAAACTTTACTAAGATAAAAACCTTATGGGAAAGAAAATTCTTAGTAAAGGAAAAATAATACACATATTTATAATAAGCATAACATGCTGAATTTTTAAAAAGCTTATGGAAAAAAAATTAGAAAATGAAAACCCAATGAGATAAAACCTTAGTTAAGGGAAAAAGAATACAATGTGTATTTAATCCTCCTCATGAGAACATCACATAATATCTTAGAGTACATATTTCAATCTTGAATACGAACTTTTCAAATGATCACTTTAATGGATTTTCTAAATTTTTATATCACCATTCTTTTGAAAGTCACGAGTGAGGAAAAATTTTGGGGAAATATATTTTGATCTATTTAGGAGTTCCAACTGTAACACCCCATAATTGACCCTGTCCCCGAGTGTAACACCCCAAACCCGGCAGAGTAGGTTTGACCAAAATCTGGCATGCCATATTAGCCACTGAAGTGACTCTCCGTTAGCTCCCACCCTAACCTCCAACACACCATTTACTAATGACAGATAATGTGTTTAAGTATAACATTGCAGCGGAGTTATTTCATACACAAAATATAAACATATGAGCTTATAAAATATCAAAGGAAAGGTTTGCATGTCAACAGTAAAAACACTTAAGGGTTCGCAAATAATAAATAACTTAAGTTTGCATAGCAGCATCATGAGTTCGCAACACACAATGTATGGGTTCGCACAAAAGCATAAGTTCACATACAAGAATATAGGTTTGCTAAACATCAAGAGTTTGCATAGTACTTAACTTTGCAATATACAAAATAGCTTCGCATTCAAACAAACTTCGCAAACAAAAGAAACAAGTTTGCGGATCTCCTTATAGCGCTTCAGAATGACTCAAAGAGTACTTATAACATGTCTCATAAGTGCAGTGTGAAGCAATACACTCACTTGTACCCACCATGTCCCAATGAATGGAGTATAGCTCAACTTTCCCTTATTTCTCCACATGTCCTAGGGTTTCAACACCCAAAATCAGACAAACAGAGATGTGAGTACCCACAATCCTTTGGTATACCAATATATTCAACATAGCTCGCAAAGGAGTATGGATAGAGACATTTCATAGAAAGCTCGCATAGGGAGCTTACTTATAACAGAAAGCTTGCATAGGGGGCTAGGCTCGCAAGGGAGCTTACACAGAATCTTATCACATAGAGCTCGTATAGGGAGCTTGCTGGAAAACACTTGTAAAGAGCTCGTACAAAAGCTCGTGAAAACATAGTTTATAAAACAATATGTTAAAAACGTTTCTTAAAAACATAGGCTTGCTTAGGAGCTCACATAAAACATATCTTTAAAACACAGGTTGGAAACTTAACCTTGGAAACAGAGTATTGAAGTTAAAAATAGGGTGTTGCAGAAAACTTATTTTTGAAAACAAAATTCTTGAAAATCAAAATAGATAGCATACTTAAAGCAATTTCTTAACCACTCACACTTTGAAAACATAATAGCGAGCATACTTATGAAAAATTCCAAATCAATCATTGAAAACTGAGAATTAAACAAACTTGGCTTTGCCTTTATCCTTGCTGGTAGATGGTCCAACTGGTTTGCACATACATAAACACACATATTTCTTAAAAAGACAAAACTTACAGAATTCACACATGCAAGCAAACCTAGCTTTATGGACAATCAACCTTAACAGGACACAGGCTTACCCTAGGTGCTACGAACTTGACTCAGAATATCCAATGAGAGAATTCTCATGGAATAAGGGTCGTATTTATAGACCTAAGTGTCCTGGAAATCTTAGGATACCCTACTTGACTTAGGAAAGGTGTTACTTGCACGTAAAGTATTCCTAGATACACCATATATCTATTTCCTAATTTGAGTCTGACTGAATAGTTGAATGGCGAACCCCCAGTTCTCAACTAAACTGATGAACACTAGTTCGCCAAACAAACTAGCGAACCCTCAGTTCGCAACATACCTAGCAAACACTAGTTCGCACCACGTTGTGATGTTAGACGTTTGTGGTCATGAAGAGGTCCTTATTTTTGGCAAAAAAAAAACACCATTTTGGTTCCATTTCAAGATGTGCAGTACTACCTAATTGATTTACAAAACAAATTCAAATTCCTATCATTTCATGCCAAACAAATTATCTAACTAATTTCAATCTAAACCAACTCAAACATGAGCTCAACCTATTTAAAAATTAATTCATTTCAATACATTCATCCAAATGTGAAATCTACCTATGTTAATACATATTAAAACATGCCATTCAACTTCCACCACTACCCTATCCATTTCATTTTGTACACCATGAACCTACACGACCTTATCTTGAACCAAAACAAACATACTTTATGTAACAACCTGATTTTTTATAGTGTCGAAAACAATATTTCTGTAACACCTCTAACTTGAATCTGTCGCCGAAACAGGGTTACGGAGCATTACTTGAGTTTAAAAATCAAACAGACAGAAAATGCAAACATTTCATATCACATAGAATTCATGTCAAAAACCAATCAAAATCATACATATTGTCCCTTAAACGAGCCCTTGAGTCCCAAATTACACATTATAAACAAATCGGGACTAAATCAAAAAATCATAAAATTTTTTGAAAATATTTAAAATTTTGAACACTGCAGAGGCCACACGACCGTGTGGCCAGACCGTGTGACTCACACGACCATGAGACATGCCCGTGTCTTAGCTTGTGTGGACATTCGAATTAGGAACACAAGGCCATGTCCCAGCCCGTGTCCATGCCTGTGTAACTCACTGACTTGTGCCACACGGCCAAGCCACACGCCCGTGTGCCAGGCCGTGTGAATATACTGACTTGCACTCTTTAAAAGATACAAGGGACATACGATCGTGTCACTCGGCTGTGTATCTCACACGGTTGAGACACACGCTCGTGTCTCTGCTCGTGTGGACGAAAATAGGCCATTTTACAAGCCATATTTCTCACCCAATTTTGTGTCAACCTACAATCAACATTATGCATATCAACAAGCCATAATTAGGCAACCAAAACAAGCCAAAATAAGTGGCTAATCTCAACAAATTACATATAGGCCAACATTAAAAAAAACACTTATACATGCCATTATAACCAAAATTAAAACATCCGAAAGTATCGATAGAACTAATCGATAGTGTGATATAACTCCGACAAGCTTCCAATCTAATCGATCTTCCGATAATCTGAAAGTAAAGGAAAACAACTATGTAAGCAATGAATGCTTAGTAAGCTCGTATAAACTTTAATCATATCAATTCATTTCAAATATAAAATTTATACATATCAAGAAGAATCCAATATTGATACCACAAGATTCATGAAGCTATATTCAACAACTCATAAGGTGAACGAATCCACAGCGTCACTTATACATAACATCCTTAGCATAGTAGGATTTTAAATAACTTTAAACCTTACCACTTTTTCATGAGCTCAAGCATATTTTCATTTTAACACTTACCATTTCAATACAACTTATAATTAAACATATTACCATTCAACTAATAGCTTGGCATTTGCCTAAGCATCAAACAACAACACTTGTTAGCATACTTGAACATATTTCATATAAATTCAACATCGATAATCTTATTATCTCAACATGTCACACTTAAGTTTATTACTCGTCTCAACTTACATAATTTCCATGTATCAACATATCAAAGATATTTGTATATGTTCATATCATGATACATATCATTCTCTTACCTTTTCTTCATATACATATATCATCCATTTCAATATATCATTATATATCAATATATCATGTACCATCATTTCCATGTATTTCATGTATATACTTGTATTAGTTTGTATCAAACTCATATCGTCTCGTAACAGAACATTGCCTATTGAACCATTTTGAATATCGTTGGGTAACTTTCAAATTCATTAAATAAATCACTTTACAAGACTTTCCCAAATCGAAGAACGGCTTACGAATAAGAGTACATCGTTAACAGAAGCTCATAAGAGTTGGTCCTCCCGAATACACCAACAGAAGCTCGAAAGCTAAACAGAAGCTCGTAAGAGCTAAACAAAAAGTAAAACATGAGATTTCGCAACAAATGCTGAACCCCGATTTACTTTGGTAAATGTCGTTGTCTCCTTCCAATACCATGATATACCGAATTACGAATGTACTCAAATCCCGCGTTCATTCCAAACTGAGTATTAAATTCGATAATATATTTCCAACAATAATTTAATTCCAACAATAGAACATATATATATATATATATATATATACCAATCACCAATTAACATTCACTTTAATCAAAATTTTACAGAATACAGTTCATATGAACTTACCTGGTTAAATTGCAGAAATATCAAGATTCAGGGGCATTTTGGTAATTTTTCATTTTCCTCGATTTTCTACTCGACCTTGATCTAAATTAATAATTTCATTCCATATATTAATTTAGACAATAAAACAATTCATTTCATGCAATTTGGTCATTTTTGACATTTTTACAAAATTGCCCCTACACATGCAAATTAACCATTATTAATACAAACCCAAGCTAGACGAATGTTCATGATATTCAAAACATCCCATTTATGCAATAATTTCATAAAAAACCCTTGTATTTTTAACCTTTTCACAATTTAATCCAAAATCAATATTTAACAAAACCACTTTATAAAATCATCATACAACATAATCAAAGCTCTAAATCCATGTTATTCATCAAGAACATCTAATATTTATCAATGGAAACTTATAAAATTTTTAATAAAATAAAAAACTAAGGTAAGGTTTAGTTGGACCTAATTGTAACAATCTTAAAAACATAAAAATTACAAGAAACGGGTAAGAATTGAACTCACATGAAGCAAAAATTGAAGAACCAGCTTAAGCTCTCTTCTATGTTTGTTTTGAACCGAAAATTGAAGAAGAAAATGTCTAGAAACTTTCCAATTTGTTTTATTTTAATTTCACCAAAATTACAATTTTGCCATTGAATGGCTTTATTTTATTATTTTTTTCTCTTATGCCGCCTCATCCATTAAATTTAGGTAAATTTATTACTTAGGTCCTTCTTTATTTATTAATTAAGCCATTTAATCACCTAATTATTATATTTAACAAGTTTTACACCTTTTTAATTTAGTCCATTTTCATTAATTGATTATCGAAACATTAAAATTTTTCAACGAAAATTTAATATCATCTTAATGACACTCTGTAAGTATTTATAAAAATATTTACGCCGCGATTTATAGAAACGAGGTCCCGGTACCTCACTTTCTAAAACCACTTGACCTAATAAATCATTAAAAAAGACAAATTACTAATTCAAAAACCTTTTTAAAACCATATTTAACTCGTAAATATTAAATAATAATATTTATGAACTTACTTTCCGGATTTGGTGGCCTCAAACCACTGTTTTCGAAACCATTGAAAAATCGGGCTGTTACAATTTCGGGACCACAATTTCGAAGATAGAGTCAGTAAATATTATTTAATAATATTTACGAGTTCACTATATTATTTTATTGATGTTTGAATTGGTAAGTTTGGTTAGCAGGTTAGAAATGGCAATGTATGAACTAAATCGTAAGAATTAGTGAATAGCTAGTCAAATGAGTTTAATAAAAATTGTTCAAGGTTCAAAGTGGTAAATAACCACTCTTGCATGGTATTGTTGGCTGTGTCAATGTTTACCGGAAACACTTGTTAATTTTCATTTAATGATGAAATTAAGATGTTAAGTGTTATAGGCTAAAGTGGATGGAAAGAGAGTCTCATTCTCGTCTGATGTGAGCTCAGTCACATCATGTGAAGGTTCAAATAGAAGGGCTCATGAGTGGACTAAGGACCATTTCCATTTGCAAACATGATCTGTTTTGGACTACTATGGAAGAATGATTGGGCCCATTGCGTGAAGCCCAATACTAAGATGAAATGTTACTTTGAATTAACTATTTGGGCCTTATCACTTAGCAATTTAGTTTTTGGGTTCAAGGCTTTGTTGGTTTAATTTATGATCTTCCTTCAGCAATGTTTCGTGCCTTTAGGTGTCAAGTGTTTCTTCAATTAATGCTTTGCGTCATATTTAGTTTTCACAGCTTTTGTGTGTCCATATCATGTTTATGTCGTGTCACATGTTTGTTGTCTTTAATGTGCCATGTTTATTATGTTTTAATTTCACAGCATGCATATTTCTATTTATATTGTGTTTGATTTTTAACTATAGTATATTTCAGTAATATTTTTTGTTTGTGAATTTGCAAATGAGCTAATGGTATTTATTTATAGCGTTTGTAGGTATATGGTTGGTTACAAAGCGGTGCTGTAATAGGCCAATTTAGCCCGGGCCCATACAAAAAATAATAAACTCAAAATAATAAAACAAAGTCCAAGTCTAGTCCAAAATATATCATTTGGCCAGATCGGAATGACCTATTACTTGAAAAGATTGAAGGTCCATCTACAAGCTTGACATATATGGGAACACAATCTTCAAGGATATGCAATCTTAGATATGATATGCAAATCTTAGATATGATATGCAATCCTAGAAGATATGGTATGTAATCTTAGAAGATATGATATGCAATTTTAGAAGATATGGTATGCAATCTTAGAAGATATGATTTTGTAATCTTAGAGATTTAATTTGTAGATACTTTTTAATCTTAGCCGTTGATGTAATTGATCTGTACAGTTGGATTTGGGAAGGCTCAACTATAAATAGAGGCATCTCCCGTCATCGTAAAGACACTTGAGTTTTGGGGGAAGCAATAAGAATTCTTGAGAGCATTCACTCAAATTTCTCTCCCTCATGCGTTCTTATTTTCTATGGTTTGTTCTTATTTTATTCTTCATTCATCTTCGTTTTTTCAACCTTTTTTATTTATCCATTTAATTATTTAATTATTAGTTATTCTTTTATTTTGTTCGTTTATTTATTACTTCTGTATAGAGATTTATTTTATTTTCACACTTTTGCAAATTTGTATTGTTAGAATTAAGTGACCAGAATCCTTATTTAAATAAAATACAATGGTAAAATAAAATAAAAGAAGAATCCCTATAGAACTACACTTATTTTATTTTATTTTAAATTAGGTTTTTTAAACCTTATTAAACTCCATCTATTTGATATTGATTAGAATAAGGAGTGTAGCACCCCAAACCCGGCCTAGAAGTTAGGCCCGAGTTCGGAATGTCACATTAAAGACATACTCCAAAACGATTTTATAATCTGGCAATTTAAGGCCCAAAAGCCCAAAACCCTTGTATCTTGTTAAGTTAAGAGGAAAAGCCCACATTTTAGGAAAACGTTCATATGATAAGTTATTTCAAAAGCCACTTTAACTTTAATAATTTTATGAAATTTATTAAGCGAATAGTTGAAATAATAATAATAAACCCAAAATCTAAAGTCATTTAGGAGTTACATGGCCTTATTACAATCCAATGAAAAAAAACAAAGTATTTAAAACAGATTCATTTGAACAAATCAAAACATTTGATCAGCTTGTAGTGTGGCCATCTCCGAGTCCTCTCCCACGTCGAGCCGTCTATTCAGGATTACTTGAAACATTAAATTAAAGGGTGTGAGTTTCGAAACTCAGTGTGTACAACCCTTAGCAATCAAATTACATGCAAATATTCACATTGGGCCTAAGCTCTATCAAAATCGGTGGTCTTGGGCCTTAGCCCATAATGACCTCATATCATATCATATCGTATCATATACAAACAAGATAATGCAAAACCCACCCCAAAAATCCATCCGCTATACACACCATTTCCTTTCCAACTTTATGACTCCTGTGGGGAATTCTAGCTCGACCCACCCC
Source organism: Gossypium australe (assembly GCA_005393395.2). Classification (NCBI taxonomy): domain Eukaryota; kingdom Viridiplantae; phylum Streptophyta; class Magnoliopsida; order Malvales; family Malvaceae; genus Gossypium; species Gossypium australe. The sequence continues at coordinate 14,370,727 of CM016614.1, forward strand.
TCCGCTACACACCAAGGGTAGCCCGTTTACGGTACTACCGAACGTTGCAGCAAAGCTACTAATCATATATTGGGCTTAGAGCCTCCGGTGGATCCATACCATACGGCCATGCGATCCTCAAATCTTCCTCCGTACCATAATTCCCACCCATATGCATCCTAAGCAGAATATCATATTAATGCATCAAACACACAAGTAACATCCATAAACTCATATTCGTCACATAGGGGTATTGTTGTCATTTCACTACCTAGGGGTATTTTCGTAATTCTACCCTACATGGGTGTTTTGATAATTTGGCAAAACAGGGGTATCTTGGTAATTTTGCAAAATAGGGGTATTTTGATACTTTTGCAAAATAGGGGTACTTTGGTAATTTACAAATTAGGGGTATTTTAGTAATTTTACAAATATAAGGGTATTTTAGTAATTTTGCAAATATAAGGGTATTTGGTCCCTCTCGGGTTTTAGTTATGAACTTTGGCCCATCAACAAGTCCTCACGGCTAAAGTGAACAGACACTACGCACCAGGTAGGATTACAGAGAGGAGGAGGTGGGCCACTAGGACCGCTTAAGTACCTAGCTCTCCCTAGATCCAATCCTAGACATGCGTATGCCCATTGCCACACTCCAACCCATCGACTTGTTCACAGACATGTTTAATTAGATTAAGTCTTATGAAATTTAAGAGTTGTTCAAACTAGGCCTAAAGCCCATTAACCTTAACATACTTGTCTACGTCCCCATAAGCCCATTAAGCCCAAATCACATTCTTACGGCTCATTAGGCCCAAATCTCATCATATGGCCTATTAGGCCCAAAACAAATCCAGTTCATGTATCATGCGTGACTAACTCAATACGTTTAACAAACCAAACCATTTCATCAAACCTAGCCTCAGGGCCCACCGGGCCCATTTAGCCACTTTCAGCTTTTCGGCTTTTCGGCATTGCCGATATCGTGTGTGTAGTGTTTGTACACACCTGGTAACCTCGCGTGCTACAAACCCCTTAGTCATGAACCTATAATCGACATTACTAGTGATTAACCAAAGCTTTAACACATACTTATCAAAAACCGAAACCTCACCGTACCTTTACCGTGTGCCTCACATTCTAGTAGCCCTTCCTTTGCTACTATTAGCGATTATCCTCTAGATCTACACCCCAACACCTATATCGTCAAAACCAAGTGACCCATATTGATCATAAGTCACCCCTATGAGCTACATTAGATTCGGCCATTTACTAAACCATGACTGGGTCGAGAACACTTACCACCTTGTTAGCAATCCTTACCTACCACGCTTGCGATTGTTGAGTCTTACCCTTGTTAATACATGTTAACGACAAGGAGGGGTTCGATAGCCCTTCGGCTTTTAACAAAACACACTAAAAAGTTCAATAAGCACTTACCGAAATTCTCCTTTGACCCTGCGGCTTAGATATCTACTTGAATAAGATGCGGCTTCCAAACGTGACTAAGAGTAGATAATAATCAATTGAGGTGGAGGAACAAACAACCAAGAATTGGCATAAATAGGGGTTTCGGTAAACAGGGATTTCAGCAAACAGGGATTTTGGCAAATAGGGATTTCGGCAAACAGGGATTTTGGCAAATAGGGATTTCGATAAAAAGGGATTTCGGCAAACAGGGGTGGTGGTATTCGGCAATGGAAGAAAATAAGGATGAGGGGAAAAAAAGAAAAAAAGATGGAAACTCCAATAACTCCTTCTAAGGATTTCGACACCCCCTTTTTATAGCCAAAGCCGAACTACCTTCCCCCCCACAGTCGTATTCGGCCCCAACATTGCACCCTCCTCATCTCCTATCTTTTCTCTCTGATAATACTTTAATCTTATCAGAAATACCCTCCACATCCATCAGTCCTGCTTACTACAAACTCTCCACTGCAAGAGTACAAAACCAACACAACTCTTGTCGTCCACCTATGCAAAATAAAACACTCTAAAATACACTTCTCCTGCTCGAACCTTGGACCTCTTCAACTTTCACACACGCCACCTCATAGCGCCCAAGTGATGCCACTTTCCACGGGACTACAAGCCCATTTGTGTCCTATTTTCACTTAATCTACTTAAGAGGCCTCATGCCTGAGACTAGGGTCCACTAAACAAGAAAAATAAATTTTTCCCTACGGTCTCCCCTATCTCTAAGGCTTCAAATAATCCTGATAGTACCTTAATATTATTATTCTAAGTGCTACACCTATCTCAAAAAAAAAATTAAACGCTCTCATTCCCAAGGCCCATTGGGCCCAATTCTTCTAGGCCCAAATTCGGGGCGTTACAAGGAGTTTCAATCTTACTACACTCCTATTAGAATATGGCTTTACAAGCATATAAATAGACATAGTTTATTCCTCCTGTAATTGATTCGAATTCGACATAGTGAATTTTCTTCTCCTCTGCCCGTGGTTTTTTCTCGAAAGGATTTTTACGTAAAATATGTGTGTTCTTTATTTTTATTTTTATTTTTATTTTTTTCGCGAAATATTTGTCATCACCGACGTTATATTTTTCTCAAATTAGTATCATAGTTTCTGGGTTTTTCATCTTGATACAGTAATGGCGTCTTTGAAGTATGAAATTTCGCTGTTGGATCACAACACCAGATTCGCGTTGTGGCAGATAAAGATACAGGCAGTTCTTGTACAGATGGATTTAGAGGAAGCCCTACTAGGGGTAGATAAGATGCCTTCGACATTGACAGAGGAAGAGAAGAAGCACAAGGATCGAAAGGCATTAACACAGTTACATCTGCATTTGTCTAACAAAATTTTACACGATGTGATGACTAGCAAGTTGCATATGAAGTAATGTCTTTACGCTCATCGTTTGGAGGAAGGTGCGTCTGAACACAAACACTTAACAGTGTTTAAAGAAATTCTCTCAAACTTCTGTTGATGATGTTGTGATGAAAATTCTCAAACCAGAAAATTCTGGTGAAGCTGATGTTGTAGAAGACTACAGCGATGGTGAACTTCTAGTCGCTTCAATCAACAATTCTAAAGTGAGTGAGGAGTGGTTTACACATGTGTCCCAATCAGGATTGGTTTACAAATTATGAAATAGTGTCTGAAGGAGTTGTTTTGATGGGAAATTATGCTTCGTGTAAAATCGCAGGTGTTGGAACAATTAAAGTTAAGATGTTTGATGGAGTTGTCAGGATACTTAATGGCGTACGACATGTTCCAGAATTGAAAAGAAATTTAATTCGTTAAGTACTCTTGATTCAAAAGGGTACAAATACACAGCTGAAAGTGAGATTTTGAATATTTCCAAAGGTTCCCTCGTTGTGATGAAAGGACAGAGAAAGACTGCCAAGTTATGTGTTTTGCAGGGTTCTACTGTTCTTGGTGATACAGTTGTCGCTTCCTCTTCCTTGTCAGATGATGATATTACTAAACTTTGGCATATGCGCCTAGGGCATATGAGTGAGAATGGCATGGCAGAATTGAGTAAAAGAGGACTTCTTGATGGGCAAGGAATATGCAAACTGAAGTTCTGTGAGCACTGCGTTTTTGGGAAGCAAAAGAGAGTTCGATTCACCAGAGGAATCCATAACACGAAGGGAATGTTGGAGTATATTCATTCTGATCTGTGGGGGCCATCAAGAGTGCCTTCGAGAGGTGGAGCTAATTATATGCTAACTTTTATTGATGATTTTTCCAGAAAAGTTTAGGCATTCTTTCTAAAGAGAAAAGAGATGCGTTTTCCGCATTTTAAGTCTTGGAAAATTATGATTGAAAAAAAGACGGGAAAACAAATAAAATACCTCCGCACAGACAATGGCTTAGAGTTTTGTTCTGATGAGTTCAATAAACTGTGCAAGTTAAAAGGGATCGTGAGACACTTGACAATTCGTCATACTCCACAGCAAAACGGCGTTGCAGAACGAATGAATAGAATGATCATGGAGAAGGTTCGATGTATGTTGTCAAATGCCAACTTACTAAAGTCGTTTTGGGCTGAAGTAGCCTCTACTGCATGTTTTTTGATCAATCGATCTCCATCCATTGCCATTGAGAAAAAGACTCCATAAGAGGTATGGTCTGGTAATTCTGCTAATTATTTTGATTTAAATATCTTTGGATGTCCTGTGTATGCTCATGTTGATAATGGAAAATTGGAATTGAGATCTATTAAATGTGTTTTTCTTGGTTATAACTTATCTCTTAAAGGCTCTTCCAATAAAGAAAATCAAAAGTAGGTGGAGCATCAGATTAATACAGAGTCGACTCCTCAAGCCAGTACAAAAATTGAGAGTAGAGTTGCTTCTTCACCACAATACTCTATCGCCAAAAACAGAACTAGAAGAGAAATTAAACCTCTAAAGAAGTATGCCGAGGCTGATCTAGTTGCTTATGCTTTAAATGTGGCTGAAGATATAGATGCAAACCAAGAGCCGTCTAATTATTCTGAGGCGGTTAGCTGTAAAGACTCAGAAAAGTGGATGTTTGCTATGCAAGAGGAGATAGAATCACTCCATAAAAACAGAACATGGGATCTTGTGAAACTTCCTAAAGGTAAAAAGGTTGTTCGTTGTAAATGAATGTTTAAAGAAAAAGAAGGGACTCCAGGAGTTGAAGAACTCAGATATAAAGCAAGGCTTGTTGCAAAAGGTTACAGTCAAATTCCAGGAGTGGACTTCACAGATGTGTTCTCCCCAGTTGTAAAGCATAGTTCAATTCGAGCTTTGCTTGGTATTGTGGCCATGCATGATTTGGAGCTTGAGCAGTTAGATGTAAAAACTGCATTTTTGCATGGAGAACTTGAAGAAGATATTTACATGCAACAACCAGAGGGTTTACAGTCTTAGAAAAAGAGGACTATGTTTGCTTGCTGAAAAAGTCCCTTTACAGTTTGAAACAGTCACCAAGACAGTGGTACAAGAGGTTTGATTCCTTTACGGTTTGAAACAGTCACCGAGACAGTGGTACAAGCCTGTTAGTACTCCTTTAGCAGACCATTTCAAACTTTCATCGGCTTTGTCCCCACAATCAGATAATGAGATTGAGTACATGTCACATGTTCCATACTCTAGTGCAGTGGGATCTCTCATGTATGCTATGGTTTGTTCACGTCCAGATTTATCATATGCAGTCAGTGCAGTTAGCAGATACATGGCGAATCCCGGTAAAGAACATTGGAAAGCAGTTCAGTGGATTTTAAGATACTTACGAGGTACTACTAATGTTTGCTTACAGTTTGGAAGAACTAGAGATGGAGTCATTGGGTATGTTGATGCTGATTTTTCTGGAGACCTTGATAGAAGAAGATCTCTCACTGGTTATGACTTTACAATCAGAGGTTGTGCAATCAGTTGGAAAGCTACTTTGCAAACTACAGTCACTTTGTCTACCATTGAAGCTGAGTACATGGCGATTACTGAGGCTTGTAAAGAAGCTATTTGGACCTTCAAATCAGCACAGTATTTTGTGACAGTCAGAGTGCCATCTTCTGTAACATCCTGCATTAGGGGTCATTTGCCATACGTTTATTATTGTGGGTTTTCCTGATTTAAATGCACATATTATGGTTTAGCCAAAAATCCCGAGTTAGTCGGGTATAGGGTTAAGAAGGTTCTTTAAGTGCTTGGGATGAAAAGGGCTATGTGTATAAGCCTTATCATTAAATTAGGGCGAGTTTTGTCACAAAGAAATGGCTGGCGGAGTGGTTAGAGTACTGGTAGAAGGCTAGAAAATGCGGCTAGGCGAGGGTTCGAGTCGCGTGGAGGAAGTTTATTTTTTTTTGGCGTGTAGGAGGACTTAATGAGGAGGGCTTATGAATAAGTTTCGTTGAGACAGGGCATGAAAGTCTCGATAGTTGAAGCGGCAGGGCGCTTGGGCATGCTCCTTCGGGTCCCGTGTTCGAGCCCTAGGAGTCGCACCTAGGGCGTTTAACTTTTGCTTTTAGCGTTCAAGTTAATAAAGCCATCAGGAAGGATTTAAAAGAATTATGCAGCGCAATTTGTCACGAAATTCCAATTGGCCGAGTGGCTGGGGCGCGATATTGTTCCAGGTCTCGGGTTCGAATCCCCTGGGCAGCAGTTGTCCATTTTGTTTTTGGCCTCTGGTATTAAATGCAAAGGGGAAACTCAGGAAGGAAGGTTTAAAAGAAAGATGCGACGCGATTCTATCATGAAAGTCAGGTCGGTCAAGTGGTTGAAGCGTGGGGGATTCTGCCTCAGGTCTCGCGTTCGAGACCCGAGGGTGGAGCATGAACGTGCTTTTTGTCCTTTTTGTCTCTGGCATTCGTGCGTGCAGGGCCAGGGACCGAGTGTTTAAGAGGAATTTTCGACGCTCCATGTCATGAAAGACAAGCTGGCCGAGTGGCTAAAGCTTGGAGAGGACTGCTTCGGGTCCGGGGTTCGAAACCCATGCGCAGCGCCTGGAAGCATTCCTTTTTGCTTTGGCCGGCGTTTGGGGGTATTGGCATGCACATGCACGCGTGGGAAACAAGGCTTGTTGGCTGCATGTTTCTTTTATTCTTTTAGTATTGTTAATTTATTTTTGAAGCATGGGTTAATTTGTTTTCTCTTAATTTATTTGTTGGATATGGAGAGAATATTGTGGGAACATTAAACAATAATAAGGGTGCACTCTTTTTCCAATAGAGATGGGAGAATGTTTAACAAATAAGGTTTTATTTTTCCTATGGTGTTGGGCAAGTAAAACAAGGAGAAAGTATGGCCGGCCATAAGGTTTGGCAAAAGTTGAGCATGGCCGGAAACTTTTGGTGTTTCTTACTCCATTTTGTGCCAGCCGAATAGGGGAAATAGGAAAGGCTTAACACTCTCGGTTGAAGGTGTTTTAGAGAAGAAGGAAGCTAGGCCAAATTTCTTCAAGCATAGCTATGTTTCTTCCCTTTATGCATGGCCGAGTGAAGGAGGGTTGAAAGGCTTGGATAATCGGTTTCTTTTGGCAAAGAGGTGCCTAGGCTTTGAGTTATCTTCTTCCTTTCCAAATTATACATGGCCAAATTAAGGACATCACAAGGAGCATTTACATTCGGCTTTGAGTAGAGTAAGAGGGTGCCGAAATTTCCTTGGCCTTGTCCTCCTTCCTTTCAACTTATTCTTGGCCAAAAACTCATGACATCGTTCTGTTTTCTTTACTTTGTGAAGGCTGAATATTTTGCCGACACCAAGGAGCACTTTGGATTTTGATTCTTCTGAGAATCTCAACAAGTCAAAACAATAACTTGGGATTTCGATAAGCTTAGAAGTAGTTAAGAATTTCGGCCAAAGGCCATTCTTGGTATTCTTGAATAATCGATTTATGCACTATGTTTTTAGGAGGGGACTTTTCGGCTAGGAATTTGAAAGTTCCGGGCTTTCAAATCACGTTGGTTAGTACTAATCAAGGTTCGGCCTAAGGCCCTATTCTGTTGTAATATGACCAATCCTTTGGATTGTTAGTTAATCACATGAGACCCCTTAATAATAATCTATGATGGCCGAATATAGGAACATTACGAGGACTAGTTCGGGACTTCTGTAATATCGCATAGACACGGGATTGCTAGTTAAATCTTCGATTAAATAGGTGTGTAAGCTCTTACACACTTTATTAGTATAAACTGTTATTCGATAATATTAATGACCTCTCATGTGGTAACTTTGCCTAGTGGGCATAAGCTTGGTTTTTCGGGTAAGTCCCCTATTACTCGATTTACGATATATGTTGTATACGCCATCATATGCTGTGTAATGCTATGCTATATACGATTGCATGATATATGGGATCATGATACTTGTTATATGAGCATGACGATGGTGGGATTGATGCGAGGGAGTAATATTCGTGTCGATGGACACCAGTGTTTTGGTAACACACTGTGACTACGGTCACCAGAGGTTTGGTACCTCCAGAGGTTTGGCACCTCATAGCGTCTCGTCCCTGTGGCTTAGTGCCACCGTGGGTTGGCCCCACATTTGAGATACGGGATCGACGCCAGTGATTTGGTATCACACGATGGGCTGGCCCCATCATTTGATTGTGACTTCGGGTCACCAGTGGTTTGGCTCCACACGTATTGACGGATATCGTGACTATAAGTCACCAGTGGTTTGGCACCACCAGTGGTTTGGTACCACATGGGGTAGAAAAGGAGCATGGTTGGCTAGGTTGGGTTGCATAATTGCATGTCATACTAATATCTTGTGTATGAGTGTTATTTCCGGGTTGGGGAGACATACATTGAGTCTTGGTGACTCACCCCTTCCCATATCATCTTGCAGGTGAGTAGAGCGCGGATGCGGAGCCGAGAAGGGCTCGAGGCGGCCATGTTGGTTTTGTGGACTTGAAATTTTATTTTGCCCGCTTTAAGTTTATTATTCACTACAATTCGATTGGGTTGTAATATGGCCGCTTATTATTATTATTATTTTGGATGTTTAGGTAGTTGTTTTACTTTATCATATAACTGATGAACTTACAAACGGTTATGCAAATCGGCTAATAGTAACGTTTTCAAAGTAAGCACTCGTATACGATTTCAAAAAAAAAAAATGTTACCATCGGGTAACGAAATTTCCAAGCTATTGATCACTCTAATGATCAGAAATTTAAATGATCAAATGATTTTAAAAAGGAAGAATGAATTTTCCACTCAACCGGATTTATCAAATCAACCCACTTGAGTTTTAGCAAATACCGTTTTATATCCTTAACAAATTTTAAATTTTCTACTATTAGTCCAAACCTTTCAAACTCCTTTTTACTCCGTGACATACCAAATCCGGTCATGGCTTGTGGGCCGGGTTTGGGGTGTTACATCTTCCTTACAAAAGATCAAATGTTTCATGAGAGAACAAAACACATTGATGTTCAGTATCATTTTTTCGTGATATTATTGCTCGTGGTGATATTTTTGTGAGAAAAATTAGTACTTATGAAATTCCTGCAGATATGATGACTAAGTCACTTCCTATAACCAAGTTTGAGCATTGCTTAGACTTGGTTGGTGTTCATTGTTGAAGTTAAACCCTTAAAGGGTTTTATGGAAGAGGTGGAGAACTTGTTCGTTGAGAATTCGTGATGAAGAACTTGTTTATTGAGAATCCGTGTCAAGGTGGAGATTGTTAGAATTAAGTGACCCGAATCCTTATTTAAATAAAATACAATGGTAAAATAAAATAAAAGAAGAATTCCTATAGAACTACACTTCTTTTATTTTATTTTAAATAAGGTTTTTTAAACCTTATTAAACTTCATCTATTTGATATTGATTAGAATAAGGAGATTCAATCTTACTACACTCTTATTAGAATATGGCTTTACAAGCCTATAAATAGACATAGTCTATTCTCTTGTAATTGATTCGAATTCGACATAGTGAATTTTCTTCTCATCTGCCCGTGGTTTTTTCCCGAAAGGGTTTCCACGTAAAATCTGTGTGTTCTTTATTTTTATTTTTATTTTCTATGCGAAATATTTATCATTACCGACGTTATATTTTTCTCATGTATTTTATTAATTTATTCCAAATTTTTACGTGGTATTTATTTCAAGCTGTTTTATTTTATTATTTTAGATATTACTTATTTCAAATAGTTTTATTATATATCATTTTAAACTGTTTTATATTATCTATTTAAGTTTTCGTATATTGTTTATTTTAAACTTATACTTATCTTTTTAGGATTTGTCACATATCATTTTCTTTAAGTCATTTTGTATATTATTTATTTAGATTGATATATATATATTGTTTTATATATTACTTATTTAAACTTACTTCTTATATAATATTTATTTTAAAATTCATTTATATATTACTATTTCATATATTTTTTTTTGGATTTATTTCAAACTTTTACATATATTACCTACTTTAAAATTTTTATACATGAATTTATTTTTAAGTTGCTTTTTATTTTCGATTTCAAAATCCTTTTCTTTCTCATTATTTGTTTTAACATTGTTCGTTATTATTTGAAAGCTTGGTACATTTTATTTTTTTATTTGTTTTTTAGATTTGTTATTTTTTTTAAAAAATTCATTAATCTTTATTTAGTAATGTGGCCAAATATACCTTCATATTTCAAAATCCATGATTTTTCAAATTTAAAAATAAGGCAATATTCGATATTTGGGAGTTTTAAGAAAATCGTGCTCTAACTTACTGGGTTTCAATTTTTCTCATTAAGTCCAAATGATTGAGTACCCTTTTTGAAATTAAAACATATGAATTTTTAAATAAAAAACCTATTCTCGGGAATTTAAGGTGTTGTATCCTAACTCACTGGATGCGATGTTTTGTCATCTCGAGGCAAGGATTTCTAAAAAACAAAGGATATTCGGTGTTTGGAAAATTCGAAAGATCGTGCTCTAACTTATTGGAAAGCCATCTGTTGCAATTAGGCCTCAACAAGGTCAAGCTGATACTGGGGTACCCATGAATTTCCAAGTTGGCTCAGAATCTAACCCAGGAGATAACCCTGCTAATCTTGTTATCCTTGATTTAGATATAGCGAAGAGGGAACCGGGGAACGAAGTTTCCAAGTCCTTGCGTACTTGGGAGTGTTTTGAATAATGGGACTGTGGAAGAGATCCCTGTATTTTTTTTAGAGCTGATGTAGAGTAATATTCAAAACACGCTTGTTGCCTTAAGCCTAGAGGCAATAAGAATCCTTTTGTGAAATAGGCTCGTGTTCAAAAATTTGTATTTCAATAAAATGCATCTTTCTGAGCAAATATTCTTTTATTTTTTCCATTTCATACTGTATAAACAATTGTTCTTAGTTCTTTTCTTTTGTTTGTTCTTTGAACTTTCTTTCAAGTATTCTTTCGTTCTTCATTCATGACCATACAAATAATCATTCTTTGAATCATTTATTCTTTGGAATCTTCCTTCGAACCTACAATAGGTCTCCAGATATCAATGATGTGAGCAACGCTGCTACTAACTCAGAGTCTCCTTTCGAGTAAGATATGTGTCTAGAGGGATCTCAGGACTTTGAAGATGATAGAGATTGTAACCTATCTTCTGATTTATTAAAAATGGTAGAACAAGATGAAAAACAGACCCTACTCTACAAAGGGTCAGTGGATATTATGAGCCTAGAGAAGAGGTGTAGATTGTAGCCTAGCTCATCACAGAACTAATGCGAGACATCATTGAGTTATTTTCAAGAATTCAAAGATGTTTTCGCACGATCATATCAAGACACGCCTAGGATAATCTTAAAAGAGATCTATAAGGGTATTTAAAGAACATGATCAGGGTTCTACAATAGCCAAGATAATCATAAGGTTCGGGTACTATTGGTTCACCATAAAAGGGAGATTGCTTTAGTTATGTCATAAATGCCAAATTGAGGAAGACAAGACTTATGTGCCTTATCTATTTCTTCACAGATTTTCTATATGTGGGGAATGGACATTATGGGGCCAATCTCGTCAAAAGCTTCTAGTCTATATCGATTCATCGTCGTGGTCATCGTTTACTTCACTAAGAGGGTGGAAGTAGCTTCATATGCCAATGTTACAAAGTCGATAGTCATCAAATTCTCAAAAAAAAAAAGAGATCAGGCGCCGACAAAGAATGCCAAAAAAGACAATATCAAAAGTTTGTAGTCTATTCAAAGATCAAACGTCATATCATAGAGCAACAAAGGCAGTCAAAAAGAAAAAAACAAAAAAAAAAACAAAATAAGGATCATGAAAAAATGTCTGAGATTTGTAAAGGTTGGCATAAAGAAGTCACCATTTACCCTCTTTGTTTCTTGAACGATGGCCTGGACCTTCACCGGGGCAACATCTTTCCCATTGGTTTATGAAAAGGAAGAAATTGTGGGAGGCTAAGATTCCTTTTCTCCAAGCTTTGATTGAATTGGATGAAGCAGAATGCCTCTAGTAAGTTTGATTGAAAGTATTCATGGTCGAATGTACCAAAAATGGATGGTACAAGCTTATGATAAAAGGTTTGCGTAAGAGAATTTCATGATGGGGACTTGGCATTAAGAAGGATTCTTCTCATACAAAAGAACTTCAGAGGAAAATAGATGCCAAACTGGGAAGGACCTTGTGTTGTAAAGAAGGCCTGTTCTAGAAGAGCATTGATATTAACTGAGATGGATGGCAAAGACTTGCCCAATTCGGTGAATTCATGTTCAGTCAAGAAGTATTACCTGAAAGGGGAAAGGCCAAGGCGAAAACCCGCAAAGGGTGCTTTGAGACCAAAGGGGTTTTTGAGTCGAAAACCCGAAAAGAGCGGCTCAAATTTTGATCAACAATAGGGCATGTGGTAGTCTTACTATGCCTGAATTAACAATGAGGAAGTATGCTACGTCTTGGGGCGTTGACAAGTACTCTGGATCCTCTAAGCACGTATTGAGCTCCAAATGATCTTCAAGAAGTTTGTACAGAGAAGCTCAGGCAGCGATATCTGGGGCACCTAGCCTCTATCTTACTCATTTTTGAATGTACTATCTTTGATTACTTTATTCTTCTCAAGATATACCCCAATCAATTTTCTTTTATTGCCTTGGTTATCTTTGATTAACTTATTTGTTTCAAGCTATGCTCCTGATTAATTTCTTTCTCGTCCATTGTTGTGATCTTTTTCAAGCATTTTATATTGAAATAATGATTAATGGACTAATAATACTTTCATAAAAGGAGTTTTGCATATTACTCTGGAAGCTTCTAAATAATATGAGAATTTGAAACAAGACTATTGTTTAGAACTCACCAAACTTAAGGGTTGGAAATATTATCTCTTCGGATTTTTATTGGATAAGACATTTCGTCAGTGATACCATTTTGACAAATGACGAGCAATGTCAACCCAAGTGTAAAAGGGAATCGTTCCCGGAAAAGAAAAATGATAGCCTGCAAATTTCAGGCACATACATCTGGTCATTACACCCAAGGAATGGTGTAATAGATCAAATTGATTGAAGATGATACAAATTCTATACCTCTGAATGGTAGCAGGATGGATGGAAGAAACCAAATGTTATTCTCTTGAAGTTGCAGTGGGGGTACAAGTCTTATGTCCCAAAAGGTACAGTGGAAGAGACTCTGAAATTACAGCGGGGCAAGCTTGCTAAGCAGAATATGATTGTTTCTTTGGGTTTTCCGTCAAAGATACTAGCTGAATGAGAAAGCATGGTAACACATCAGTGATAGAACCTTGATAAACTATGAGCAATGACAACCCAAACATTAAAAAGGGGATCATTCTCATGCATGTAAATATCATTCATACACTTCCAGTTAGGAGCATCTGATTCATTCCGGTCATTGTATCCTAATCGTTGTACATAAAAAAAAAGGAGATCATTCTCATGACATTCCGCATTCATGCAAATGTCATCCTTAATATCATTTAGTTAGGAGCATTAGATTCATTCCGATCATTGCATCCTAATCATTATACATTTAAAAAAATGGGATCATTCTCAGGACATTCTGCATTCATGCAAATGTCGTTCATAACACATATGGCTAGAAGTATTTGACTCATTCTGATCATAGCATCCTGGTCATTTTGCATAAACATATGGAACCGAGTCTACAGGACATGTCCCTCAGAGGACGGTGTAGCAACATCGGTGAATTTGCAGATCTTATCTCCCTAAGCAGTAGTGGAGCAGATCAAATTTGGCGAATCTTATCTTCCCGAGGTAGCAGTGGAGCAGATTCAAGTCACCAACCTTATTTCCCTAAAGTTGTGGTGGAGCAAGTTAAAGATGCAAGTCTTATCTTCCTGATGTAGTAAGAGAGCAAACTAAAGATTGTAGATTTTGTCTCCCTGAGATAGCAGTGGAGCAAATCGAAGACGGCGAATCTTATCTTCCCGAGGTAGCAGGGGAGCAACTTTTAGCCACAGCCTTATCTCCCTGAGGTAGCAAGGGAGCAGGTTGAAGTTTGTAGTCTTATCTTCTCGAGGTAGCAGGGGAGCAGATTTAAGCCATTAGTCTTATCTTCCTGATGTAGCAAGGGAGCAGACTAAAGATTGTAAATTTTGTCTCCCTGAGATAGCAGTGGAGCAAATCGAAGACGGCAAATCTTATCTTCCTGAGGTAGTAGAGGAGCAGATTTTAGCCACTAGCCTTATTTCCCTAAGGTAGCAAGGGAATAGGCTGAAGTTTGTACTCTTATCTTCCCAAGGTAGCAAGGGAGCAGACTGAAGATTGTAGACGGTGAATCTTATCTTCCCAAGGTAACAAGGGAGCAGACTAAAGATTGTAGATTTTGTCTCCCTGATATAGCAGTGGAGCAAATCGAAGACGGTGAATCTTATCTTCCCGAGGTAACAGGGGAGCAGCTTTTAGCCACCAGCCTTATCTCCCTGAGGCAGCAAGGGAGCATGTTGAAGTTTGTAGTCTTATCTTCCCGAGGTAACAGTGGAGCAGATTTAAGCCATTAGTCTTATCTTTCTAATGTAGCAAGGGAGCAGACTAAAGATTGTAGATTTTGTCTCCCTGATATAGCAGTGGAGCAAATCGAAGACGGTGAATCTTATCTTCCTAAGGTAGCAGGGGAGCAGCTTTTAGCCACCAGCCTTATCTCCCTGAGGTAGCAAGGGAACAGGTTGAAGTTTGTAGTCTTATCTTCCCGAGGTAGCAGGGGAGCAGATTTAAGCCATTAGTCTTATCTTTCTGATGTAGCAAGGGAGCAGGCTAAAGATTGTATATTTTGTCTCCTTGAAATAGCAGTGGAGCAAATCGAAGACGGCGAATCTTATCTTCCTGAGGTAGCAGGGGAGCAGATTTTAGCCACTAGCCTTATTTCTCTGAGGTAGCAAGGGAACAGGCTGAAGTTTGTAGTCTTATCTTCCTGAGGTAGCAAGGGAGCAGACTGAAGATTGTAGATGGTGAATCTTATCTTCCCGAGGTAGCAGGGGAGCAGATTTAAGCCATTAGTCTTATTTTCCTAATGTAGCAAGGGAGCAGACTAAAGATGGTAGATTTTGTCTCCCTGAAATAGCAGTGGAGCAAATCGAAGACGGCGAATCTTATCTTTTCGAGGTAGCAGAGGAGCAGATTTTAGCCACTAGCCTTATTTCTCTGAGGTAGCAAGAAAACAGGCTGAAGTTTGTAGTCTTATCTTCCTGAGGTAGCAAGGGAGTAGACTGAAGATTGTAGACAGTGAATCTTATCTTCCCGAGGTAGTAGGGGAGCAGATTTAAGCCATTAGTCTTATCTTCCTGATGTAACAAGGGAGCAGACTAAAGATTGTAGATTTTGTCTTCCTGAGATAGCAGTGGAGCAAATCGAAGATGGCAAATTTTATCTTCCCGAGGTAGCAGGAGAGCAGATTTTAGCCATTAGCCTTATTTCCCTGAGGTAGCAAGAAAACAGGCTGAAGTTTGTAGTCTTATCTTCCTGAGGTAGCAAGGGAGCAGACTGAAGATTGTAGACGGTGAATCTTATCTTCCCGAGGTAGCAGGGGAGCAGATTTAAGCCATTAGTCTTATCTTCCTGAGGTAGCAAGGAAGCAGACTAAAGATTGTAGATTTTGTTTCCTTGAGATAGCAGTGGAGCAAATCGAAGACTGCGAATCTTATCTTCCTGAGGTAGCAGGGGAGCAGATTTTAGCCACCAGCCTTATCTTCCCGAATATTGCAGTGAAGCAAAATCAAAGATACTAGTCTCACTTTCCTGAAGTTACAGTAGGATGGATTAAATCTACAAGAGCATGTCTTATCTCCCTGAAGTTGCAGTAGAATAAGATTAAAGCTACAGATTCAATCTCCTTGAAGTTGCAGTTGGGTTAGAGACTACTTGAAGAAGATGAAGATCAAGAGGTTAAAGCTCGGCATGATCGAGCAAAATTGGTCCTTTTATAGTCTTTGCTCCATTCTCGTTACATGACAAAGAGCAAAGAGGGGCAGCTGTAATAGGCCAATTTAGCCCAGGCCCATACAAAAATAAAAAACCCAAAATAATAAAACAAAGTCCAAGTCCAATCTAAAATATATCATTTGGCCCGATCGGAATGGCCCATTACTTGAAAAGATTGAAGGTCCATCTACAAGCTTGACATATACGGGAACACAATCTTCAAGGATATGCAATCTTAGATATGATATGCAAATCTTAGATATGATATGCAATCCTAGAAGATATGGTATGTAATCTTAGATATGATATGCAAATCTTAGATATGATATGCAATCCTAGAAGATATGGTATGAAATCTTAGAAGATATGGTATGCAATCTTAGAAGATATGATTTTGTAATCTTAGAGATTTAATTTGTAGATACCTTTTAATCTTAGCCGTTGATGTAATTGATCTGTACCGTTGGATTTGGGGAGGCTCAACTAGAAATAGAGGCCTCTCCCTTCATTGTAAAGACACTTGAGTTTTGGGGGAAGCAATAAGAATTCTTAAGAGCATTCACTCAAATTTCTCTCCCTCTTGCGTTCTTATTTTCTATGGTTTGTTCTTATTTTATTCTTCATTCATCTTCGTTTTTTCAACCTTTTTTATTTATCCATTTAATTGTTTAATTATTAGTTATTCTTTTATTTTATTCGTTTATTTATTATTTCTGTATAGAGATTTATTTTATTTTCACACTTTTGCAAATTTGTATTTTATTAATTTATTCCAAATTTTTACGTGGTATTTATTTCAAGCTGTTTTATTTTGATTAAGTTTTTTTATATTATTACTTTAAATTATCTTATCTATTATTCATGTTTCTTATTGTTTTATATAACGATTATCTTAAAGTGGTTTTATTATATATCATTTTAAACTGTTTTATATTATCTATTTTAAGTTTTCGTATATTGTTTATTTTAAACTTATACGTATCTTTTTAGGATTTGTCACATATCATTTTCTTTAAGTCATTTTGTATATTATTTATTTAGATTGATATATATATATATATATATATATATATATATGTTTTATATATTACTTATTTAAACTTACTTCTTATATAATATTTATTTTAAAATTCATTAATATATTACTATTTCATTTTTTTTTTGGATTTATTTCAAACTTTTACATATATTACCTACTTTAAAATTTTTATACATGAATTTATTTTTAAGTTGCTTTTTATTGTCGATTTCAAAATCCTTTTCTTTCACATTATTTGTTTTAACATTGTCCATTATTATTTGAAAGCTTGGTACATTTTATTTTTTTATTTGTTTTTTAGATTTGTTATTTTTTTAAAAAAATTCATTAATTTTTATTTATTAATGTGGCCAAATATACCTTCATATTTCAAAATCCATGATTTTTCAAATTTAAAAATAAGGCAATATTCGATATTTGGGAGTTTTGAGAAAATCGTGCCCTAACTTACTGGGTTTCGATTTTTCTCATTAAGTCCAAATGATTGAGTGCCCTTTTTGAAATTAAAACATATGAATTTTTAAATAAAAAACCTATTCTCGGGAATTTAAGATGTTGTGTCCTAACTCACTGGATGCGACGTTTTGTCATCTCGAGGCAAGGATTTCTAAAAAGCAAAGGATATTCGGTGTTTGGAAAATTCGAAAGATCGTGCTCTAACTTACTGAGTTTTGATTTTTCTTTTAAAATCCAAATAATTGAATGTCCATTTAAAATTAAAGGACATAAGTTTTAAAAATCAAAAGGATCATGTTTTAAAATATATTCAAATTTTTTACATTAGGACATAAATTAATCAATTAGGTACCAATTTTTGGGCGTTACGAGGGTGCTAATCCTTCCTCGTGCGTAACCGACTCCCGAGCCCGTTTTCTCGAATTTTGTAGACCAAAATCATTATTTTAATAAATAAAAAATATTTTATTAAAATGATTAATCTCAAGGTGATCCAATCGCACCTCGAAAAAAGATTGGTGGCGACTCCATTTTTGTTTTTAAAGTCGACCTCCGTTTTTAAAAAAAAAATTAAAAATAGTTTCGACAGGTGCCTATGACTGTTCGTATTCCCTTGCAAATTCATGCATGTCCATTTTCTTTTCCAACAAGAATTCATGTATTTCTTCAAACATCAAGTGACCATTTGAATTTTACACACAAGTGCATTGTGTTGGATTATCGGTACGCCTCGTGGTGCAACGAAAAAAATTACATTCCGGCTATCATCAACCATGGATCCATGTACAAGGAATGAATCAGGTTGAAAAAGAGTTGAAGATATAACTTTAGGATCTGATTTCTTTTTGCAATGTTGATTCCAAGCCGCAAACAAAAATGTCTCGATCTCTACGTAGTTCACCCAGTCAAAACGAACAACAAAAACTCTCTTGAACTTTTTAGAGAGAATGTTCAAAATAGTTGCTAGACCATTTTTTATTTTTTTTCCTTTTTTGGTAATTGTAACACATTAAAGGATTATATTCCTTTTATTAATCTAACCTAATAAAAACAAAATAATTCTTTTTTTATTTTTTAGAGAAACATATGGAAATCATATTAAAAAGATTATATTCTACTTCCATGCCTATTTAATTAAAGTATTTTATTTATATTTTTTGTTACGTTTATTTTATTTCGTTATTCCAATTGAGAGATTTACTACTTCGTTTCCTATTCGATATTCAATCCAAAATTATTCAAATATCTTTTCTTATCTAAATCAATAATGTTTCTTACATAGTTTATTCAATCAAAATTGAGATTATAAATAACATGAGTGGCTAAATCCCTTAGGGGAGACTAATGAGTGGGTGAGGATGTGACTAACGAAGAATTTGGGATTTGTCGAGATGAATTAGCTGGTATATGTAGTACCCCAAAATAGGGCCTATGAGTTTTAGGGGTATTTTAAGGATTTTAGCTTTAGGGTGATCGAAATTTTGCGATATGATATACCGGTAATGTTTTTATTATGGTTTTTAGAAAATTAAATCAATTTTTGAAAAAGAGTTTTAAAGACCTTCAATTTTGAAAATTGAACTGATTTGTAAAAGAGTCAAAATTGTGAGTTTTTAAGAGGTCATTTAACCAAATTTTAAAAATATCCTAATATCATCCGCCACCTATAAGTTTCACATTAGTCTTCTTCCCCTTTTATTGTTGTCGTCCTTTTCTTCTCTAAGAACTTTACAATCAATTTTGATTCCCAAACTCCATACTCTTGATTTCTTTTAGTTTCCGAACATTAAACCTCCATTAAACACCAAGAAGAACACCCAAAATCACCATTGATTTCTCCATTGTCAAACTTGTGAGTTTTTCAGATTTTTGATCAAACACTCTATTTTCCGTCAACTAAGGTGACGGTTCAATTCCTAATTAGCTTTAAATGATATTTGGTCTTTTCAAAGAAATTTTTAGCCATTAAATTGCATGTTTTAAATAAAAGTCAAAAATTAGGTCGTTAATGGTAGATTTCGAGATTTTGGGTAAAAATGTGGTTTTTAAAATGTTTTTTAACTTTTATAACACGATTAGAAGGTTTCTAAACTTACTTCAAAGTTTCGTTAATAATTTCTTGAGTTTAAATGAATTTTCGAAAAATAGCCAAAAACATGTTGAAAAAGTTGATACCATGGATTGGGTGATTTTGTGTAGTTTAAAGGTTGAGATTTAGTCGTAGGTGAATTATAAGATGAGCGGAATTGGTTTTAGGTGAAAATATTGAGTATAGACCGAGATATTTGAATTTAAAGTTTGCTATGTTAAATGTTTCAATTCCATGAGAACTTAGCTTAGGCTTATGTTTTTTATTGCTTGTGGTGAGTCCTTAGCTAATTTTTGAATGTATTGTTGTGTGAATTGTTGGGTTAAAGTTCCGGATTCGCTAAGACCATCTACGAGCTAGGAAAGGCTAGTTTGAGCTTTTGACATTTCGACGAAAGCGTATTGGTGAGTGTTTGGAATAATTGTTTTTGGACATGATTCAATGCGTGATTTGAGAATTTAGTTGTAGCCTAAACCCCTACTCTAAATTCCGAGTGTAAGCTTTCTCATACTCATGTTTAACTTGTGAAATATGTGCTTATGTTATTATAAAAATGTGAATTGAGATGAGATGCAATTACATGTGACATGTGTTCATGATTACTGTTGTGAAAGTGAATATATAGGCACGTCAATCATGCCAAGTGAAAATGATAATTATGTGCTTATGATGTAAATATGAAGTGATAGTGAATGGTAAATCGGTAAGTAATATATGTGTGCTTAATAATAGATAATTTGACCTTGTGATTCTTGAAACCATTGGATATAGTTGGTATGCCATAAGATTGTGAGTACTCATTTATATGTTATATGATTTGGGTGTTGGGGCCTTGGGACATGTTGGAGATATAAGAGAATGTAAGTTAAGCTCCATTCAACGGGACATGTTTTGTGTGTTGGAGAGTGTTAGCTTTATGCTTCACTTTTAGGACATGTTTGACTCTATGAGTCTATGTGGTGTGTTGGAGATTCGTGTATCCGATGAGTGGTAATAATGTCCACTTTTATGTTTCATAGCTCAAGTGACAGTTAATCTATAGTTTTTTAGTATTGTGATATATATGCTTGAATGTTATGTGATTATACGAGTATTGTGACATATGCTTGAATGTTGTGTGATTATATAAGTATTGAGATCTATCTTGAACGTTATGTAATTATATGAGTATTGTGATATATGCTTAAATGTTATGTGATTATATGTGTAATGTGATATATGCTTAAATGTGAACATGTTTACCATGTAAAAGAACTAGAAAATAATACACGAGTAAGTATAATATGACAATAGAGTTGGAATTGTTGAGGTTATGCCATATGGTTGTTTCGTTGATGCTTGATGAATTGCTTGCATAGTAGTTGTTCTATGCATTCACTAAACTTGTTAAGCTCATTCACTCCCTTCTTAAACCATTGCAAATTAGTAGTGTGCTGGTGTGAGCGATGTGGTTCCAAAGGATGATCCAAGCAAGTCCTTTTTAGTTACTTCGTAGGTGTTATTGTTATTTGTTTTCATTTTGGGAATAAGGCAATGTGGTAGACTTTAACTAATATTTGCCATGACATTTTGGATGCCTCTATAGACTATTTGTTCCTAAGTTTATGAGATTCATCTCGTATTATGTTGATTATTGCTCGGACTTACTTTCGATGTTTGAGACTATTACTACAGCTATTTTGATGTTTGTTTGATGATGATATGATAGCATGACGAATTGGTACAAGTTAGAATGATTTTTATGCTTATATATGTTATATTCTTTCGGTCTGAGGCAAAGGTATCGATATTCGTGTTGTAAAAATGATACCTCTGTGATTTTGAAATGTACAGTAAGTCAGAATCGTAAATTTGTATCGATACCCTATCACGAATACTCAAGGTAATTTTATCGATACTTTTTCAATTGTATTGATATTTTTGTAACCCCATAAACGCGGCCTAGACGTTATAACCGAATCTTGAAGATCACATTAGTCATATTGATGGCTCAAAAAATCATTTATCTATTTTCTCTTAAAAATAGTCGTTGCTAAAAACATCCTTGTTGAGAAAACCAAATTTTGTTTGAAATTGTTTATCTTTAGAAAACTCAAGTTTTGATTTTTTTTTTTTTTAGAATGTGTCGTACTTCAATTAAAACATCGCAACAGATAATTTGCATATTTAAAACTCATTTGTCATTTTCAAAACTTAGATTTAATATATATTTCATAAAATATTAATTTTGTGAGCAGATAGTGTTGAGTTTCGAAAACAAAATATTGAATTTTGAAAACACCCTTGTTAGGCCTTGTTTGACTTAGTTATGAAAAATCCATTATAAATTGTCAATTTCACAATCTTTTAAATGATAATTTTAAAACCTAAATCATGCAGAAAAATCCAAAATCAAAATAATCCAAAGTCCAAAAGAAAATCCCAAGCAAAATTCCACAGTAAAAAAAACACATCCTCAAAATATCGAGTACCAAAATAATATATTTTTCTAAAAATGGTCATCCGTAAGCCGAGCCCGTCCTAACCTCGATTATTATCTGAAAAGTCATAATTAAAAAGAGGTGAACTTTAAAAGCCTAGTGTGAGATCAACACAAATATAATCACATACATATCAAAATATCAATTACATCATATCAATCATCATGATAATCACAAGTTCTAATACTGATACTTATGCATGAACATGTCAATGCATACTTTCAAAACGATGCACATTTTATAAAATTTCCTAGCCATCTCCACTACACACCAATATCGAGTTCCCCAGAACTCGTCCATCTAAAACACCGTTTGTGGACAAGCCACCATTGATTTGCAGATAAACTGCCATTGATTTGCATATAAACTGCCACTAATAACACTGATGTGGACAAGCCACCACTAAATTGAAAATATACTACCATTGCTTCCACCTTTCACAAAATCCCACCCTATGCATGTGATATGGCGATTTTCACTTGTAACACATATAGATGACTTATACATTTATGCATGAAAACATGCCCTCATAATCACTTATCACATAATAATCACTTTTAACTTGTTTAACATGCTTTTCACAATAGATCATAGATCTTGATTTGTCATACATATATACACATAAGTTGCCCATTTTTAAATCATCACATATAACACATGAGCCATACATCACATGTCGTGAGCATGAGATCTGTACAAATATCATAACCACAATCATAAGCATATCACCTGTCATGTAAATCATAGATCCACTTGGTTAGAACACTTACTTGGTATCCATCTCGATAAGTTATACAACTCTTCGTAAATATTTAGTATATTCATATATTTTAACATAATTAATTTTTTAATAATAAAATATCGATGTCATATAAACAAATATTATTGAGCCACACCTTAGATTGTAGATCCGAAAAGCCTCAACCCTTATTTACAGTTTCACTCTATCTATCTCGCAAGACGATCTATCACATAAATAACATGTATTAGTGGATCTTTGAAAATGTTTTGTCACTTAAGAGATCTATCACTAATATTCTTAACATCACTTACCCCACGATTTAAGACTCTCGAAAAGAGGATTTCCTTTGCGAAGCTAGGGGTCTCCTTACGATTATTGTTCGGTCCTTCAAAGCGATACGAAGAAGTATTAGTACTATAATTCAAAAATAAATAACAATAACAGAATACTACTATGATTCATGGCACTATACCATTTAGCCATATTAAGGAATCACTAGGAGAAGGGTTTTTACGACCCAAAATAATCTTTACTTACACTTGATTAATTCGAATCGATCAATGAATCGAAAAGGAGCAATGTTGGAAAATTGAGCAATCTAGAAAGGATCATTACAATGAAATAATAAGTTTGATTAAAATAAAGTGAGAATTGGCACAAGGAGAGGAAAATAAAAAGAAAAGGAAGATTTTTTTTTTGGTCACCGGCAGTGGCGACAATGACGGCGACGGCTCAACGACGATTTGGCGATGGAGAAGTTATAAGGTTTGGTTAAAAAGAGGGAAGAAAGGAGTAGGAGAAATAAATTTAAATAAAACGGAGGAGGGGACTTGTGGTGGCGCATGGTGGCAACCACGGCGACGATGAGAGGAGGGAGATGAGAAGAGTGGAGGAGCAGCGACCACGAGAGGTGATCGGTGGAAGGAAGTTTGGGTCACGGTGGAGGAAGAAAAAGATTAAGAAGATGGTGGTGGTTGTTTACAAAAAAGAGAAAAAATAGTGAGAAAAGAAAATGAAAAATGAAAGAAAGTGAGAGGCAGAGGGGGTATGAATGGCAATGCATGGAAGGAGGACTTGGTCAACCATGGCCAGGTTCAATGTATCATGCAACAAGGTAAGAGGTGAAGTTATGGAAAGGGAGGGGGACATAGAGTAAAAAGGGGGATCAAGCACCCTCAACTTAAGGTAAGCTTGACCTATATTGGAGGAAAGGAATCCTCCTATTTATGGTGAAAAAGGGGTGGACGACAAACACTTAAATCACATGGAAAAATTGTAAAAAAAATTAAATAGAAGAGTGTAAACATTAGGACTTAAACTACTAGGATAGCTAAAGAGTTAATAAACCACTAGACTACTGACTTCCTTCTTCTCAAACTTGCACAAATAAAAATAAAAATATGGGAAGGGTTTGAAACAAACTTGCACCAAATAGAAATTAACAAGAGCGAAGAGATTCGAACTTAGGTCATCAAGGACAACTTCACCACTACTCAATCACTATAATTGATATTTATTAACAAATGAGCAAAATATTATCTAAATAAAAATTCGGTCGTGACTACTCTCAGTTCATTAACCCAATTTCTACTAACTCAGATTTTAGGATGTGACAATTTTCTTGTGTTTTAATTTTAGACGAGAACCAGAATGCGGATTTGGTATCAATTTTCCATACGGTATCGATATCGTGCAAGGAAAACATCGATACCCATGTTCTAGTATCGATACTTATGTGATTGTCTTGGAAATTTTACTAAGTGGTCCTAATGCAAATCTAATTATTATTATAAGTTTATTTAAAGTATGTTTGGCATGTTCTAATGATGATTGATATATGTTTGACTAAAAATTTATAAGATCACTGATAAGGAGGATGATTTCTTAATAATGTGACAATTTACTATGAGTATGACATGAGACGGTAGTGTGGCATCCTAATATTCGGGCTTGGTGACCAGGCTGGGTATAGGGTATTATAGTATAAATTATGTATTCTTAAACTATTAGGCTTGACAACCCTAATAAGTTATCATAGGGTAGACGAGATCGGAAGATAAAGTTGAACCGAGTAAATCATAATTTATCCTGGTTGAGAAAGTGATGTCGGGAGATAAGCGAGTATCAACCAATCGATTAAGTTAATTAGAGCCGGAATGTAATAATTGCTTAATCAATGACTAATCCACTTTAGACCTCCAATCCGAAGTTAGCTACAAACCCTGAAGCAAGTAATCTTCTTGATTGGTTTATCAATTTAATTTATTTGTTTTTCTTTCTTTCTTTCTTTATTTTTGTTAGTTATTTATTTTTAGTCCTCTTAATTTATTTTATGTTCCATTGTAATATAGGAATTAACTATTACTACTTAAACTTAGCACTGTAAAAAGTATTTTCCTTATTTGGTCCATCCTCCTTGGGTACGATCCTCAGAATACTTCTGATATTTCATTGTACAACTATATTACAATTTAACCCGTGCACTTGCGGACACTGCCGTTCTCAATTCTTATACTTTTTTTGGTGTTACATTTATTCTATAAACGATAACTCGTTTATAGGAGATCAACTTCATGTTAGTGTTCAATTGAAACACAAAAATATATTACATTTTGACATGTTCGCTTGCAGATACCGCACTTATTTTATATATTTTTATTTGCACGATTTTTACTCTAAACATTTGCACTTTTGGAAGCAATCAGAATTCTTAAAGAAATTCTCTAAGGCGCCGAAACCTCACGAAAGCAAACACTCAAGCGAAAAAGCAAGAAATGAATAGAAAATGGCACAAGAAAGCAATGTGCACAAGGTGTTTGAGTAAATGCTCTCAAAAGTGTTTGATTACTTTGAATGGAATTATTACAAATGAGGGGGAAGACTTCTATTTATAGTTGAGCTCCGTTAGATCCAAAGATACTATTTAAATTTCATCGACAACTAAAATTAATGTCTCTCTATAATATGAGAGCCTTAAGAGATTTAAATACTATACATTCATTTCCTCTAGGATTGCAATATTCACCATGGTAACTTTAAATTACTAGAGTGTTTTCACTAGGCCACCAAGGCTTCAAGTAGGTGGACTTTTCTTTTTGTTCCATAAATCGTGCCAGTTCAAATGGGCTAAGTAAGTCCAATTTAATCAGTTGACCTTGTTGGACGATTCTATACACATTAGTCACAAGTTTTGATCCATGACCTGTGGCAATTGCAGGTCTATGGAGTTTGTGGTTGCAAAGAAATAATGTCATCTTTGAAGATAAAAGTGTGAACCCCACGTAAGCATTATGGTCAGCTAAAAACTTGGCAAATCACTTGTGTTCGAGCTTTCTCAAGAATCAAGTTTTATCCACAAGGACTTGACTTCAATGTCATTGGTTCATCGCAAGATATATGCTTGGATCAGGCTAGTTTCATTACTTGGAAAAATGGAGCTATTGGTTTTGGTGCCTTTTTTTTTTATCATGGACTGTAGGTACTTACGACAATTTTGCAATACGCTCATGATAGATGGTGTTAGTGCTAAGCTGCATATTGTCAATGATGTTTCTGCTTGTTGCAAATACACTTTAACATAAAGTTGTGTCGCCACATGAAGAAAGATAAAAATGAAAATGGCAATTGGCACAGAAAATATTCATCTTGAATAAAAAACATTTGTAAGCTTCATTTCCTAGATCAAGTTGTTCTCGATCATGGACTGTTGTAGCAGGTACTTTAAGGCAATTTTGCAATACACTAATTGTGATAGTGCCAGTGCTAGTGCTAAGCTGCATATTGTTAGGAAGGTTTCTGCCCGCTGCAAATACACTCAAACATAAAGCTGTCTCAACCTACATAATGAAAAGGGCAATTGGCACTAGAAATATTCACCCTGAATAGAAGACATTTGCAAACTTCATTTTCTAGATCAAGATGACCTTGATAGTCGAGAAAATCGGAAATCCATTGCACAAGGAGACCTTAAACTGGTTGTACAAGGAGACCCTAAAATGGGCTAATTTCTATTCTAATTTTAGATTTTACCTTTTATCTTCATTGATATGTTGTTACTATGGTTGTATTACCCATGATATAAATAAATAACAATAATAAATATATTTGAGGATTGCCAATCTATTAGACAATTTTGCAAGTCCAAGTTTCCTCCTATAGGAAATCAAGCAATGCCAAACTAATGAAGCTGCGATCTAGAACAATCATTTTCTTAACCCAATTATATAAATTTATTACTTTAAAATGAAATATTATCAAGGCAAATAAAAGAAAAAGCATTTCTCACCAAAATGTTGCATTTTATGAATTGGAACAATACCATTGAAGCAGTAAATATCCAAAACAATCCTAATCCTCCTCAATAACACACTCAGAGGACACTATAGGCATATTTGACCAGGCGTGGAGGTTAGGGAATTATCCAATGTAGTTTCCATGTCTCACATGAGCAAAGGGAAAGCAAAGAAAAAGAGCTTATACTTTCCACTCTACTTTGCCTGAGGGTGAGAAGCAATGAACTCAACAGCATGATTGATAGTGCTGACCTTGTCTGCCTCATTATCAGGTATCTCAAACCCAAATTCTTCTTCAAGGGCCATGACTACCTCCACAGTGTCCAAGCTATCTAACCCGAGATCATTTTGAAAATGGGCATTTGGGGTAACCTGCAAAACGGATAAATTAGAAAACTAAACACCATGAAACGCTTAGAAGAAACAAAGGTATATTACTACCTCTTCATTTTCTGTTTTCTTTTTTTTTTTTTTTTTTTCTGAAGTACCGATTTCCAAGCATAACCGGACATGGATATAATGAAATGACTATCCAAAAACCCTTCAAATGCATTAAACGCTTTTTAGAAATTCATACCCACATCCAACACTTACACTTGAGTAGAACATAAGATCTTTGCTAGAAGTTGCACTCGTAATAACTTGCTTAACAAATTATGCCTTTTGTCATTCCGAAATATATTTAGCTAAAAAGGAAAAACAAACAAACAAACTAGCGCAGATCAAGCCAAAATTGTCCTCTCAAAAGGACATATCAAGCAAAAGCTATGAAGCAACTACACAGTAATCCCCTTGTCTGGGTGTTTGACCTACTACCAACACGACGAAATATGTTGGGATATGCTGGGACACGGCAGGAAAAAAACTGTATTGAAATGATCAAGTCGTATTTGTCTACTGGATGGACATGGAAAAAAACCAGTGGCTCATCACTTCCTAATTCCGGCAATGCAGAAAAGACAGCAACAGGAAAGAGGATGGGAGAAATACGATGCATATGCAAGTAGAAGAAATCATAATAGAAAAGCATGGTAGGCAAAGGAACGAGTGGTCAGGGTTCAAGGAAGAACTGAGAATAGAAGAAAGAAACAGACAAGAGAGCAGGGGAGAGGCTGATGAAAGGATGGGAGAAATAAGATGCATATGCAAGTAGAAGAAATCATAATAGAAAAACATGGTAGGCAAAGGAATGAGTGTCAGGGTTTAAGGAAGAACTGAGAACAGAAAAAAGTAACAGACAAGAGAGCAGGGGAGAGGTTGATGAAAGGATTTAAGCATGGTAGTCGCGTCATTTTCTTTTTCTCTTTCAATTATTTAAGGACACGATAGAACTAAATAAAACTAGACAATAACTATTGTAAAAATATAAAAAATTTAGTAAATGAAATGTTTTAGACTTTCATATTGATTTTGTAATTGATTATTTATTCAATGAGGATATAAATATGTGAAAAAATGATCCGCTATATACTAAAGAAAAGAAACAATATTTACATTTACATTGAATATTTTTTATTGTTTTATCCTCTCTTAGTTCTTTTAAAATTCCCATGTCACTGTGTCCTGTCAAGTCATACTAGTATTTGGTGTCATTATCCAGGCCTCTCCGAGCAAAAGATGTATTCAGAGTGAAGTCCCAAAGAATGTTATAGTGCTTTATTAGTTTTATAACAAATAAAAACCTAGGAAGCTGGTCTAAATTAAGATTAGGGCTGATATCTTCCAAATCCAGGACTGTTGTTTTAGGGAGAAAATAACAGTAGTAGAAAGAAGCAAGGCTAGAAAACAAGTTAGAAAGAAGTTGGGAGTGTAGAAAAAGTAGGGTTAAAAAAACATTTCTTCAGTTTGTTTGGGATGAAATAAAGGTCATTTTGTATTGATACTATGATACCTAACTTCTTCAAAACCATTCACTTGACCACTTGGTGCTTTTAACAGTGAAGAGAAGCGCATCTACCCCAATGTTAGGCTCCTCTTCACCTCCAGCTGTTGTTAACACTTCACAGAAAATCCGACTCATAAACATTTTCACTTTCTTTGGGATACTCATCATAAATAGAATCTAAGAGATCAGACTCTTGCTGTTCCACGCGCATCTTGCCAAGGAAATCAACAACATCAACATCAATTCCACCCTTGTTTAATTCAAAGGCAATGAACCAACCATTCCTGCAACCCAACTCTTCCCATCAGGTTTCGATGTCCAAGCATCATGAGAGGGGTTTCACATAAACAGAGTTATCAGCGACGACCTTCTGGTATGTCAAACTGATTGTGGGCACCTTCTAGAATCTCCATCAAGGTTCTCAAATGTTCCTGTCACAGCCAAGAATAAATAGCAGATGACAATTCTTCAATTGCAAATCTTATTGCAGCAAATTCTGTTTCTAGACCTCTATCGCATCAAACCATGGCTTAAAAGCAAACCCTGATATAAGCCCTAGGGTCTAATCACCCTTTGATGTAAAAATCGGACTGGCTTAGTGAAAAACAGCAATAGTCGAAAGAAATAAGGCTGAAAAATGTGTTAGAAAGTTGGAACCCTGAAAATGTAGGGCCGTAAAAGAACATTCTGTTTCCCTCTATTAATCCAAAGAAAATCATAAGAATGTTGCGGTTCTAAATTTAATTATACTAGTGTTACAAATAAAGTTTAATTCCTAGCCCTCGATTTAAACCCTAAAGCTCCTGCATCAACAAGCATCTTTAGTAGAAATATGCAACAGCCATAGGTGTCTTCTTTACAATGACCCATTTGTATGTTACAAAAGCCTCTTTCCAGGTAGACATAAAATCACACTTCAACTACATTTAAGTTACTCTAATGCCTATACAATTCTTATTTGCATATCAATCACGTGATAGACAAACACAAATATTGCAAAAACATATACTAACAATGCAGCCAAAGCTATTTTACTGTTTCAATTAGATATCAAATACACAACCAAAACCAGCTCCAGCGTACAACAGACCTATTTCCTATTCCTCCACCTAAAGAAATTGAATAACCAACTGTGTATCGTTCATTTAAGCACCCAAATTTATTATTTTAGCCATTAAAAAAATAGTTAAGCGATGCCAGACCAAATCACCTCAAATAGCATAGTTTCAAAGGACAAAAGCTTCACATCCACATCAAACGAACCAAGCAGAATTCAGAAATCAGCTCTAAAGAGACGAAACTACATCGTAGACCAAACAAAATTTTCCAACAATTTCTTATGGGCAGGTTTGTCAATTTCATATTGATTTCACTCAAGACATAAATTTGAAGGCATCTAACTACAGCGAGAAAAAAGAGTAGCTGACGAATATTAAATAAAGTAAGCCAAGCAATCCAAAACGTAAACCCATGTTTTCCAGTACCACAGATAGAATCAAATCACTATGTATTAAACAAGTCTTAAAAATAGAATGGCAAACTTAAACGAACTTATTGGCTAATGAAAAGGAAGAAGGAAATAAATCAATACCCTAATATTATAATGTATTTAAAAAGACACATGTTCTGTTTAATTTCCCCCAAACTATATGATAACCAAATAAACCGCACCAAAAAGAGTTCAAGAAAAAGTTAAAAAAAGAAAAAGAAAAGAAAAGACCTTGGAAGGATCTACATTCTGGAAGTTTTTGACGACGGAGACGACGCGATCGGTGACCTCAGATTTGTCGAGAAATGAGCCCATGACGTCGTCGGAAAAACGACGATGGACGGCGTTGAAGGTGAGAGCAAAGAGACCGTTAAGGCTAGGTTTAGGGTTACGGAGCAGTGACAGGGATGTTGAGTTCACCCTCAGGCGCTTTAGCAAAGATTCTCTCACCGCAGCCATTTCAATAGATAATAGCCCTCTTCTATCCTCTTGTGTCTGCTGGAAAGGTTAAGAAACCTTTTATTTTCTGCTTCCGCTCACTCTCGAAGCCTAAAAACTGTATGAAATAGAGGATAGTAAAAGGGTGAAATCAAAGGCTAATACAACATCGCACTTCTCGGGCTCTTGATTCTTTTTTTTTCTTTAAAAGTGGTTTGAAATTTGGTCAAAGCGGTGATGTGAGTTTTTTTATTGGTGTAATAATAAATTTAATCTATTAATTTTTACATATTTTATTAATTTAATTTTAAATATAAAAATTTAAAAATTTTAACTTTCAAGGTTTATAAAATTTTTCATTTAATAAAATTTAAAAATATATATTTTATTTAATAAAATTTAAAAAAACATAATAAATTTAGCTCACAAAGTGAA
Source organism: Gossypium australe (assembly GCA_005393395.2). NCBI lineage: Eukaryota > Viridiplantae > Streptophyta > Magnoliopsida > Malvales > Malvaceae > Gossypium > Gossypium australe. The sequence goes on from CM016614.1 coordinate 14,401,895, forward strand.
ATTTTTTTATTTTTAAAATGTGGAGTGTGCCTCATATTTTCGGACAAAACAGAGTCGACGACGTGACACTCGACATCCAGATGAAAAGAAATCGATGTCTTGACGATGCGGCACTTGACGTCTTGACGATGCGACATACGACGTCGTGACGTGTTCCCACATAAATCAAGTTTCTTCTCCTAGTTAAACTTTAATTAATTTTTCAGTCAAACTCTGATTAATCTAAGATATTTTAGTCATATTTGAGCTTCGAATAGTTTTAACAAAGCTTCGAATATTTGAGCTTCGAATAATTTTTTCAACACGTCTTGACGTCTTGACGATGCGACATACTCCTTAGTAACGCTAGAAAAGTTTATGCAACAACACAACATAACACAATTAAGAAATAGTTTTAACAAAGCTTTAAGAAAATTTTATGTTTTATGCAGAGGGCTTTGATTCGGGGTTTAGGGTTTGATTATCTCCATATTGTACTTTTCAGACTACTTTCTCATTAGTGAAGTCTCTTTTTGCCCGTGCTTATATACCCTCTTGATTTGAGAAGTTTTTCTACGTAAAATTTGTGTATTTGATCTTTCTAAATTTTTTTTGTTCGTTGTTTATACAATTTGATCCCCAACAAATTGATATTAGAGCTTGGTTCAGATTCCGCAATCAACACGTTTCGTATGGCCGAAGGTATGTCAATTCAGGCCCACATTAGTGATTTTGTGACACTCTTGAATTATCTGAAGAATGTCGAGGCAAATATATATGATGAAGATTAGGCTATGCTATTATTGTGCTCCTTGCCCCTTTCATATAAAACTTTTAAGGATACCCTGATTTATGGAAAAGAAAAACTCTCATTCAAGGATGTGAAGAAAAACTTGGTAAGCAAAGATAAACTCGACATTGAGTTAGGTTCTAATAGTAAGACAAACGAGCAAGCCTCGGTTTTGGTTACGATAGGCAGGCAATAGTCCAAGAAGTCATATCAGAACAGGCTTATGTCAAGATCAAAGTTATGAAACTAAGACAAACAATGTGGCTACTACAAGAAGTTAGGTCACACTAAGCATAATGTTGTGAACTCCAAAATAAAAATAGAAGGGTTGCCAAAAACAATGAGACAGGAAAGAAGAAGGCTGAGGTAGTCGATGCTAGTGTGGCCAAAAACAAGGGAGATGATTTGTTGCTGGTGTCTACGACCGAAAGGTCTAAGCTTACGTCCAAATGGATTCTAGATTCAGGGTGTTTTTAACATGTGTCCCCAACAAGGACTGGTTATTCACGTATAGTCCAGTTGAAGGTGAAGTTGTGCTTGTGGAGAACATTTCACCCTGTAAGATAATTGATATTGGTATGGTTCAAGTAACATCCCAGTTCTGGCGGATCTAAAGTTTTGGGCGTATAGAAGTAAACAGCCTGTCTGACGTAGTGTTATCCATCCAAATGACCATTTTGGCGTACAAGTGTGGGCGTATAGTAACCGCCACTTGAGTCGGTAAGAATTTGATTTCATGATATTCGACTATATTAAGGAAACGTTTGTGTTAAGGGATAAAAGTGAAATATGGGATGAGTATTCGCCAAGGGTTTAGTACACCTGATTTGTATGGAATATTGTACTGGTTAGACTTTAAGTAATCTGGTTAGAAACTAACTGTATAGTTTAGCCTGATAAGTTTGATAAAGAAAACCTATTTATACTTTACTCGGAAACTGTAGGCTAATAAAAAGGCAAGTTCTGATACATATGACACTTGTTAAATTCCACTAATCAAGATGAGTCATATTTATATGTGAGAATGTGTTTTGAAAGGGGTTCTTCTTTCTTCTTTTTACCTCTTCCTTAAGTAGTATCTATTGAAACCTTCCTTAAATCTGACTGTACCCTACCTCGATAATCTAGAGGCTAAGGTTCTTTTATAACCAGTAGTTACTTCGAATCAGGGTACGTATTTTTGCTCTGCATGTTAAGTTCTAAATGTGTAAATTTGCATTTGGTAACTGAACAGTGAGATTGTAAGTATAAAGTTTCTGCATGGGATTGACAATGATTGAAATAATAAGCAACTTGTATGTATAAGAGTAGTAATGATGTTCCTATGTTTTGTAAGCAGTGGTTGTTGAGGTCTCATGATGGAAGTTTAAACTTGGAGTTCAAGCTATTGTACGTGGGTATCATGTGAGTGCTTACTCTATCTCTTGCATGAATACTCATACTAAAGTAGGCCGATAAGAAAGTGATCGAACTAGGAATCCTAAACCATGAAATGTATAGTATGAACATGATAGGAAGTATGTATATGTTTGAAAAATATGTTATGAGATATGTAAGTGTTCTGGTTGGGTATAAGTTATTGATGTAAAAGGTCGAATGTAGATTATATAACCCGTCAAAACTGAAAACATGAATTCTGATATGAACTCTGAAGGAAAAATCCATGGCCATGACATCCTCTGAATAAGAACTAAGGAATGATGATTATCCAATGGGGTTTTCTGCTTGTCCCAAGATGATGATGGGCAAACCTCACATAATGTGAATTTAGACAAATCCATATCGTAAACACGATAATTAAGAATAGCCTTTATGGGATGAAAAGAATATACTTGATGGAGAACTCTGTAAAGAATAGCCTGTGTGGTTAACTATGAAAAGAATAGCCTATGTGTTGAACTATGAAAAGAATAGCCTGTGTGGAAAAATCTGAAAAGAATAGCCTGTGTGGCGAAATCTGAAAGGGATGCCTTTGTGGAAAATTCTAAATGGATCGCCTTAATGACGTGTTCTATTTGATTGTCTGTATGGTGTATTCTGCTAAGTCTATGTGGCGTGTACTGGCAAGAATATCTGGTAAGCTATGAATCTGAATGTCTGTCTCTATGGTAAGATATGAGTAAGTTCTAGTAGTTCTGTAACAAGTATAACCAAGATAATGTATTGATATACTCTGGAATAAGAGTTGAAGAAAGTCTTAAGGGTTTTCCATGAAAAAGATATGTGTATTGGTTTGTCAAGAAGGGTATATAGTTTGATGATCTGTAAGTACAAAAAGTAAGGGGGTATCGCATCTTCTTCTAAATTATTTTGAATCTGAGTTAATGTAATTTTGAATTGTGAAATTATGGTAAAACATGATACAGAGTTCATTTGGATGTTATAAGCAGTGAATTATCAGTAAGGATATGTGTACAAAACTAGATCAGGGTATGTCTGAGTGTGAATCAATAGTAGGAATTTTCTTTGAATTTTGGGATGTGACATGGTCTGCACTCACCACGATAATTCACAGGCTGTTAGTGTTGTAAGTAGATACATGGTTAGACCCGAAAAATTACATTGGCAAGCAGTTAAGTGGATTCTCAGGTATTTGAGGGACACATCTAATATTTGTTTGGAATTTGAGAGAAGTTCAGAGGGTCTAGTTTGTAACGCCCTCAACCCGACCCGATTCTCCGGGTCTAAATCTTGGGTGTTTTTACACAATTCACTTAAAAAAATTACTAAACATCCTTCTTATACTTTTAACTCAAGACATTTTCCTTAACGTTTACCATAATTTATTATTAAAGAAACAAGGAAATATTTTTAAACATCATACATCATATCTATAAAAATTTATTACAATATATAAGTTTAATAAAATAGATTCATATGGCGTAATCCTACAATATGCCACTTGTCCAAACAGGTCCGCTGTATGCATAGTTTTCCCATTCGCCGTTTTTCTGGCATACTCCTAGCTTGTCCCTCTTGGTGAACAAACTTAAATAGCAACACCTGAAATATAAAGTGTAACACCCCAAACTTGGCATAGATGTTATGGTCAAATCTAGAAAAGTTACATTAACTCGTTTGAAAAACTAAAAATCTAGCTTACAAATCTTGTGATCTGAAATCTTAGTTTAGCTAAGCTCATACGAGTTTCAGGAAATTCTCAAGTTTGAAAATACCTATTTCACAGCATGATCTCTTAAACATTTACTTATAAAAATAGCAGAAACTTTTAGAAATTTCACCCTAACTTTAATAATAAAATGATTTGAAAATATTAACTTTTGGTAAAACTCTTACATTGTTCTTTAGAGGAAAAAAAAAACTCATACGCAGAATTTACTCATTTTACAGAAAAACATTTAGTTTGATGCATAATTTTGCAGCGGTTATTTTCAGAGTTATTAAGTTTTGAAAATTGAATTCCAATTTGTCAAATTCATATAATTTTGCAGTTTTATATTTAAGAACACCCAAAAACCGACGAACAGATCAAAACCCAAAAACAAAACCAAATTTGAAACTTAGTCCAAAAATCAAAAGTCCAAAAGTCTTAATTAAAATAATTCGAACCATCTGATGTGGAAAACCAATCCGAGCTCCCGCAAGTCGTCCGATCCTAAGTCTGAAGATCACCCGAAATGTATTAAACAAACGAGTGAGCCAGAAGCCCAATGTGTGACTCAGCCCATAAACAAATTTGTTACTTATAACATGCACATATACGAATATCATATCAGAATGTCACATTACCAGAAACATATATCATATCAAAATGTCATATTTACAGAAACATATATCAGATTAGAATGTCATATTTTCATAAACATATATTAGATCAAAATGTCATATCAAATCAGAACAAATCTTACCTCCATCTTCTACACACCAAATCCGTCAACCCAATCACACCAATAGGACTACAAGAGTCTATCCATCCAATCACACTGGTCTTGGTGGTATACCACTCATAATGGTGCTGTTGAGCTGCTAGACAGATATTGCGGTTTAACCGCTAAAATTGCAGTAATACTGCCAGAAAACACTTCTTCCATCACATCAACCCACCCAATGCACATACATAATCATAACAACATACATACATATCACATTAAAGGTATGACATGCATACCTAAACATACTTTTTTACATATCATAACATATCATATTGCTTATACTAACAATTATTTTGCATACAGGTGTCATGCATGTTCTTACACATAATTATGCTTTCAAAGTTATCAGAACATGGATCGTACATAAGATTTTCACCTACCTTAACTACATCACAAACTGACACATATTGACAGATGTCACATTTCGAGTTTTATTTAAGTCAAATAGACCCCACGAATAGTCTAATTACGAATTTCAATGCCAAACGGGCCTAGATGAATTTTATAGAAAAATAGGCCCACACAGCCCAACAAGCCAGCTATTGTGGCCCACACGACCTACTTGTTCAGACTGTGTAATCACACACGCCCGTGTACTCCACACAGCCTAGCACATGGCCTACCTAAATTGCCCATGTAATCGCACACGCCCATGTGCTCCACATGACTGACCACATGCTCGTGTGGTGTACACAGACTGTCACATGGCCAGCCACACGGCCGTGTGATGTAGTACAATTTTTGAAACAACCATTTTTTTTGAGTTTTTCGAGTTCTAGACGAGTTTTCGGGTTAGTTTCACACACCTGATGATAATTCTGATAACCCAAAAAAATAGCGCACTCTAAATCCTACATACGATATTAAATTACATCGATTAAAAACCAAGTATCGATACCGGAATAAGTATTTGACACAAAAGTAATAAACAAATAACCCTTAACTTTGATATTTTGTCACTTACCCTTGCAAATAAAAGTAGCCCTAAACCATACTTAGCTCGCTGACAATTTCTCAGCTCCACAATAATCGCCTAACAAATTCATAGAAACTTATGAGAACCAATTCAATCCAAATAGTCAACTCACCCTCTTACCTCATCACAAAAAGAGAACAATACCAAATCTTTACTAAACGAATACTAACACTTACCCGAAATAGAACAACGAATCGATGAAGAATTGACAGCATGAATAGACAAAGGACAGAAAAGAAAACAAAAACGAATAGGAGGGTGACAACAAATAATAGAGGTGATTAGTAAGGATGTGAGAAAAATCTAAAAGAAAAAAAATAAGGGAAAAATTGGAAAATAGGAAAAAATGCAAAACTATGGCAACAAAAGAAAAAAAATGAAAAACGTGAAAGCTATGGGGAAAATGGACGGTAGGAAAGAGAGAGAAAGAGAGTGGAAGAAATTTTAGGAGATAATCTCTCCTATACTTTGGTTTTAAAAACTACCCACTAACTTCCTCTAACTCATATAATTATCCAAATCAGATTCTTTTCTTTAGAGTTTAAAACAAAAATAAACTCCATAGAAGGAGAGCAAATATACAATGAGAAAGAAAGGGGAAATAATAGAGTGAAGAGATAAGAAGAGAAGAGAGAAAAAGCAGTGGTAAAAGGTGATGGAGACGGTGGTTTTAAAAGGTGGTAGTAGCTAAGAGGGGTGGTGCAAAGGTGGCTTAAAGGTGGATGAGTGGCGTATGGTGGTGGTATAGATAATAGTCATACAAAATAAAAGAAAAAGAAGCAAAAAGGTGGTAGAGAACAACCAAATAGGGGCAACACAAGGTGGATGATAGGGAGGAGAAAAGAGAGAAAATGGAGAGTTTTGCAAAATAAAAACAAAAAAATGAGTGCATAAGCTACAATGATTGGACAGGCTAGCTTACAGTTAGAAAGAAATGAGACAAAGGAGTGAAAAGTGGATCAATGAGGGGGACAAAATAAGTGGAAAAATAAATAATAAGGGAAAGTGGATCAATATAAGGGAGGAAAGAATCTTCCTTATAATGCAACTAGGAGGGGGCAATAATAGGGTGTTTGACCAAGAATTTAATTGCAAAAATCTTTAAAAGAAATAAGGTGGAGGGGGAATTGAATTTGGGCTATTTGGGAACTTAGCTTGTTTTTCAAGCACTAGACTAAAATGCTCACTTGACCAAGAATTGTCAATAATTAAATTTAAATAGGGTGTGACAACTCTACAGTCCTTAAAAATAATTTTGTCCTCAAAATTTACATGATCAGAATAGATGGGGATATTGTCGACAAATCGAGTCTTCAAGTTCCCAAGTATTTTTCTTAGTTCCATGATTTTTCCATAATATTTTTTCCATTGTAATCTATTTTTCCTTAATACCCTAACCTTATGATCCAAGATTTGGACTGGCTCCTCATCAAACGATAAACCTCGTCTCACGTCAAGCTTCTCAATCGAAACTAACGAGATAGATCAGATCGGTATCGCTTCAGTATAGAAACATGGAACACGTAATGGATACGGTCCAGTTCCGGAGGTAACTCCAACTTATAAGCCATTGGTCCAATACTCTTAAGGATTCTATAAGGTCCAATAAATATTGGCCTCAACTTGCCCTTCCAACCAAATCTCTAAACCTTCTTTCATGATGATACCTTAAGGATTACCTGATCCCCAACATTGAACTCTATATCTTTCCTCTTCAAATTAACGTAGGATTTTATCGATCCGACGCCGCTTTCAATCTATCCTGAATCAACTTAATAATACTCTCAATCTCTTGAACTAAATTTAGACCGAACAGTTTTCTTTCACCTAACTTGGTCCAACACAGATGTGTCCTACACCTATGACCATAAAATGCCTCATAAGATGCCATCTGAATGCTCAATTGAAAGCTAGTATTATATGCAAACTCTAATAACGACAAATGCTCCTCCTAACTGTAACACCCCAAAATAGGGCATAGGAGTTTTATAGGAATTTTAGCCTATATGTGCTTGAAATTTTGTAAAGTTAGTATTCGATAATGTTTTCGACAATGGCTATTAGGACATTAAGTCAATTTCCGAAAATGAGTTTTCAATACCTTTAATTTTGAAAATAGGACTGTGTAAAAAAGTTAAAACCGTGAGTTTTTTTGAAGTAATTACCTAGAATTTTAAAATCAACCAAAAAACCACCCATTCTTCAAACCATTTCACAACATAAACTTTCCCCCATTGTGTTCTTGTCGTCCCTTTGTTTCCTTTACTCTTCCAATCAATTTTTACTTCCAAATCCAAATTACTTTTGATTTCCAATATCATTTGAACTATAAGGCTATGTTTGGTAACTTGTAAAAGCTTTTCCGTAAAAGCTTTTTAGGCTTTTCTGATGTTTGGTTGGCTGTAAATAATTTTCCATGGGAAAATATTTTACAAAACACGGGAAAATGATGCCTGTTTTTAGAAAAATGTCTTACCCTTTTGAATTCGGTAAGACATTTTCTGGAAAATGACGCATTCTTCTCTCCTTTCCCCTTCCCCTTCCCCTTTCACTTGGGTTGCAAATCAGTTTGGTCAAGGATCTTTTCCAGTTCCTCCTTCATCCAGGTAAGGCTCCTTCTCCTTCTTCCGTTCTTCATTCCTTTTCCTTCTTCCGTTCTTCATCTTCTCTTCCAGGTAAAAGTTAGTCGCATATCTTTTCTTCTCAGCATATTCTGTTTCGTGTCCTCTCTTTCTCAAGCAAATCTACCATGAATTCTTCGCTGGGTCTTGGCTTAAGGCGATGATCGTTTTTTGATTTCTATTTAAAGCAAAATGAACAAGTGAATTTCTCAAATAAGCAAGTGAATTTCTCAAATGATTTCTATGGAAGCCAAAAATCTGTTAATGTTGCCCAGTAGCCGCTTCAGAGTAGCCAGTCGTTTCCTTATGCTTCCAACACAGGGAGATCATCTACTGGCCGTCCTCCACATGCACTTGTTAGTTTTGGGTTTGGTGGAAAACTCATTATAATGAATGATAGTAGTCCTCTGCAAAACTCTCGTCATTTGTTACCCAGGTTAGACTACTTTATAATATAATTTATTTTGTAGAAGCTGATGGAAATAAGAAATAGAATAAAGTTGTGTCTCTTGTTCTAGTTTCCAGAAAATATATCTTTCTTGATTGCGGGTCTAAAGCATGGTTTTGTAGCTAGGGGATCCCTTATTGAGTTTTAAGTACCAAACATGATGCTCTTGCTGTAAATGTTAATTATTCTAAATGCTAATATTGTATGATTATATTTATTTGAAGGATTCTGTGGGAGCCTCTATTTCTGTTCTCAATATGTTGGAAGTTGTCAATTCAAACACAAGTGTTTCTACTGCTGCACCAGCAGCCTGTGATTATTTTAATACTCTGTGCCAACAATCCTTCCCTGGTCCATTGGTTGGTAGAAATGTAAGCAATAAAGACTTGAGCAAATGGATTGATGAGCGAATTGCCAACTATGAATCACTTAACATGGACTACGGAAAAGGTGAAAATATGAGAATGCTTCTCTCATTGCTTAAAATAGCTTGTCAGCATTATGGAAAACTTTGGTCTCCTTTCGGCTTTGACACTCTATTGAAGGTAAATACTTCTATTGTAATTTTAACCTTCCCTTTTTAATTAACAATGGAGTTTCACTTTCCTTAAAAGTTTTCATTTTCGCTTTAATTGTATCTTGTAAAGATGCTTGTCCTATTTCTTTTCATTCAATCTAATGGTCTTAGGCTTTCTCGCTTACAACTCAAGAAATAACTATTCATTGGAGGTTTTTTCATATACAATGAAATGAGACTATTTTTGTTCTTCTCTGCTTTCTTTTGTATGTTATATTGTATTTCATTCTTATTGGCATGCACCCATTTATAGGAGACTGATACTCTAGAATCAGTAGTTGCTAAACTCTTTGCATCTGCAAAGAGGAAGGACGCATTTTATGGTGCTCTTAGCCACTGCTTGCAGCTATTGCCTTCTGAAGGACATGTTCAGGTATGCCATCAACTATACTTCACTATTTTTATCGTTACAGACTGTTTTGTCTCATTTTCTCAGTTATTTTTAATATATGTTATAGGCAACCACAATTGACATGCAGAATCTTCTGGTTTCTGGTAGAAAGAAAGAGGCTTTACAGCGTGCACAAGAGGGTCAGTTGTGGGGACCTGCACTTGTTCTCGCGTCACAACTTGGTGAACAGGTTTTTTTTTTTTTGTTCATTAAATTTTCTGTGACATATTCTTAATTTCATGTTGAAGAAAGTTTGACTGAAGCTGCAATCTCTCTTTTTTACCATTAGTTCTTGGCGGTTACTTTGGGTCATTGTAGTTCTACATTGATACTATTAAGCAAATGGCACTTTATCAGCTGGTAGCAGGGTCTCCTTTACGGACATTATGCCTGCTAATTGCAAGGCAACTGACAGATATTTTTTCCACAGGCTCCACAATTGATGGCATGGATTTGTCTCAACAGCATGCAGAGGTAATATATTGGTGCATGGAATTTAATTCTAATTGGTTATTTTTCAGGGAGGAAAATTTTCTACCAAAGAGGTATTAAGACAAATAAATGATCTGATTGTTTTTTTATTCTTTAATAGAAGACTTAAGAAAAAAATATGCATGTGTGGTGAAGTGGTTACCCACAAGAAGAACGACATAGGTTAAAGGGATTGTTTTACACATACTTCTGATGCTTCTGTTCTTTGTATACCTTTTTGGAATAATCATGCAATTCAATGCTATTGGGAAGAAGTGTAAGTTAGTTGTGGAGAATTCATGCTTCATTCAGCTACTGCCTGTTACTTTTGTTTCATCTAAAATTTCATTTTACCACATGTTTTTTCTCATGTGACGTCCATATGTTTGAAGTAAAATTAATGCACTAAAAGGAATATGCACTACTTTGTTAGTAAGCAAGGTACAAGATGTTGCTGAACTTTGGCCTGCAATGCAGCAGCAAACCAGCATGCAGACCAGCATCCAAGCTGAACCAGAGAAGCAGCAGCATTTTGTTTATTTTGTTCATTTGTAATTTGATTTAGTTCCAATGTAATTTATACTTAAAGTTAGTAGGAGTAGTTGTTGATTTATGTTTGATGTTATAGCTGGTATGTCCGCTACATTTTGTGTAATTCTAGCTAGGCTTTAGTCATGTATTAGTGGAAACAGTTATACATTAGGTAACTGGCATATTTCATTGTAACATAAATGCTTCTCAAGTTAATGAAAAAGATCTGATGTTTGGAGATCAAATTCAGTTTTCTTCTTGTTCAAACTTCTTTGCATTCGTTTTTTTCTTTTTCTCCTTAGTTTTCTGCTAAAAAAACCAACACATGTAATCTGGACTACTTATGTATATGGCATACTACTTATTCAAGTAATGAAGTTAATCTTTACATCATCCGGGTTGCTTCTATTTTCTTCCTCTGCTGTCAAAACCCCAACAGATGTGATTTGTAGCTCTTCCCTTTAGCATTGATAACCAGCTCAAGGCTCGACATTGCACTTTCTACATGGTGGTCATAGGTTGTTTCAGTTACTAGCCAACGGTTGGTTTTAGTTTTAAAGTTATTTGGTGCTAGCAATGTCTTGCATTTAGTTACTGATGACAAACATTTGAAATAACATGCATTAATACGCACATACATTGAGAAAAAGGGTATTGTAAATATTTCATTAAAGAGATTTGAAAGAAGAATGGATAGTTCTGTACTTATGTCAAACTTATTTATACATGCGTTTTTTCTCTTCATGTATTTGGCATTATGGATCTATTTGTCAGAATTCATAAATTATATATATATATATATATATATATATGTAAAAATAGCCGAAAAATATTTTCAGGAAATCTGCCAAACAACAGAAAATATTTTAAACAAACTCATCCAAACACCAGAAAAGTAAATCATTTCTAGAAAAGCAAATCATTTTCCAGAAATCACTTTCCGGAAAACATTTTACTGGCAAACCATTGAAACCAAGAAAACATCCAAAAATCTATTTAATTTCATCATCTTCTTCAAGAGTGGATTTTCCAGAATTTTTCCAAAGTTCATTTTTCTTGCATTTAAGTTAACCAATCATCTTCCTAATAGTTTTAAATGTTATCTAGATTTTTAAATCGCATTTCTAGCCATTAAAATGATGTTTTAGATAAAAGCAAAAAAATTGGTTGTTAATAGTGAATTTTGGGTTTGTAGATTGAAACTTGGTTTTAAAGTGTTTTTCAACTTAATTTAACATAATTAGAAGGTTTTTAAAGTTACTTTGAAGTTTCATTAAGAGTTTACCGTGTTTTTATTGAAATTTTGTTATTGTAGTCAAAACTTGTCGAAAAATTTAGATACCTTGAAACGTGTAGTTTTGTGTAGTTTAAAGATTGGGAATTAGTCGTAGATAAATGTAAATATTTTCTTACGAAAATATTAAATGTAGACTGAGTTATTCGAATTTTAAGTTTGTCATGCTAAAGGTTTCGATTAGAAGAGGATGTGGCTTACGGCTTATGTTTGTGACTGTTTAGGATAAGTTATTGACTGATTGTTAATTGAATATTTGTGTGGTTTGTTTTGTTGAAGTGTTGGAGTCAATAGGACATTCAACGAGTAGAGACAAAAGAAAAAAAAAAACTTGCCTAAGCATTCGGTTTTCAATGGGAACTGATTTTCAGTGAATGTTTAGGAATAGTTGCTCATAGATAATTCATTGTATAATTAAGAATTTAGAGGTAGTATAAAACTCACCCAAAGCTTTCATTGAATACCCATGTTTTGGTCCATTGTTGAGTGACAAGTCGAATACAAGCCTCGAAATTCAACTTTATTTCTCTTAGATCTTCACCTTACAATTACTGGTCCAAATCAAAATTGATTCCACCTTTTTTCTATCGCAAGTTATTTTGGAATTCAGTTCTTCCATTTTAGGAAAGTCCATTATCGCAAGTGCTTTTTCCCCAGTGCTAACCTTTTAGGTTAAAAGTAACGAAAAACTCACATGCATGCTATTTTCAAGTAAAGAAAAAAAATAATTATTTGTATTATTTTGTTATTAAATAGTCATTTAGAGTTTTGCATCAATCAAGAAATATTTAAGTACACGATGCTTCGTTAGTTTAATATAATAAAGAAAAGGCACCACATTATGGCGATTTAATATAATAAATACATGGCGAGTTGTTACATTAACTCTTAATTATTATTTTAATATAAAGTAAAAGAAACAAAATAAAAATTTATAATTTTCCATAAATTGGTTTTCAGTGGGGGATGCTAGCTTTGATATAGAGGGAGGATGGAGGGTTATCTTAGTGCTCCGGCGGAGGAGAAGACGGAAGTGGCGGCGTCTCCTACGTGTTGCGTCACCGGCGCCACCGGTTACATCGGGTCATGGTTGGTGAAGCTTCTTCTTGAAAGAGGTTATAAAGTTCATGCCACAGTGAGAAATCCAGGTTTCTTTCATCTTATTTCTTCAATATTTACCTGTAATATAAGAATTAAATCGAAGGCTATAAGAGAGGATTAAATTATTTGGAGAAAAATCTTAGACATGCATGCATGTTTATTTGTTGTGAATCACTTTAAATATACATATAATTAGTAATGAAGTTATGTTATATATTTGTTTCCATTTAATGTAACAATAATTCACTTTCCAAGGTTTCATTTGGAAATGGATTTGAGCAATCTCTTATTACTCTTCAACTTGCTGGATTAGTCTTTGATTAAGTCTGTTTATGCATGATTTTGTACTTATTATTTTTTGAGTTACTTAATTGTATCAAGAATTGATAAATTAAGTTGTCCAAGTTTCACTTGACAAAAATTAAGACGGTTTTTAATATTTTTTTTTAATTTAACTCGAATAGATTATGAGCACAAATGTTTTTTTTAAGACTTCTAAATCATCCATTACACCCCAAAAAAAATGTAGTGATAGGATTAAATCAGAACCTGGCTTGTTTTGTTGATTGGTTTATAGTAAAACCTAAAATGAAGCCCAATTAAATCTCAGAAAAGGCTTTACATCTATTACAACTATGGAATGGAGGTGACCGACTGAGATTATTCAAAGCTGATTTGCTCGAAGAAGGGAGCTTTGATGAAGCTGTCAAGGGCTGCAACGGTGTATTTCATGTGGCAGCTTCAATGGAATTCGATGCCAATACAAACGAAAATATTGGTAAATTCTGCATTACCTTCAAGCATCATGTAACTTATATCAGTTATTTCAAAGCATTTTCATTCACAATTTTACTTCATTTTTGAAGAATCATATGTTAGATCAAACATTATTGACCCTGCAATCAAAGGCACTGAAAACCTCCTCAAATCTTGCTTGAAATCCAAGACAGTGAAAAGGGTTGTTTTCACATCCTCCATAAGTACTATCACTGCCAAAGACAGCAATGGAAATTGGAGATCTGTTGTGGATGAATCTTGCCAGACCACAATTGACCATGTCTTGAATGCAAAAGCAAGTGGATGGGTACAAAGCATTCTGCTTCATCTTCCATTCTACCTATTCTCCAACCAATTAGTTCTTCTTGCAATGGAACTTAAATATGTATATATATTCCTGGTATTCAACAGGTTTATGTGCTCTCCAAGCTTTTGACTGAAGAAGCAGCATTCAAGTTTGCAAACGAGAATGCTATTGACCTTGTTTCAGTGATAACCACGACTGTAGCCGGTCCTTTCCTCACAACCACCATTCCCTCAAGCATTCAAGTGCTCTTGTCACCAATCACAGGTTACCAGCAAAATGCTAGCATATAGGTGACCTAAAATGTCATATCATATAGGTTATCTACATTTTGGTTTATTAGCTAAATGTTTGTTTTCATATAGGTGATCCCAAGTACTTGTCAATAGTGTCTGCTGTAAATGCAAGAATGGGGTCGATTGCTTTAGTTCACATTGAAGATATATGCAGTGCCCACATTTTTCTAATGGAGCATGACAGAGCAGAAGGTAAATACATATGCTGTGCCTGCAGCTCTCCCATGTATGAACTGATTAATCACCTTGCTCAAGAGAATCCTAGCTTAGATATTCAGAGGTAAGGTTTTACATGAAGGTATATTCGATTGTTCTGAAATTCGGTAATCTGATTGGTTTCCCCTTTGGTTTTTCTATGTTCCCAGGTTGGAGGCTGGGGAAAAAAGTACAAAACTTCCAGAGATTTCTTCAAGGAAGTTAAAAGATTTAGGCTTCACTTACAAGCATGGAATAGAAGATATAATTCATCAAACAATCACCGCATGTGTAGATTATGGGTTTCTGAAGATCTAGAGGCATATGTTTTGTTCCTACTTTCCTAGCATCCTAGTAATCAAAGTTCATAGCATTTATTAATGAAAGTGACAATGCGGACCTAGTTTACTGAAACATGACCGTGTCATGCGGCATTAAACAGATCGAACGGCGTCTATTGCGGCACCAAACTTGCTCTGTATTCTTATACCAGATTTAGTCTAACTTAATGTCAAAATAGCAATTAATTGAGATGCTAAGAAATCATATACATATAGACTGATGAAGGCGAAGTAGTCTAAAACACAACTTCTGAGGGAACTTGAGACTTGGGCCCCAAAAAATAAATATAAAGACAGATGTATTTGCTTCTCGGTACCATTCAACTTTCCATTGGATTGGAAATTGGTCCAGAATGTATACATAATCTACATATTTAATGCAAAAGCTAATTCTTCAACTAACTCAACCAACTTCTTTCCACTAATGGTCCAGGGTTGGTTATAAGATTATTCTATCCCACTTTGCTTGATTTGGGACCATTTCTAGGCTAACTTCAATTTTCTTACCAATGACAAAAGTAGCTTCAAGGGATCACATTGGTATCCAAATGGTGTTATGAACTCAAAACACCCAGCTTGCCATAAAATGAACTCTAAAGTTGTGCATCTTTTTAATCCTGTTGAGCCAATAACTAGCCATGCCATTGCAGTCAAACAAAAGAACAGCCACCTTTTAACATGGTTAGTTGATTCCTGGAAGCAGAAGCTAAGGGAGTAGTAATTAAACCTATGTAGCTTCGACTCTTTATCGATACTCATAATATTCGGATATGTATACAAGGATATAATCTTCCAATGATCCTGCAAATACATAGCATAACTTATTCTAAGTTTAAACGTTCATAGACTAAACTTGATTCTAGTAGGGCTATTTGGATTTTTCTTGAGTGATGATTTCAAAGTATTTTTTCTAATAATTACTCCTGAAACAGAAAATATTGACAGTACAAAATCTGAATGAATAATAAATTTTAGTTCAACCTATCAAAAATATTGACTTCAACTGCGAATAGCTCAGGAAGGTGACAGCCCACATGATGATGAAGAGTCTAAATCAGTTCTGGAATTGGAGTTCAATTTTAAAATGGAGGAAATAAATATCTTCCATTTGTTTTCATCTGCTTCCAAACTACCCCCAATCCAATATTTAAGACATTATTTAATGGAATTCGATGTCTAGAATTTATGTTTTTTCTTTTCTTTTTTTTTTCAGAGAAGAGAAATGAGGGTTTGCATTCATTTATGAGATGCATGTGCCAGAGAGCTTTTAAAAGCAGTACTGATGTTGCAGTAAGAAGATGACATAATTAAAATCCATACTCATATAGAAGCTGTAAAAAAATGCTTCCAAGTAACCAGTAAAATTTATAGTTTCAAATTCAAGAGAGGGAAACAAAGAAGGGTGTTTATTTTTTTACAGACAGTGACATTCAAATCTTAAAACCAATGTAATTAAAATTAGGATTGCAAGACCATGTCTAAGATGCAGTCTTTTCAAGGTCTTTGTCCTGTTGGAATGGATTAAAAAATTATTTGAGCCTTACCTTGTCCAGCCAGGACCACATGTCTATTCATGTTTTGATAGTAGCTAGTGGACATTAACATTCATTATTATTTTTTGTTCATTGTTTTTCCTAAGAGAGCCATTCCAGAAAACACTAAAACATGCTTAGAAGAGTCCCATGTTCTTAAATCACTAATTTCCATTGAGTTTGAATCTAAACATGGTCCATGCTTCATTAATTAATAAACTTGTCCCTTTCATGTTTCTTGAGTGGATTTACAACTTCATAAAATGAAATCAACAAGACAACAATTTAACTTGTTCTCTAACCCCTATGATATACACACAGACATATGTAGGCAATCATGTAACTGGTTGGAATGCTTAATCAATAATCAAATTATTGAACCTTTTTCAAAAGAGAGGGAAAACAAAAAGATTCCATTGATTACAGAATTATATCTATCTTTCAAATCCTGGATTTGTCTCTATATATGTCAATATCTGGATCTCTTATCCAAAAGGCTGACAAAGGTATCATTAAGTGCATATATTTGAAAAAACTGTAATCAAGCTTCAAATATTCAATCATGGTTGATGAAATATAAATTTTTCCACACATTTTTCATCTACAATACAGTTCCTAAACACAAAAGAAGCAATATAATTGCATGAAAAACCAGAACATATCAGCAATTAACAAGAATATTGCAAGAAGAATGAGAATTCTTTCCAAAAAAAGAAAAACTCTACCAAGGAAAAAGGGATTCACATAACTTTCATAAAGTCACAACTTGTGTCTTCTAAGGTTTGCAGATTACCACAAAACAAGGAAGTAGAGCTCTAGGATTGAGCAGATAAAGTTCTTCGATGTTCGAATATAGACCGACTTTCCCGGCCAACGAATCAAACCCGGTTTGGCCTGCCATTTCTTGTATATTCTCCAAAGGTCTATGAACTCGTCCAGCTATTACTCTGCAAACTATTAAAGCTTTCCTTATAGATGGATCGTCTTCAAGAATTTGAATGGACTCGAAAGCTCGTCCACTTGTGGAAGTTGTAAAAACACCAAGTCCTTCCTTGAGCTCTTTCTTGGCAGAGAATCCATTCCTAATAATCCGACATACACAACATTTTTCGGATATACAAAGACTTGAGGAGCCATTTAGACCAAGAGAACATGCCACGGTTGTGCCATAGAACCTCAACAGCTCATTTCCATCAGCAATGCACCGAGGATGTTTCTTGGGAAGTTTGCTTGCTTTAATCTTCACCATTTCTCTATAATCTTCGAATCGAGCCAGAGTCTTTTGCATGTTGTGGACCTTCAAAACCCTTTCAATCCGGCCACAATGGTTCTCAGACTTTAACCAACTTGTTCGGCATATGATTTCAACAATCTTCCTAGATGAGTCGCCTTCCACAAGTTCAGTAACTGCCAAAGATGGAGAATGTTTAACAACTGATAATGAAAAGTTAATTATGAAAACAAAACCCCACACTGGATCGTATCTGCTTGAATTATTTTATTGAAGAAAGTATGGCCATATCCAATCAAACTACCAACAACAGAAAAAGGGCACTTAAACTTGGATCTTGTAACCAAAATATGTGCAGAAAATTTAAACTATATCTGGGTTTTCTCCAGGTTTGGATAAGTCTACAAACATGACTAGAAAAATAAAGCTAGGATGTGTGGTCAGAGGAAAGTGGATGATAAAAAGTACCAAGAAGATAAGAAAACAATGGAGGAAAAGCAAAGAAGAGATTTTACGATAAATGGAAAGGTTGCATCTTTGAAGAAATTGAGAGAAAAACAAAAATGGAATCCAAAAAAAGAAATTACCAGCATGCTTAGATAGATGGTGAGTTTCAGCAGCTTCCCATTTGTTGAATTGTTCTCCACATTTGTGACAAGTGACTGTAAAACTTCCATTAGAGTCTGCGTCAAGGGGAACTCTATTGCTTGAATGCCCATTCCCACGACTACCTTTCCTTTCTGATACAAGGAAAGGTGATTTCCTTGGAGTAGTAGCGGAAGAATTCCTAAAAGAAGGGTTAAAATAATGCATTGTTGGGTGACCTCCAGGCCCTGGTGTTCCAGGCCTTAAAGTACCAACAAAAGTTGAGCCACCACCGCTCCCACCACCACCGCCGCCGCCATTAGCATCCATGTTACCTCCATTAGTGAGACTATCTTGGAAGCCTCCAAAACCAGTGATTTTGAGCTCACACCTAGAGTTGCTAAGAATAACTTCATGGGTAATAGGGTTAAGGAACTCACTGCTCCCAATGGATCTAGGACTACAACTGGGTGGCTTCTCTAAATGTCTCTTGCTTCCATGAATGACATCCTTGAGGTTTGCTATAGACCTTGAGCAACCAGACCTCCCTGCTTTCCTTGTCAATATTGTACTCAATTGCTTCCTGGTTTTTGGGTTATGAACATCTGATGGCTCTGATTTGCAGTGTAAAGATCTCATCAATGAAAACCAAACTGTTGGCATTTTTTTTTTTTGTTTCCTCTTCTTTCTTCTTCTTCTTCTTCAAAAAAAAAAATCAACCTTTCTTCTTTAGCAATCCACCTTTACTTTTGGCCATGAAAACTTGGGTTTCTTCTAGCTTTGTATTTTTACTCGCATTGACAGCAATTTCATTACCATATTTGGAACCAAATAAACTCAACAGCTGAAAAATGTCCTGTGGAAGAAAAGCATCATCAAAAATAGAACTGCAAAACAACACCCAGATTAAATAATAAAAACAAGAATAAATAAATAAATAAATCGAACACTTAATGTACTATGCTGTTGTATGGTAGTTCTTACATGAAAGCTCAGCTCATCACTAACCATCATTCCATGAAAATATGTTTTTCAGCTTTTTCTGATTAATTGGTTGTCCATGTAAGAAGAGGAAAACAAGACAAAAAAAAAAAAAAAAAAAAACAAACAATGAGCACTAGGCCAAGGATTAAAATATATTTATATTTATATTTATATTGATATATATATATAATTAATCACACACTAAAAAGAAAAATTAAACAAAATCTATCCTTTATGTTGAAATTTCCAAGTTGTATTTTTTTTATATAATTACAATTATAAATGTAATTAAAATAAATTATTAAAATGCAAAAAAAATACAATTATATTTGGTCCAAATACACATGGATATGTTAAATTAAAATTAAAGTGGTTAGGAAATGGTTTTCAATCAAATTGTAGTTCTTCTTACGCTTACAACTAACAATCTAAAATATTTAGACCTATTATGTTCACATTGTTTGCCTAGAGTTGACATTATTTCTTAATATATTATAATTATCATATATTTATAAATTAAGAAAACTAAAACAAGGTCTCTAACAGAGCATATATAGAGTAGTATAATTTCAATGGAAGCGGCCAATTTGAAAATTTCAAGGTTTCCCATCCAACTCAGTGGCCCCTAATTTAATTCTAACACCATTGGCTATTCACTTCTACTATACATCTCGTGACTCATTTCAATTTAATTTATTAATCCTTTTTTTAATAAAATCACCATTTACTTCTTTTTAACTAATCAAAATATTCCACAACCATAAATAAGATAAAATTTAGGGGAATTATTACAATATTATATTTTTAATAACTTTTTTTTAATAAATTTAAAGTTGTTTTGAGATTATTTCTTAAAAATATGCATTTTTGTAAAAAAAGTTATTCAAATCTATCTCAATTTTAAATACTCAATTTTCCAAGGTTAAAGATATTTTTTAAAAAATTTCAACTATATTTTAATCCCATGAACATCGAGGTCTATTTAATAAAAAAACTAATCATAACTTATTTTAAGCTTAAATTCATTTTTGGCATATGAACTTGACACTTCCTCCTAGATGATATTTAGGGAGTATTTGGATCTTCGAATGTAATATTACAATCCATAATGTTACATTTCGAAATGAGATTACGGTATTTAGATTGCCATCATTGCAGTCATCCTTTAATCTCACATTACATGATAGTGTCAAAATATTGTAATATAAGGTATGATCACATTATGACCCATTTTTTAGGTTATATTAAATTAGAGATGTAATCTTAAATTTTAGATCAAATTTTCCTTTGTTTTTATTATTTTAATCAATTTAAGTTTTATTTCTTAAATAAAATTTAAGACTACTTAAAAACAAAAAATATATATTTTATTAAATAGTGAACTAGTAAATGTCATACATTACAATTACAATTACAATTACTATATTTTATTTAATAATTTATTTATTAATATATTAATTATGATTATAATTATAATTTAAGCTTGTTAAAAAAATAAATTCTATAATAAGAACAATTGAGTAAAATGTACTTCTAAGTAATCTTACAATTCATCAACCAAACATATAAATCTTATATTCTAGTCAAATGAACTAAACAATGTAATCTCACATTCCACTTGTAATCTTATAGTCCCATAATCCTATTACGGAACATAATCTAAGATTCATCGAACTAAATAGACCTTTAATGTTTTTTTTTTCTTTTAAATTGGTCCTTGAACCTTTTTTATGTTAACTATTTTAATAATTTTTTTTATAACACGGTTGAGTTTAGGATAAGTGACAGTTTAAGATTGTAACACATGATCATAATGACATCATCATCAAAAAATTAAATAAATTTATAAAAAAAATTGTAAACAAACTATAAAATATAAAACAAATATTTTGTAACACCCCAAACCCGGCCCAAACGCTACAACCGGATCTGGTATGTCACTTAAGGGATTTTACAAAACATGTCGCATTTTGGAAAGCAACTACTAGGTTTAAACATTTATACCGAAAACTTAATAATTCATTAATTCATATAAAATATAAAGTTATAAATTACCATGGTGAATTTTAAACAAAAACTATAATTTCATACATGTCTTAACTTAATTTAAAACATAAAACTTAAAAGCCCAGTAATAAAAGCCTAACATAAAACCAAAACATAAATAATAGTCTAGTGGCCCATGGCCTTATTACAATAAAATTTAAAACCCATTAAATAAAAATATAAAATAATAAACTGGAGTCTTCTTGTTAAATCCAAGAGTTCTTTTGCATGGCCACCTTGCGCTTCTCTCCAGCCCGGTCCGATGCACTAGGTGCTACCTGAAAATGTTAAGAAACTGGTTGAGTCGCGAGACTCAGTGTGCAACCCTTATGAACCATTAGATTTGGGCCTTAGCCCCACAGAACAGAATAACAGTTTAATATATATATATAACAAAAAAAATTATGCAAGCCCAACCCAAACCCTAAGTTTCCATCCGCTACACGCCTCCCGTACCAGCCGTTCACACCATAAGGGATTTCTACAATCAACCCGCACCGCTACACGTCGTTGATGGCAGTCGTGCTGCTCATCGTTAGAGTTGTGACAGAGTCACCAGGCTGAAATGGCAAAAAGCCACCAGAAACAGAGTTTGTGACAGAGTCACCAGCCTGAAATGGCAAAAAGCCACCAGAAATAGAGTTTGTGACAGAGTCACCAGGCTGAAATGGCAAAAGCCACCAGAACAGATCACTTCCCCTTTTCATCAATTTCTCAACCCCAAGCATACAATGAAATCGTCATACAAAGCATATCGTTTTAACAGGAATAATCACTGAAATAGGACAGAAGTCACTAACCTGTTGATCAACCTTTACCCTTCAAGGGTTTTCACTTGTTATGCCGGGATTTCGGCATTTAGCAGAGTATAGCAGATTTATACATATGAATATATATTAGCAAACAGTCTAACAGTGAGAAAGGTTACACACCTGATTAATGTCGATACCCTTGCTAGACCGATCTACAACTTTGCTCAAAAAGCCGGAAAGATGTGAAAATAGGGCCTCTCCTTGAAATCTCGAAAGTAACACGATTCGAGTGCTACCGATCTATAACTCAGAGATCTATGCGATTGGCTCCACTAAAGTTCCCTTCAGATTTTGGCACAAGTAGGCACCACAGAAGTAATTCGGCAATCACAGGAGATGAGATCTAGGGATTTCGGCTTTTAGGAAAATCCCAGAAAAAGTATGAACAAGAGAAGACTGATGTGTCTTTGGCTTTTAAAATACTTGAGTGAAGAGTTTCGGTTTCTGACAGGAAAAGAGAAGAAGAAAAGAAAACAAGGAAGAGACTTGAAGATTTCGGCTAGGAAGAAAAAGAATGGAAAGAGTTTCGGCTTTTGAATCAAAGTGAATATGAGGGAATTGGCTTAGAGATTTCGGCTTTTGCAGAGAATGAAGAGGAAGATGGAACTTTAGGAGTTTTCGGCTTTTACTCAGAGAAGAAGAGAAAAGAATGAGAGAAAAAACCCAAATGCCGAAATTGAAGAAATATTCCCCCTATTTATAGAAATTTCGGCACTTACCTAACCTTGCAGATAAATCCTATATTTTTTCCTTTATCTTAATCTACTAGCTCATCTAAAAGAGATTTAATTATCTCTAACTCCTCCCTCCTTTATCAGCATATTATCCACATATTTTAATCATTAAAATCCCTAAATTTTAGCCTTTATCTGCTTATTATCCACATAAAATAAATTCCTAAATAATAGCCTTTATCTGCTTATTATCCACATATTTTAAACATTAAAACCCCTAAATTTTAGTCTTGTTGACATCCATTCCACCTAATCCTAATGCCCAAAATTTAGCTAACTTAAATTAAAAGAATTGGGCTCCATGAAACTTAAATTTGGGCCCCTTACTCCCTTGTGTGGCGTCACCTCCTAAGATTGGGTCACAAGCGCACTTTGGTATTTTAAACATAGATACTACCTTAAACCCTATAATGCCCAAACAAATAATTTTAATCAAGGCCTCTGCCTAAGCCTGAGCCCAATTTGGACCCCTAACACTTAAATTAACACATTAAACATATCCACCCATTAAATGCATAGGCCCAAAAATTCAGGATGTTACATATTTCAATAAATAAAAATATACATTAAAAATTCAAAAATTATGAAAATAAAATATAATTAAAATTAAAATTTCATTGCTCCATTGCTCCATTGCTCCATTTACTCCATTTACTCCCAAATTTTTTCATTAAACAAATAAAATTTCATTATTATCTCATCTTCATTGCTCCATTTACTCCACAATAATCCCCAGTAAATAAAGAACCCATTTTAATGGTTAGAACTAGTGACAATAACAGAATTGAACCTACAAATTGTTCAACTTAGAAATTCAACAATACCCACAAAAATTTCAACCCCCCCCCAAAAAAAATATATATATATATATATAACCAAGAATTAAACAAAAGTTTTAGAGAGTCGACAAGAAAGGAAAAAATAAATAGTTTGAGGAAAAGATGAGCTTGTTGACGGTAGAAGCAGAAGTGTCGAGTCGGGTGTGGCAATTGGAAAATGTCCAAGGTATGGTCGACGCACTTTCCACTTTCCATCACTCAATGGAAACGCCATCAATTTCACCTCCAGAATCTGTCTAGTCTCCTCTTATTCCTTCAAAGTAACATTGCTTCGACACTGCCTCCTTTCAAAATCTCAAATAGTGCCCTTGTGACTAAACCACTTTCACCTCTAACCTTCAGAAACCCTAGCCCAATTCTTAACTGGGAGACTATTGCCAAAGAGTTTATAGCCTTTTTTAACTACCCTTTTTATGTTGTATTTGCACCAGTTAGCCCAACCTATTGTCATTTTCATGCCCCTGCTACTAAACCCAAATGCGATGAATTGGATACATCCACAGTTAAATTTGGTCGATGGATAAGCTTTCAAAAGTTTGCACCTTCTACATCTCAAGTATCGACTTCAACAATGTTTAATCTTGTCAAACCTTTGGCTCCACAAAGTTTTCCCAATGATTTGATTGGAGAGAAAGCATGAGGTTCAAAGTTTTGTCTACTCACTGAAAGCTGGAAATAATAGAACAAAAGGTGGGAGAAAAATTTACATTTTCTTAAACAATTAGATTGTAATATGAAAACCCTTCGACTTCGTTTATAATAGCCAAGAGAGTATATATGCGTTTCCCAGGGGCGAAGCTAGAACAATTTTTTTTTATGGGTCGAATGAAATTTTAATTTTTTATAGTCTATATTTTTATAATTTTTAAAGAATTAAATCAAATTTTTATAATTTTAAGGAGACCAAAGTGTAATTTTTCCTTTGCAAATTTAAATTTTAAAAAATTTTAAAGGGCCTAAATGGTAAATTTTTATTTTAGGTGGCCGAAGCCCTATCAACCCCTAAATTCGCCTGTGTTTCCACTAAGCTGGTCGTTATATAATCTATCCCAATCTTCAAAGAGTAGTACAACTACCTTTTGCTTCACCTTCAATGCTTTATTGGATGAGACAAAAAAATTGATAATTAGAATGATTTTCGATCATCAAAACTTGAATCGAATATCGCCAGATTTGCTTCTACCAATCTAATGATACAGTCGTAGATTAAGTTGCAGCCCAAATTAGAACACTTTTACGATATATTTGTAATGGTGCATGTATGCGAACCATTATGTTTACAAATTTCTTAAATATTTTTCTTCTTTAAACATGATGTTCGAAGTTGTCACAAAATTTTATACATTACCCCCACAGATAATCGATGTAGATTTAATAGCTTTGTAATCTACTGACTCACAAATATTTCAATCCTTGATTTTTCTAGAACCTTTTTTGATGAAAATTATTAACTAACCAAGAGCTCACCTATGTATTCAAGTGGAAGGAAATTCAAATCCAACATTTCATGGGCATATTCGAGAACTTCATGCCCTTGAGTCATATTAATATCGATGATTTGGTAACATACTGACAGTTGTTATATAAGAAGATAGTGCTTTAATGGGACAACCGGTGGAATGTCCTTCCCCTCAAAATCAATGTCATCTTTAACTTAGCTTCAACATCGGCTTCGACTTTAGGTAATGTAGTGAAATCTTTTATTTCTTCATCTTCATCATCATGATATTTCACAGAATGAATCAAATGGAGAGTACATCTTACCTGAAGTAGTCGACTTGATTTTATTTTGGACTTACTTTATGGAAGATTAATATCTCTTACCAGAAGTTATAAGCATATTTGAAGATACACTACAATCAATTAAAATTTGCTCAATGGTGATGAATTCATCATCATCACAACTACTGTAATACGAGCATCATCTATTCTTAAATATTAACCTCAGAAAAAATTGAGGGAATCTGCATCTAATATTGTATCATCAGGATTATTGATCGCTTGAATAATAATAAAGAAAATCCATATCCATCATACATGTTAGAATTAAGTGACTCGAATCCTTATTTAAATAAAATACAATGGTAAAATAAAATAAAAGAAGAATCCTTATAGAACTACACTTCTTTTATTTTATTTTAAATAAGGTTTTTTAAACCTTATTAAACTCCATCTATTTGATATTGATTAGACTAAGGAGTTTCAATCTTACTACACTCCTATTAGAATATGGCTTTACAAGCCTATAAATAAACATAGTCTATTCCTCTTGTAATTTGAATTCGAATTTGACATAGTGAATTTTCTTCTCCTCTGCCCGTGGTTTTTTCCGGAAAGGGTTTCCACGTAAAATCTGTGTGCTCTTTATTTCTCTTTTTCTTTGTGATATATTTTCATTATGTAACATCCCGAATTAGGGCCTAGTCGGAACAGTGGTTTCGAGACCACGAATCCGAGTTGGAAAAATATTTTTAATATTATTTTCCGTGTTAATTATGTGTGAAATTTTCGTGATTTAATTTTATTGTTTGGGTGTTGAATTATTAAAAAGGGCTTAATCGCGTGAATTAAAAATTTGATAGTTTAATGTGTAATGGCTAAATTGTTGATATCTTTTTAAATAAAAGTATTAAAGTTGTAATTTGCCCAACTTTAAATAAGTAGTAGTGGACGGCATAGACCTTAAATTATGGTTAAAGTATATTTTATATATATTATTATAAGATAGTGGAATGATATGAAATATATTAATATTATAAAAAAAGAAAAATGTTTTATTTTCCCATTTTCATCATCATATTCACGAAACAAACAGAGAGAAGAAGAAACTTAGCTTCAAACCATTCGGCCATTGCATGTTATATTAAGGTTAGTAATTGAGTTCGGTTTTTGATAATTTTTACGTTTTTGAGATCGTTGCTTCGAGTGCTACAAAACCCATGTTTGAATTTTGAATTTTGATGAATATTTTGAACTATGCCATTGTTGAAAGCTTGTGTATTTTGATGATTGATGGTAGATTATGCATGTTTATGAGTAGAAGAACGATTTTTACTAAGTGATTTTCGGTGAAAACGAGTAAAACGAGCTAATTGGTAAAAGTTGTTATTGTTCATGAGTATGTGTTATAGTAAGAATTTGAAGTTGCTATAGAAGGGAAAAATATTTAGCATGTTATAAAACATAAGAATAAGGGCTGAAGTTTAATTTTCGAGCCTAGGGGTAAAATCATAAATATGTAAAAGTTTAGGGGTAAAATTGTAATTTTTCCAAAGTTAGAGTTAAGGACTGTTTTAGTAAATGTGAGTATTAAATAAGCTAAATTTGCTATTATAGATCAAGAAGAACGAAATCCGGAGTTAGATCGGGGAAAGAAAAAGATAGTGGACTAAATTGATATAGTTTATCGTATTTTGGTTTCGAGGTAAGTTTGCAGTAAATAAATGCAATATTCTATTATTTTACATTTAATACTATTAAATTCCAGCATTTACATATTTATTCTGTAAATTTATTATTTAAAGACTCAAGTATGAATTGATGGAAAAGCTATCTCAGAAAGTTCCGGTTGAACCTTAGGAATTTATAGGATACAAATGTCATGACATTAGGGTTTAAGGAAATCATGTAAGACCATGTCAAGACATGGCATTGATAAGTTACTATAAGGCAAAGGTCCCATGTAAGACCATGCCAAGGCATGGCATTGGTGAGTTCATAAGGCAAGGATACCACGTAAGACCATGTCAAGACATGGCAATGGTTAAGTTTCATAAGGAAAGGTACCCACGTATCCCTAAGTATTCCAAGTGGTTCAACGGGAAAATTCAAGGAGTATTCCAAAGTAAAGGTAAGACAAGTTCAAGCTAAAAAGGTAAGGTAAGATAAATTCATGTTAAAATGTACAGGTAAGAATACAAGTTTAAGTATATTGAGTTAAAAGCTTAAAGTGATCTTGATAAGAAAAGAATAAGATAATTCATTAAGAATGTTGTTATCTATTTACATGTAAACTTACTAAGCTTTATGCTTACTCCCATTCTTTATTTTTTTTTATATAGTATTACAAGCCAACTCGGGGATCGAAAGGACGTCGGAGATCGTTACACACTATCAAAGGATTATATTGGTATTTTGTGACTCGAACGTTTTAAGTTATGGCATGTATAGGGACTTAGCCATTTTGTGTGTATGACCTTATGATATGGCTTAATATTGGCTTGTAAATGCTTGGTAATGATTAGCCATTAAAATGGTTAATTAAGAACATGATTTGGATGTTATGAAATGTCTAGTTGATAGTTATTTTAAAGAAATTATGTAATTATATGCAGGGGAACAGTTTGGACAGCAGCAGTGACGTGATTTTGAAAAATCACCAAAACTAGTAGAAATGGAATTAGATTGTGTATGAGATATAGAATTAAATATTATTGAGTCTATTTTTATATAAAAAAAACGGTGTAGGAGAAAGAGTTGTATATTATGAGATAATTGATTTTTAGTAAAGAGAGGTCAGAACTGTCGAACTGTGTAATAGGGGAGACTTTAACTAATAAACTGCACTAATTGGCCATACCAAAAATTCTGGAAAAATTACAGTAAGAAGATATATGAGTCTAGTTTCAAATAAAATTTACGGATCTAGATTTCGAGTTTCTTAACTCAAGTTATAATTTATTTAGTGAACATGACGCAGATGGACAGTTTTAATTTTATGCCTCGAACTAGTAAGTTAAGTCTAGTAACGCCTCGTGCTCGACTCCGGCAACGGTCTCGGGTAAGGGGTGTTACACATTACCGATGTTATATTTTTTTTTACAAATTGGTATCAGAGCTTCCAGGTTTGTCATCTCGATCAAGGTAATGGCGTCTTTGAAGTATGAAATTCCGCTGTTGGATCGCAACACCAGATTCGCATTGTGGCAGATAAAGATGCAGACAGTTCTTGCATAGATGGATTTAGAGGAAGCCCTACTAGAGGTAGATAAGATGCCTTCGACATTGACGGAGGAAGAGAAGAAGCGTAAGGATCGAAAGACGTTAACACAGTTACATCTGCATTTGTCTAACAAAATTTTGCAGGATGTGATGAAGGAGAAGACCGCCGCTGCAGTATGGAAGAGGCTAGAACAAATATGTATGTCGAAAACTCTAACTAGCAAGTTACATATGAAGCAACATCTTTATGCTCATCATTTGGAGGAAGGTGTGTCTGTGCACGAACACTTAACAGTGTTTAAAGAAATTCTCTCAAACTTGGAGGCCATGGAGGTTCAGTATGATAAGGAAGATCTAGGGTTGATTCTACTTTGTTCGTTGCCCCTGTCTTATTCAACCTTTAGGGACACGATTTTATATAGCTGCGAGTCTCTCACAGTTGATGAGGTTTATGATTCTTTGACCTCGTATGATAAAATGAAGCATCTTGTGGTTAAAGCTGACTCTCAGGGAGAGGGTCTCATTGTTCGTGGGAGACAAGATCGGAATGCTAATGATGATCGTGGAAGGACACAGGAACGGAATCCTCGTGGTAAATCTAAGGGTAAATCGAAGTCTTCAAACAGAGGTAAAACTTGTAACTTCTGCAAGAAGAAAGGGCACATTAAGTCTGAGTGCTATAAGCTACAGAACAAGATTAAAAGAGAGGCTGCGAATCAAAAGGGAAAACAACAAAAAAATTCCAGTGAAGCTGATGTTGTAGAAGACTACAGCGATGGTGAACTTCTAGTCGCTTCTGTCAACAATTCTAAAGTGAGCGAGGAGTGGATACTTGATTCAGGTTGCACCTTCCACATGTGTCCTAACTAGGATTGGTTTACAAATTATGAAACAGTGTCTGAAGGTGTTGTTTTGATGGGAAATAATGCTTCGTGTAAAATCGCAGGTGTTGGAACAATTAAAGTTAAGATGTTTGATGGAGTTGTCAGAATACTTAGTGACGTACGACATGTTCCAGAATTGAAGAGAAATTTAATTTCGTTAAGTACTCTTGATTCAAAAGGGTACAAATACACAGCTGAAAGTGGGATTTTGAATATTTCCAAAGGTTCTCTAGTTGTGATGAAAGGGCAGAGAAAGACTGGCAAGTTATATGTTTTGCAGGGTTCTACTGTTCTTGGTGATACAGCTGTCGCTTCCTCTTCCTTGTCAAATGATGATATTACTAAACTTTGGCATATGCGCCTAGAGCATATGAGTGAGAATGTCATGGCAGAATTGAACAAAAGAGGACTTCTTGATGGGCAAGGAATTTGCAAACTGAAGTTCTGTGAGCACTGCATTTTTGGGAAGCAAAAGAGAGTTCGATTCACTAGAGGAATCCATAAAACGAGGGGAACGTTGGAGTATATTCATTCTGATCTATGGGGGCCATCAAGAGTGCCTTCGAGAGGTGGAGCTAATTATATGCTAACTTTTATTAATGATTTTTCCAAAAAAGTTTGGACATTCTTCCTGAAGCAGAAAAGCGATGTGTTTTCCGCATTTAAGTCTTGGAAAACTATGATTGAAAAACAGACGGGAAAACAAATGAAATACCTCCGTACAGAAAATGGCTTAGAGTTTTGTTCTGATGAGTTCAATAAACTGTGCAAGTCAGAAGAGATCGTGAGACACTTGACAGTTCATCATACTCCACAGCAAAACAGGGTTGTAGAACGAATGAACAGAACGATCATGGAGAAGGTTCGATGTATGTTGTCAAATGCCAACTTACCAAAGTCGTTTTGGGCCGAAACAGCCTCTACTGCATGTTTTTTGATCAACCAATCTCCATCCATTGCCATTGAGAAAAAGACTCCACAAGAGGTATGGTCTGGTAATTCTGCTAATTATTCTGATTTAAAGATCTTTGGATGTCCTGCGTATGCTCATGTTGATAATGAAAAATTGGAACCGAGGTCCATTAATGTGTTTTTCTTGGTTATAAAGCTGGTGTAAAAGGGTATAAGTTATGGTGTCCTGAAAATAGAAAAGTTGTGATTAGTAGAGACGTTGTTTTTGATGAAACTACTATGATACCTAACTTATCTCTTAAAGGCTCTTCCAATAAAGTAAATCAAAAGCAGGAGGAGCATCAGATTAATACAGAGTCAACTCCTCAAGCCAGTACAAAAATTGAGAGTAAAGTTGCTTCTTCACCACAATACTCTATCGCCAAAAATAGAACTAGCTAGAAGAGAAATTAAACCTCCAAAGAAGTATGCCAAGGCTGATCTAGTTGCTTATCCTTTAAATGTGACTGAAGATATAGATGCAAACCAAGAGCCGTCTAATTATTCTGATGCGATTAGCTGTAAAGACTCAGAAAAGTGGATGTTTGCTATGCAAGAGGAGATGGAATCACTCCATAAAAACAGAACATGGGATATTGTGAAACTTCCTAAAGGTAAAAAGGTTGTTCGCTGTAAATGGGTGTTTAAAAAGAAAGAAGGGACTCCAGGAGTTGAAGAACCCAGATATAAAGCAAGGCTTGTTGCAAAAGGTTACAGTCAAATTCCAGGAGTGGACTTCACAGATGTGTTCTAACCAGTTGTAAAGCATAGTTCAATTCGAGCTTTGCTTGGTATTGTGGCCATGCATGATTTGGAGCTTGAGCAGTTAGATGTAAAAATTGCATTTTTGCATGGAGAACTTGAAGAAGATATTTACATGCAACAACTAGCGGGTTTTACAGTCTCAGAAAAAGAGGACTATGTTTGCTTGCTGAAAAAGTCCCTCTACGGTTTGAAACAGTCACCAAGACAGTGGTACAAGAGGTTTGATTCTTTTATGACTTCTCATGATTTTAAAAGAAGTAGTTTTAACAGCTGTGTTTACTTTAAGAAAAACAGTGATGGTTCTTTTGTGTATCTACTTCTTTATATTGATGACATGTTGATAGCAGCAAAAGATAAAGGAGAGATAAGAAAGGTCAAAGCCCAACTAAGTGAAGAATTTGAGATGAAAGATTTGGGACCAGCAAAGAAGATACTTGGTATGGAGATTCTCAGAGATAGAAAAGCAAGTAAATTGTACCTAAGTCAGAAGAGGTACATTGAGAAAGTTCTTTGCAAGTTCAATATGCAGAGTGCTAAGCCTGTTAGTACTCCTTTAGCAGCCCATTTCAGACTTTCATCGGCTTTGTCTCCACAATCAAATGATGAGATTGAGTACATGTCACATGTTCCATACTCTAGTGCAGTGGGATCTCTCATGTATGCTATGGTTTGTTCACGTCCATATTTATCATATGCAGTCAATGCAGTTAGCAGATACATGGCGAATCCCAGTAAAGAACATTGGAAAGTAGTTCAGTGGATTTTAAGATACTTACGAGGTACTACTGATGTTTGCTTACAGTTTGGAAGAACTAGAGATGGAGTCATTGGGTATGTTGATGCTGATTTTGCTGGAGACCTTGATAGAAGAAGATCTCTCACTGGTTATGTCTTTACAATCGGAGGTTGTGCAATCAGTTGGAAAGCTACTTTGCAAACTACAGTCGCTTTGTCTACCACTGAAGCTGAGTACATAACAATTACTGAGGCTTGTAAAGAAGCTATTTGGTTGAAAGGACTCTTTAGTGAGCTCAATGAAGACCTTCAAATCAACATAGTATTTTGTGACAGTCAGAGTGCCATATTCCTTACAAAAGATCAAATGTTTCATGAGAGAACAAAATACATTGATGTTCGGTATCATTTTGTTCGTGATATTATTGCTCGTGGTGATATTGTTGTGAGCAAAATTAGTACTCATGAAAATCCTGCAAATATGATGACTAAGTCACTTCCTATAACCAAGTTTGAGCATTGCTTAGACTTGATTGGTGTTCATTGCTGAAGTTAAACCCTTAAGGGGTTTTATGGAAGAGGTGGAGAACTTGTTCGTTGAGAGTTCGCAATGAAGAACTTGTTTATTGAGAATTCGTGTCAAGGTGGAGATTGTTAGAATTAAGTGACCCGAATCCTTATTTAAATAAAATACAATGGTAAAATAAAATAAAAGAAGAATCCATATAGAACTACACTTCTTTTATTTATTTTAAATAAGGTTTTTTAAACCTTATTAAACTCCATCTATTTGATATTGATTAGAATAAGGAGTTTCAATCTTACTACACTCCTATTAGAATATGGCTTTACAAGCCTATAAATAGACATAGTCTATTCCTCTCGTAATTTGAATTCGAATTTGACATAGTGAATTTTTTTCTCCTCTGCTCGTGGTTTTTTCCTGAAAGGACTTCCACGTAAAATCTGTGTGTTCTTTATTTCTCTTTTTCTTTGCGATATATTTTCATTACCGACGTTATATTTTTTTTTTACAATACATCTTCTAACTCCACTAATAGTTCAACTGCAAGATCACCACTTTGCCAGCGTTCAAATACCATTGTCACGACATCATCATTATTAGGAGCCACTGCAAATACTAAACACCTTTTCTACTCAACCTCACAATTTATACTTCATATTGGATGTACTATTAGTATTTTCATTTTTGGATTTTCCTAAGAAACCTCCTTTATATGTCCACTAATGTGGCATCATTCCCAAATATCATGTTAAAATAATCTATCCATCTAAATGAATTAAGTTGATAAATTAAATCATTATATTATCAAACGATACTATAAAGTATTAAATTATTAACATTATGAAGAATACTAACAAACTCTATAATTCTTAATAACAAAATGATATTGATATACTAAAACGACAAAAAAATTATATATGTCTTTTTATTTTTAAAATTGTCGAAAGTTGAATAAACAAAAATTAAAACTTTAACATAATAATTAGTTAAGCGCAATGATAATATACACATTGTATTATCGAAGGGAGAAGTAAGATTTAAACCTTAGAGATAACGTTATTGGGGGACAATCACGAACTTTGAACATAAATTATAAATCAAACATGAATAATAATAATAATGGGCATGCTTAGGAATGAGAATATAATCAAGTTTTGTTATGGATTCATTTTTCATTGGAAGTGAGTAATGATATTTAGAATTATTTGGGTAGATGAGATGTAAGTCTTATCCAATTTTATCCTATTATGAAAGCAATTATTTTTTATAGTAATTATTACTTTTGCATTATAAGTTGATAAGCAGTATAGTAATTTATAGTTGGAAACTTGAAATATAATTTAACATAACATATTTCTTAACCAAATAGAGAGAGTGACAGGTGACCCCAATTATGATTTTTTCTATTTCAAGATGGGATTTGTTTTAATTGTTAATTAATTTATTTATCCATTTTAATAATAATTAGAGGGTATATTAAATGTGATTGTGATTATCATTTTTTTTTATTTGAGAATTTTATTTAAAAAAAATATCTTTTTAATTAAGCAGCATAATCATAAAAGAATATTAATTAATGAATAGCGTATGGAAACATTTTATTGCTCCTTTTTAGCAAATGATATTTATAATCAAATAAAAACTTAAAACATTTATGATACATACATACAAAAATTTATATGTATTCTATAGTCACACTATATTACTAAATCAAAAAGTAATTATATAATACTGGTAATTATGAATTTTAAACGATGGACTTACTTGTAATTATATAATACAATGGGTTGGTATTGGTAATAACATTTTTAGATAATAATATTCATAAAAGAAAGGGAAGTAAGCTGATGAATGAAATGGAGGGAGCAAAAGAAAATGCAGTGTTTAGAAAAGAGAGTAACTCACAATTACCTTTCCACACCACTAAATACGACTGTCCTTTCTCACCTTCCTCTTCTATCAAACACTCCATTCTTTTTTTTTTTTTCTTTTTAAATGAGTTTCTTTTGTTATTATTATTATTTTTAAAAATATTACAAAATAAATAAATAAATAATGTGTGAGGCATTTGGGAATACAAAAATAAATAAATAAGCCCACGGAAATGCCATGGGCGTTCAAAGGGAAGTCAATGGTTAAGGTGTCAAACCCAATTTAATGCCGGCACATGCCTTTACCCTGCTTCAATTTTGCCCTACCATTATACCATATCAATTTTATATTATTTATTTCATCTTCCATTTTTATAAAACATTATTTTAGTTTGATGTTGCTTTTGTTAAATTATTTTAAAATGGATGAAATTTTTTAATTTTTTAAATTATTTGTGAATTCTCACATGAATGACATGTCACATCAATATTTAATTAATTTTTAAATTTTAAAAATTTAAAAGATTAAAGTCATTAAAATTATTAAAAATTTAATTAAATATTGATATATCATCCACATCATGCCATGTCAACAAAGTTAACAAATATTAATTTTTCCATCAAATTTGGAGTGATTTGACAAAAATTACAAATTTAATAATTAAAAGAGACGAAAAATTAAATGAAAGACTAAAATACTCTTTTTGTAAATTGAAGGGCCAAATAAATTATTATACCTTTTTTAATTACAACATTGACCCACCATAAATTGCAAATTCAAATATAAGTATTTAAGGACTGAATTAAAAAAAGAAAAAAGACAGCAGTCAGTAACCATAAAAATATAATAGTTTGAATCAATTTCAAATTATTAAAAAAATGTATTAGAATAAAACTGAAATGAAAAGTTAAAAGGCAGCAGCCCCAAATACAAATCAGATTTATTGTTATTGTCAGGGACTGTCCATTATTCTGTTTTAATTCCATTGAGTTAATTAAATAATCATAATAAATTCATTCACTGCCAATATGTAAAGGATTCAACCAAAAAGGCCCATAATTAAAGACTTAAACCCAATTTCATTCTTCAAATTTGGGTTCTATCCTGTTTGAATTCAGGCCCAACATTTTAGAGAAATAATATATATATATATATATATATATTAGTTTGTGTAAATAATAATATATTAAAATAAGTTAACTAATGAGCATGAAAAAAAAGCAATTAGATGTTCATTTTTATATTTCCATAAGTTTTTTTGATAAAAAAAAAAGTTACAATTAGCATTATTTTCCATCAATAAGTTTTATTTCTTCTTTAATTTTTTAATTTTATAATTTGAAAAGATTTATAAAATGTTTATTTAAAACACTTCCAATTTTCAATTTCTTTTTAAATTTTTTTTATTCTTATAAAATTACATTCCAATTTTTTTATAAAATATTTTATTTTATTTTATTTTTTATAAAATTAATTTTGCTGGTGTGGCATACACATGGATTGCCACGTGGATGTCACATCATCAATTGGTTATTTTTTTAAAAAATTATATTTTTAAAAAAATTAAAATTATTAAAAAAATTATAAGAATTATAAAGAATATTTTTAATTTTAAAAAATTAATTAATTGCTAACGGGCATACACGTGGATTACCATGTGGATGTTACATCAGCAAAGTTAACAGACATTAATTTTTTTCATTCATTTTGGAGTGATTTGACAAATACTGCAAATTTAAGGGCTAAAAGAAATGAAAAATTAAATGAATGGCTAAAATGACTTTTGGTTTATAAAATCAAAAGGTCAAATAAATCATTATACCATTTATAAATGATAAATTTCATAATATTCACGAACAAAAAATATATTATGTATTAATTAATGACTTTTACTTTAATTTTATTTGCAAATCTATAATTAATCCATTTAACTTTTGTATTAAAATCTTTTTTTTGAAGAGTTAGTTTACAGGTTCACTCATGAGTTATGATTGCTATCAAATCTGTTTAAATTTTTTTTAATTATGTTAAAATAAGTTATTAATCCATGAAATTTGAGATTTAATTTCTATACTTAAAAAGTTTTTAAAAAAATCTATTTTTTTATTCAAAAGTATCAGTCCAGTCATTAAAATAGTACTAATATTTTTTGTTAAAATTTGTCAAATTTGGAATTTTGATTAGACTATTCTTGTAATATAAGACATAGCATATGATAGTTTTAATAGAAACTACTAATGACAAGAATGAATAAATTAGGATTTTTAAATTAAAAAACAAGATGATTAAATTTTTATCCTCAAAATTCTATACAAGTATAGGGGCTAATAACATATTTAGCCTTGTTACAACAATTTTAGTAAATAAGCATTTATTCATATTTTAAACACTCCAAGAAAAATAGGATGTGATGATTGAAGTCACATGTGTGAGACGACTGTTTCGGGATTTAAAAAAGCAGAGCTGATATATATCAAGGTCCAAATGTATATGTGCAGAAGAGTCTTAAAGTCCAAACAAATTCGGACAATCAGTGACAGAAATTTTCTCAGCTTCCAAAAATTATAACGACCAAACAATGAACAAGTGCAAGGTCATAAATTCAATAGTTCAAAGAAGAGAATATACACTATAATGTTGGAAAGTAAGTTGGTATTTTTTTTCTTGTCTCTTAAGTCTATTTTCATGCAGAGAAAGGGAAATTAAGTACTTTACCCTTCTAAGCTCCCCTTTTTACATGTGAACGCGTTCATTCAAAATTTTCTTTAAAGGCCTTCTGATATCCTCATTGCTCTTTGGTTAATTAGAGGTGGGAAAATGGCAAAAGCTGGTGCTTTTTTTTGTCTGCTGATTGTTACTCTAGATTTTGCTGCTGGTTTTCTCAGCATCCAAGCACACATTACCAAAGACAAGGTACAGACATGCATATGCATTTCTTTGATATTTGATTTCATCACGATTTACTAAATGTTTTAACAGATGAGATTCGAGTGTGAACAGCCAAATAATAAAGCCTTCAAGCTTGGGTTGATAGCAGTTGTTCTACTAGCTTCATCCCATATCTTCACAAAATTGCTTGGTGGCTGTATGTGTATGTGCTGCACTGAAAAGCTTGAAAAGTCATCTGCTAACAGGAAATTCTGGTTCGGCTGTCTCGTTCTTTCCTGGTATGTGTTTTTCTTTTTTTTTTGTTTAAGCTTCTGGACTGCCATTAAAATGCTTGGTTGGTATTCTCATGTCTATTTAGAGTATCCCATTATTAAATGTGGGTTATGGTGGTGATTTATCAGGATTGTAGTAGCTGTCGGATTTCCATCACTGGTAGTAGGAATGATGGAGAATGCCAAATTAAAAGGGTCATGCCTGGTTTTGCATCACCATTTTCTATTTGTTGGAGGGATACTGTGCTTTGTTCATGGAATTTTAAGTGTTGGATTATATATTTCTGCAAATGTAAGCTTTCAAAATGAAGTAGCCGTCGGCTAGAAGGATATGTTCAATATATATTAAAGCTCGGATCATTGTACTCGTATGAGAGCGATTTTATGTTATTTTTGTTTGGAGCTGCAAACTCAAACTGGGGCTCCCATTGATGACGGAACTCCAAACCTTTTGTCTTTAAAAAAAAAAAAATTGTTTCCTGTTTCTGGAAATCGTGTAAGGTGTTAACCAGTGAAACTAGGGTTGAAAAAGTATTCAGATTTCAGACAAAGCCACAGACATAGACGAGATGACGTTGTAACTTCCTTTGCTTTGGTAATGAGAGAAAAAACCAAAAGCAAAATTAAAACTGGCAAAGGCAATTAGTTTTAATGGGAAAATTTCCTGTCATGTTTAAAGATATCAATCTTCAATTTTGGTTGTTTATAAAGGAGATTAATTTATCCCCAAATTGAACACATTTTGGGTAATTATTTTCGTATCACGAGTGTAATAAAGTTGCATAAAAGTTTCTAGTAGAGTCACCAACATTATTTAACAACCCAAAAACTTTCATTTAGAATCATATTGAGTTAACCCCAGTAGTATTTTCATTGACTATAACAGTAATATCAACAAACTGCAATTATTGATTGGAATAACTTTTTTGTTGCAGACTACAACGTTGACCCAATTGATTCACATTTTTAATATGATTGAAATTCTAATTGAAGTTCTAACAATCCTACCTTCCCATCTTTTACTATTTAAGAAGATCTTTGCTACTGAAATATATATATATATATATATATATATATGTATTATCAGTATGATTAATTTTGGGCTTTTCTAACAAAGGTTAAGTGTTGTCTTAGTATGTTGGAGAGATTTGATAATAATAAAAACCCACTAAAATTTTTCTTTTTCAAAGTATGTTTCCGTGGGCACGTTTGATTCATTAGAATGGAATAATGTTGTAATTGAATAGAGTTGTAATGGAATAGAGCTTGTCGATACCGTCTTTTGCAGAGGCGAGAATCGGACTTGGGTTTTGAAAGTGAATAAAAAAAAACGGGAGTCGCCACCGACCTTTTATTAGGTGCGATCGGGTCACCTATAAAATATTTTGGTCTACGAGTTTCGAGAAAATGGGCTCGGGAGTCGATTACGTACGAGGAAGGATTAGCACCCTCGTCACGCCCAAAATTGGTACCAAATTGATTGATCAATGTCCTGATGTCGAAAAGTTTGAAAAGATTTTGAAGTCTTATTTCGTTTTTTTTTTTTTAAAAAAAAACTTTATTGAACCTCGAGTTTCCCTTGTTTCGAAGGAGTAGAGTCTCACATCCAGCACGATTGGACACGATAATCTAAGTCCTTGAATTCAAGATCGTCTCCAAAACTCTCCGAACACATGCAGTGCGATTTTGAAAGGATATTTGTTTATTTAGTCGAACGGAAGATCACACCCAGCACGATTGGGCACAATCTTTTCGAATTTCCGAACGCACAAATATCAGCTTATTTGAAAATGGAAACGAAATTTTAAAGGTTATTCACTTGTTTGATCAAACAAAAATTTACGCCCAGCACGATTGGGCACAAATTCTCGATTTCCCAAATTCAGGAATATTACCTTTGAAAAACCTCCTTTTTTATGAATAAAAAACAAAATAAGTTAAAGATAAAAAGTTGAGTTACAATGAAATAACGAACATGAGAAATTAACAAAACATGATAATAAGAGATGGAATGATAAAACGAAAATAGAAAGATAACATTTAAAAAGAAATTATGAATAAAAACAAAAAGATGTTAGTCATGTAGAGACAATAGTAAATATAATAATAATAATAGTAATAACAATATAATAATAATAGCGATAATAAAAATATGTACAATATGATGATAATATGATAATAATGCTAATAGTAGTAACAATAATATAAAGTATATACAGCATACTAATATATAGTACTGAAAAATGACAATAATGTTAATAAAGATAAATAAAATAATAGTAATAATAATAATAATAATAATAATAATAATAATAATAATAATAATAATAATAACATGGTAATAGAAATAAAATAATAAGATAAAAAATAATAATGACAGAATGATAATGATGATACTTATGACAAATAATGATGATGCTTGAAATAAAAAAGTAAAATGATAATAGTAAGAATAATAATAATAATAAATATAATAATAATAATAATAATAGTAAATATAATGAAATAATAGTAATAATTATAGGAGTATTATAATAACAATAAAACTGCAGGAGTAACAAAAAGACCAAACTAAATTAAAAAACAAAATTTTAAGGCAAAATCACAAATTTAAAAAAAGTGCAATTGGATGCGATTAAAGAGTGGCACAAAAGGGAAGGACTGGCCCCGCAAATCATCCATTCAATTTGAAAAGGCGCATATCCAACTTTCCAATCTTCAATGCGCATGCTTTTTTTCTCCTTTAAATGACACCACCTTTTAAAAAAAGTGATTATAACCTTTATTATATTTATATTATTTTTTAAGCTCATAAATTCTCTTTTTTTAAACAAAAAGCAGAGCACCCTCCCCAAATTTCTTTTGAAAGACGAAGGGTTGTCCTCTCATCTCCCTTTTTCGCCCGGCAGTCGGTCTTCCTCCATCGCCATCGCACCACCACTGCTTCATGGGGCCGACGAGGCGCAGAGAGGGGGGTTCTAGTGCTTCATTCGGTGAAACCCCGAAAGCCCCGATCTTTTGGCGTCTTGGAGACGAGGAGAGAAGACCAACGGCCCCCCCTCCAAGGTCGAACCTCGACGACGGAATGAAGCACTCCGACGCCGTGACGTGGGGGATTCCGGTAAGCTTCCTTTTGTTTCTCTTTTTATTGTTGTTTGTAAGAAATTTAAACTAACGAAAAATCAAAGTAAAAAAGAAGCCAAAATAGCAGTAGTAATGAGCAGAAAATGAATCTCAACCTTCTTTTTGGGTTTCTCTTTTTTTATTTTTTCGAATCCGAAAATCCCCCCCTCTCATACATTGTTTTGAGTTGGCTTTTATAGCCGAATAAGAAATAATAAAAAAAATACCATCTATGCTCGTGGTCTTGCTGTTCTTTTGTCCCTTTTTGCAGGTTGTGGGGAGTAGAGAGAAGTGGAGGAGACGGCGAGGCTGGTGGCTGATGGCAGAAGGCGTGGTGCGCACATGGGGGGTTTTGGTGGGTTGCGGCGCTGAGTTATCCTAGGATTTCAAAACCCTAAATTCCTCTGAAAATTATAACGTCTTGGGCCAGGATTTTATTTTTATTTGTTTGGGTCTGATTTGTGATGGGCCCGGACAATTTTGGGTTTGTACAGCTGCCCCTCTTTGCACGTTGTCGTGTAACGGGAACAGAGCAAAGATATAAAGAAAGCCAAAATTTGCTGGGGTCCACTGGGTCTCGTCTTCTTTGATGCTTTTCTTTGTCATGTAGCTTCAAACTCCACTGTAACTTGTTGTTCTGCTCTACTACACTGCTATTTCTGAGAGATAGGGCTTGTAGCTTCAATCTACTTCACTGTTTCGATCTATTCCATTGCCAGTTAGTGGTGACAGAATAATCTTCAATCTATTCCACTACTGGTCAATTTTCAATCTATTCCACTACTGGTTAGTGGTAATAGGACAAACTTCGATCTATTCCACTACTGGTTAGTGGTAGTAGGATAATCTTCGATCTATTCCACTACTGGTTAGTGGTAGTAGGGGAATCTTCGATCTATTCCACTACTGGTTAGTGGTAATAGGATAATCTTCGATCCGTTCCACCGCTGTTTAGTGGTAACAGGACAGTCTTTAACCTGTTCCACCGCTGTTTAGTGGTAACAGGACAATCTTCAACCTGTTCCACCGCTGTTTAGTGGTAACAAGACAATCTTTAACCCATTCCACCGCTGTTTAGTGGTAACAGGACAATCTTCAAACTGTTCCACCGCTGTTTAGTGGTAACAGGACAATCTTTAACCCATTCCACCGCTGTTTAGTGGTAACAGGACAATCCTCAAACTGTTCCACCGCTGTTTAGTGGTAACAGGACAATTTTTAACCCGTTCCACCGCTGTTTAGTGGTAACAGGACAATCTTTAACCCGTTCCACCGCTGTTTAGTGGTAACAGGACCATCTTTAACCCGTTCCACCGCTGTTTAGTGGTAACAGGACCATCTTTAACCCGTTCCACCGCTGTTTAGTGGTAACAGGACAATCTTCAACCTCCAGTCTGCTCCACTGCAAACTCAGGATTAGAATCTAAGGAGAAGAGAATCGTAGTTTCAATCTTCTCTACTGAAATTTTAAATAAATAAGGATTTATCCTCAATGTTAACTCAGGGAGACGGGATTTGTAATCTCAACCTACTCCACGGGAACTGAGGATTTAGGGAGAAGAGATTCGTAGTCTCAATCTTCTCTACTGAACCTTCCAAGAAATGTATCCTCTTTGTTAACTCAGGGAGATGGGATTTGTAATCTCAACCTACTCCACGGGAACCGAAAATTCAGTGAGAAGAGATTCGTAGTCTCAATCTTCTCTACTGATACTCCAAAGAAATAAGGAAGCATCCTCTTTGTTAACTCAGGGAGACGGGATTTGTAATCTCAACCTACTCCGCTGGAACTGAGAATTTAGGGAGAAGAGATTCGTAGTCTCAATCTTCTCTACTGATACTCCAAAGAAATAAGGAAGTATCCTCATTGTTAACTCAGGGAGACGGGATTTGTAATCTCAACCTACTCCACTGGAACTTCGAGGAAATAAGACTTCAGAACTTTCAAATTTGCTTCCTTACTATCTCGGGAAGACTTAAATCTTCAGTCTGCTCCTCCAGGGAACAAGATCTGAGCTTTTCAATTTGCTTCCTTACCGCATTCCGGAAGACTTCGATCTGAACTTTTCGATATTGCTACCATTCTCTGGGAAACCTGTCCTGTAGAATCAATTTTGTGTGCTTATGCTTATGCAAAAATGAGGATGCTATGAATGGAATAATCCAAATGCATGTGCTATGGATGACGCCTACATGAATGCAGAATGTCAGTTTGCTACAATGATTATGATGCGATGATCAGGATGAATCAAATGCCCCTAACTAAATGTGTTTTGCAAAAATGATCCCCTTCTAACGGTTTAAGGTGCTCGTCGCTCGTTGTTTATCAGGGCTATATCATTGATGTCTTATGCTGCAATCTTGTTTGGCTAGCGTTCATGGCAGAAAACCCAGGAGGACAATTATCTTACTCAACAAATTTGCCCCACTGTAACTTCAAAGTTCATCTCATTGTGACCTATGGGTATAAGATTTGAATTCTTTCATTCACCCCACTGCATCTCCAAAACGTAGAATTCGTTTCCTTTTCGACCCATTCCATTGTTATTCAAGGGTACAAGATCTAAATCCTTCCATCTTTTGAGCATTCTTCGGGTGTCCCAACCAGAATGTATATGCATGAATGCGGAATATCATTTCCTTTCAAGAATGATTCTGGTTTTGCATTTGGGTTGGCAATGCCCATTTCTCGCCAGGATTGTATCACTGACGCAATTCCTTGTCACTTTGTTCAATCACCATCTTTGGAAAAAATCCCAAAGAGACAACCTAAATTTGGATTCAGATATTTCCAACCCGTAAGCTTGGTGGATTCTGAACAACAATCCTGTTTCAGACTCCTGTATTACTTAGAGGTTTCCAGAGTAATATGCAAAACTCCTTTAGTGAAAATATTATTAGTCCAATAATCATTATTTCAATGCAAAATGCTTGAAAGGGCTCATAATGATGGATGAAACAAAAATTTATTGGGAGTATAAGTGCAAGAAGAAATTTTATTTAGAGTGAGAAGACAAAGATAGCAAACTCGAAATGGGTAAAATGGAAGGTAGGTGCCCCAGATATCGCAGCCTGAGCTTCTCTGTTCAAACTTCTTGAGGACCATTTTAAACTCAGTATGTGCTTAAGAGATCCAAAGTACTTTGTCGATGCCCCAAGACATAACATACCTCTTCGTTGTTGCTTCAAGTATAGTGAGACCACTGTCTGCCCCATTTCCATAAAAAATTTGAGCCGCCCTTTTCGGGTTTTCAACTCAAACCTACCTTTGGTCCCAAGGCGCCCTTTGCGGGTTTTCGCCTTTGGCCTCTCCTTTTCTCTTTTTTTTTTTTTTGAAGATTTCCTTCTTGTCAGCTTTTTGATTTTTTTGATTTTTTTGAATTTTTTAGATTTTTTTATTTTTGTTTCCTTTTTTGTTGCCCTTTTTTGAATTCTCCGGATTGGGCCAATCTCTGCCATCCCTTTCGGTCGATATTCATACTTTCCTAGGACAGACTTTCTTTGCCGTACAAGGTCCTTCCTAGTTTGTCATTCGCTTCCTTCTGAAGTCTCTTTTGCGCGAGATCATTTTCCTTTCCAGAGCCCTATCATGGAATTTTCTAAGGTGATCCTTTTTGTTGAGAATTCACGTCATTTGATCGTGATAGATAGCTCCCGATATTTTCTCTTCAAACCCTCTTGATCGCATTGGAATTGGGTCTATTCCGCTTTATCCAATTTTGGCTCGGCCCGTGCCTAGGGAACAGAGGATTTCGACTTCACTAGGCAAATCTTAATGAGGAAGGGGCTGCCCCGGCA
The DNA here is from genome assembly GCA_005393395.2 of Gossypium australe. Lineage (NCBI taxonomy): Eukaryota > Viridiplantae > Streptophyta > Magnoliopsida > Malvales > Malvaceae > Gossypium > Gossypium australe. The sequence continues at coordinate 14,446,399 of CM016614.1, forward strand.
GGGGCCGCTGGTGTTTGATGAGCATAAAGGGTAAATGTAACTTCTATATGCCAATATTCACAAGTTTAGGTCATCGACCCTTGTTTTTTTTTTTTTTTTTTGGGCCTAACGACTATCCACTTTGTGACATTGGCATACGAAGTGACCCTCACACTCTTGGTGAAGAGATCGTCATCCATGAAGATGAATTGATGCGGACCAGAAGCTTTCTAGGAGATTGGCTTGATAACGTTCATGCCCCATGTGTAGAAAGAATGGAAGAGGCACATAAGTTCTGTCCTCTTTGATTTGGCGTTTGATGCTAATTTTTTGGTAGACCAGTGGCTTGAACCTCTTGATTGGCTTAGTCCGGGTAGAATAATCAGTATGTGGACTTCTTCTGTGACTTCCTTAGCTTGGATAGCGTGCTTCATGCCTCAGTAGTCCTGGCGTGATCATACGAAAATACCTTTGAACTCTTGGAGATAACTCACTGATTCCTTGCCTTGTTCCTACGGCCAGCTGAGCTTCCATTTTCATTTTCCTTGTAGTGTTTGCTGACACTCCGTAGGATAGGATCCACCATTCTTAACAGTTTAGGAAATAAGTTGCGGTCCTTGCCATCTCCGTAGTCCTCCAATCCCTTTAGGCACATATCTCATTAAAAGGAGAGTCGGTAACAGCGTCGCTCATGTCGTTGATATTTGGGAGACCCATTGTGGGTATGAAGGTAGAAGATTAAAAGTATGATATGAAAATGAAATGATACCGAGTGTGAGATGCGAAGAGCGAAAATAAAGATGCATTTTATTGAAATAAAAATTCTGGAAACAAGCCTATTTCACAAAAGGACTCTTATTGCCTCTAGGCTTAACGCAACAAGCATGTTTTGAATATTACTCCAGATCAGCTAAAATACAGGGATCCCTTCCACAATCCTATTGTTCAAAACACTCTCAAACATGCAAGGTCTTGAAAACTTAGATTCTTTGGTTCATTCTCCAAATACGTCATGCACGTTCCAATTCCTCAGTGTCGGGTTTTGTACAGGAGCCCTGAAGTGGATGTACTCCTGATCTCACACCCCCATTTATCACGGTGCTCTCAATAGTTACCCTTTTAGTAGCATGGTTGAGCGATGAATTTTCTGCATCAGAAGAGTCATCGAACCTTATAACTCCTATTTTGATAAGTTTTTCGACTAAGTTCTTGAAAGCGGTGCAGTCTTCTATCCAGTGTCCTACTGTTCCGGCATGGTAGTCGCATTGAGCATTCAGGTCATACCATTTGGGGTACGGGGGTTGGAACGGTTTCAAGTAGTGAGGAGACACCACATGTGCATCAAATAAATTTTGATAGAGCTCCTTGTATGCCATCGGGATGGGTGTGAACTGGAGCCTTTCCGTGTTAGGCTTTGGATTGGGATCTTGTTTAAGGGGACCTTGATGACTGGTAACCATTGTCCTTGGTTGTCTTATTAGCTTTGAATAACTCTCATCATGCTTACTCGTACTACCCACTTCCTTTTCCTTCTTTTTCGGGGTCTTCAATGTCCGCTCCCACTTTTCTTTCGCTTTTGCCCAAACAATCGATTCGGCTCGATCATCCTTAGGGTTAAAACATGAGTCTGTTGGGAAGTTTGCGATGGTTGAGGTATTGGTCTGACGTCGGGGTCCGATAATGATGGGTGCCCCTTGCGACTGCGTGTCGGGTCGAGTCGGGATATTCCTCGGGGAATAAACAATTTGTTCGTCATCATTCGTACCGTTGATAGTCGGGGCACTCCTCTTTTCAAGTCTTTCGGCAAGTAGTTGGATTAACCGGCGCATCACATTCATTTGATCTTGCATATCCTGCTGAATTTTGGCCAACTGTTCTTGCATCAATATTTTCCTTTGCTCTAATCTCTCCAACCTTTGCTCCATATATGGAATAATTTCGCCTAATTAGGGTTTTTCTACAAGTTTGGATGCAGGCAATACGATATAATGCAAATGTGTGGAATGCAATGCAAAATGCATGAAATGCAATGCAAAAAGAAAGAGAGACGTTGATTATGAATTCGATTCCTATTAGAAGAACCTACCTAGAAGATCCGTCCCTTTAATAAAGTGGACCGCATATACGGCCTCTTCCTCTCAGTCCAGGTGAAGACACCGATCTTCTTCTTCGTACCCGGATATTGTGGTCGTATCCCGCCTCTTCTAGCCCTTTGTTCGCTTGATCCAAGTTGTCCTTCATCACTCACTTACCTTTTGCGATGCTCATAATCTTCTGATGGCTCCCGAATAATCCTTGTCAGCTTGAATATTCGGAAAAATCCTCTTTTTCGTATTCGGATGTTATGGTTATGTCCCGTAAGCCTCCTTGGTAGACGTATCTTCTAGCTCTTCGTTAGCTTAAATAAACTTCTAATGACTCCCGAACAATCCTTATCGGCTTGAATCTTCAGATAAATCTTTTTCTTCGTACCCGGATGTCTATAGTCGTGTCCCTTGAATTTTCTTAATAGACATCTCTTCTGGCTCTTTGTTGCTTGATCTAAGTCGTACCTCATCACTCACTTGTCCTCCGTGATGCTCATAATTGTCGTATGGCTCCCAAACAATCCTTGTCGGCTTCAATCTTCAAGTAATGCTTTGTTTTGTTGTTTACCTAGGCCACGCTCAGATGACCATATCGTATTCCCCATTATCAAGTGACACATTTTCTTATGACAAATTCTTCTATTTAGCAATCAAATGCGAATCAACACCTCCTTTCTAAGATGATGCAATGCAATGCAAATGCATGGAATGAATGCAAAAAGAAAGAGAGGCGCTGATCATGAATTCAATTCCATTAGAAGAACTTTTCTAGAAAATAAAGCTCTTTACATAAAACGGATTACATACGCGGTCTTGTCTTCATAGTCCAAGCAAAACACCGATCCCTTTCTTCGTGACAGAATGTCATGACCATACCTTGTGCGCTTCCATTGTAGATGCATCTTTGGCTCTTGGTGGCTTTGTTCAGGTCGTATCTCTTTACTCGTCCATCCTCCGTGATCGTTTATAAGCTTCTTAACCTAAAAAGTCAAGATCTGACGACTCTTGAATAATCATCGTTGGCTTGAACCATCGGGCAAAATCTTGTATTCTTTCTTGGACTATACGCTTTCCCTCGTTGTTTACTTGGACTATATTTGAGCAGCTGCATTATAATCCACTTTATCAAGAAATTCATTTCCTTATGACAAACTCCTCTATTTAGGAATCGAATATGAACCAGCACCTTCTTTCTATGATGATGCCATGCAATGCAATCATAACAGAGGAAAACACGTTAGCGCAGGAGTAATAATCGGAATAGAGCATTTATCCGGGTGGTCTCTAGGGTTCGACATGGCTCTACCTATGGTGGGCTCTTAGGTCTCTCTACATGTGGTTGGTTCTAAAGAAAAGGGTACCCGAACTAGCAGATTCCTCGATCCTCACCCATTATAGGCTCATATGGACCAAGTTCAGTTCAGGGGAACACATTTCCCTATGGCCATGCGGAGGTGAAAACCTCACGAAGACATAGGTACGGATGTATTCCGGAAGCAGTCCCCTAGCCCATGCGGAAGTGAAAACCTCACGAAGGCATAGTTTCTTGCTCCCACTTAAGGGTGTGACCACGACGGTCATGCAAACATGAATGCAGAGATATATCCTATGTGACTCGACATCATTGCAATAATGGTACCAACAAATGCATCAAAAGAAACATGATTTTTCAAAATGATTTTCCAAATTTTCGACAAAAGGACAAAAGGTAATCAATTTTATGGCCTGACTCTCTTATTGGTCCCCAGTGGAGTCGCCAAGCTGTCGATACCGTCTTTTGCAGAGGCGAGAATCGGACTTGGGTTTTGAAAGTGAATAAAAAAAAACGGGAGTCGCCACCGACCTTTTATTAGGTGCGATCGGGTCACCTATAAAATATTTTGGTCTACGAGTTTCGAGAAAATGGGCTCGGGAGTCGATTACGTACGAGGAAGGATTAGCACCCTCGTCACGCCCAAAATTGGTACCAAATTGATTGATCAATGTCCTGATGTCGAAAAGTTTGAAAAGATTTTGAAGTCTTATTTCGTTTTTTTTTTTTTAAAAAAACTTTATTGAACCTCGAGTTTCCCTTGTTTCGAAGGAGTAGAGTCTCACATCCAGCACGATTGGACACGATAATCTAAGTCCTTGAATTCAAGATCGTCTCCAAAACTCTCCGAACACATGCAGTGCGATTTTGAAAGGATATTTGTTTATTTAGTCGAACGGAAGATCACACCCAGCACGATTGGGCACAATCTTTTCGAATTTCCGAACGCACAATATCAGCTTATTTGAAAATGGAAACGAAATTTTAAAGGTTATTCACTTGTTTGATCAAACAAAAATTTACGCCCAGCACGATTGGGCACAAATTCTCGATTTCCCAAATTCAGGAATATTACCTTTGAAAAACCTCCTTTTTTATGAATAAAAAACAAAATAAGTTAAAGATAAAAAGTTGAGTTACAATGAAATAACGAACATGAGAAATTAACAAAACATGATAATAAGAGATGGAATGATAAAACGAAAATAGAAAGATAACATTTAAAAAGAAATTATGAATAAAAACAAAAAGATGTTAGTCATGTAGAGACAATAGTAAATATAATAATAATAATAGTAATAACAATATAATAATAATAGCGATAATAAAAATATGTACAATATGATGATAATATGATAATAATGCTAATAGTAGTAACAATAATATAAAGTATATACAGCATACTAATATATAGTACTGAAAAATGACAATAATGTTAATAAAGATAAATAAAATAATAGTAATAATAATAATAATAATAATAATAATAATAACATGGTAATAGAAATAAAATAATAAGATAAAAATAATAATGACAGAATGATAATGATGATACTTATGACAAATAATGATGATGCTTGAAATAAAAAAGTAAAATGATAATAGTAAGAATAATAATAATAATAAATATAATAATAATAATAATAGTAAATATAATGATAATAATAGTAATAATTATAGGAGTATTATAATAACAATAAAACTGCAGGAGTAACAAAAGACCAAACTAAATTAAAAAACAAAATTTTAAGGCAAAATCACAAATTTAAAAAAGGTGCAATTGGATGCGATTAAAGAGTGGCACAAAAGGGAAGGACTGGCCGCGCAAATTATCCATTCAATTTGAAAAGGCGCATATCCAACTTTCCAATCTTCAATGCGCATGCTTTTTTTCTCCTTTAAATGACACCACCTTTTAAAAAAAGTGATTATAACCTTTATTATATTTATATTATTTTTTAAGCTCATAAATTCTCTTTTTTTTAAATAAAAAGCAGAGCACCCTCCCCAAATTTCTTTTGAAAGACGAAGGGTTGTCCTCTCATCTCCCTTTTTCGCCCGGCAGTCGGTCTTCCTCCATCGCCATCGCACCACCACTGCTTCATGGGGCCGACGAGGCGCAGAGAGGGGGGTTCTAGTGCTTCATTCGGTGAAACCCCGAAAGCCCCGATCTTTTGGCGTCTTGGAGACGAGGAGAGAAGACCAACGGCCCCCCTCCAAGGTCGAACCTCGACGACGGAATGAAGCACTCCGACGCCGTGACGTGGGGGATTCCGGTAAGCTTCCTTTTGTTTCTCTTTTTATTGTTGTTTGTAAGAAATTTAAACTAACGAAAAATCAAAGTAAAAAAGAAGCCAAAATAGCAGTAGTAATGAGCAGAAAATGAATCTCAACCTTCTTTTTGGGTTTCTCTTTTTTTATTTTTTCGAATCCGAAAATCCCCCCCCTCTCATACATTGTTTTGAGTTGGCTTTTATAGCCGAATAAGAAATAATAAAAAAAATACCATCTATGCTCGTGGTCTTGCTGTTCTTTTGTCCCTTTTTGCAGGTTGTGGGGAGCAGAGAGAAGTGGAGGAGACGGCGAGGCTGGTGGCTGATGGCAGAAGGCGTGGTGCGCACATGGGGGGTTTTGGTGGGTTGCGGCGCTGAGTTATCCTAGGATTTCAAAACCCTAAATTCCTCTGAAAATTATAACGTCTTGGGCCAGGATTTTATTTTTATTTGTTTGGGTCTGATTTGTGATGGGCCCGGACAATTTTGGGTTTGTACAGAGCTGTTATCAGTAATTCAATTGTTTGGTTGAATAGAATGGAATATAACTATAATAATATTCTTGTGTTTGATTGAATGGTATAGATTTATAATGGTATAAAGAAAAAAGTTGAAATGACCAGAATATCCTTAGTAAATTTTTTTTAGGTAGATGATTATTATTGTTATTAAATTTTAATATGATATAATTTAATAATAAATAATTTAATCATATTTTAGTATAATTATTATTAAATATAATTTAATAAAAATGATAATATACAATTTAATAACATTCTTAATATAATTGTTTTTATATTAAATTATATTAAAATATTTAAAATATTTTATTTACTACATTTTAAAATAATATGCTATTATCAGAATCCATTGGTTCTCAAATTATCATTCATTGTTGACACACAACCAACACATGATCACATACTGCATTTGCATTTTAAAATTTCTCTTTATTTTATTGTTCCAGAGCACGATAGCTTTGCACATAAAGTGCATACACCTGCTCGACGACTTTCTAGACTCTATATGCATGCTTGCAAGTATTGGGCTCAAGACAAGCATGCCATGATTGCTACAAACACCGTCTCCCTCGTTTCGATTTTGAAATATTGTAGCAGTGGTGTTTGAAGGTATGCCAATTATAAGCAGATAATGTATGTATACCATTTGCTGTTGAGACATGAATGGTTTTCTGTTTATGCAAAGGTTAACCTTCTAGCAATCCAATGCCATAAGGCTGAAGGAGGTCGTTTTCTCAAGCATTTAGCAATGCATCCAGCTCGAGTCCACTCTTGCACAACTTTCTGAGTTTGATGTCTGTAATGAACTTTTATAAATTGTTAAATTTTTATAGTAAATTAAAAATATTATAACTTATTTTTCTTAATTTGAATAAAGAAAGTATTTCATTTATTAATCAAAAATTAAATCTCTTCAAAGGTTGGAAGAACTTAATTTGATTAGTTAAACTTAGACCAAATCTTTATGTAGGAGAGCTGTTAACAAGACCCGATGTGGTTGCCCTACATCAATCCATTCACTATATGGCTTTGCTGCATACTAAAACCTTTGATGGAATTTCGAAACTCCTATTGACTTGGATCATCATTGTCACATAATCGAATCTGGTCGTGTTCTTAGTTTGCTCCTCCAACCTTATAAACATTCCCATCTATCACCAAACCCTTTAAAAAAGTCCTAATGCCAAACTTGCAAGGGGACTTCCTCAACTGATATTATTCATCTATAGTGAAAAGGAGAATGAATAAAATAACTAGAGGCCATTTTCACAGCTTCAGTTTCCACATCCATCGAGTTGGACAACATAATCGGACCATATAAAATACCAATAATCCCCTCCCTGCAATCCTTGAGCACTGCCACACCTATATCAGCACCAAAAACAACAATTAAGATACAATTTCTCAGAGGAATTCGCTCAGACCACACAACAAGCAATATGAACAACCTTGAATTTTACTTTTCTTCCTCATTACTGTCCGGATCAAAGAGATAACAAGAAAAGCGAAAAACATGTTCTATGTTACTTACTCTGATTAGTGGCCTCTGCATCACTTTCCATGATGAACAAGAACTACACAAACCAACCCACCAACAAGTATAAAAAATCAAATTCGAGTTATAACAAATACTACCAATTTTGAACTTGGATTTAACCAATTGGTTAATGAAAATGTCTCAATACCAAAATCTACAATTTCTAACCCTATCTCCATATTGCAGTTTTTGCAACTAAAAAAAATTCTTTTTTTCTTCAAAATTCAAGAAAATTATGGAAAAATAATTACTTAATGTGAACTAGATTTCAAGTTCTTGAACAGTTTAAGAAAAAAAACAACACAACTCAAATCAAACTCAAGTATCAAAGACCTATATTGTTCAGTTTTCAAGAAGCTTGAATCTTACCCATGGAAATTGATGCTTACCTGGAGACCAATTTTGTAACAACCCGGTTTTAGCTAAATTGAAACAGTAGTTTTGGAACCACAAATCTGATGTCGAAAAATTATTTTTAATATTATTTTATGTGTTTACAGCATGATAGCATGTATGTGTGAAAATTTCGTAAGCTAATTTTATTGTTTGAATAGTCAATTTGAGAAAAAAGACTAAATCGCACAAAATGCAAAAGTGTTGTTCTATTAGCTAAAGGTGTCTAATAGCTATAGAACTTTAAATTTAAGGTCCTTATGCGGTAATTAGACCATTATTATGATAGTGGATGATAATGGCATGACATTTGGTGTAATTAATAAATGTCATTAAGGTTAATTTTGTAAATTGTTAATAAAGGTTAATTAAAACATAACAAAATGAATTTTTGTCCATCTTTTCTCCCTTTGGCCGAATATTGAAGAATAAAAGAAGCCATTGATGAAAATTTAGGGTTCGGCACACACATAGCTTGATTAAGGTGCGGTTTGAGCTCGATTTGTGATAATTTTTACGTTTTTGAGATCGCTGCTTTGTATTCTAACTAGCCCGTACCTTAATTTTCGAAACTGTTAAAGAATTTTCATGTTGCCATTGTTGAATGCTTGAGTATCTTGAGGTTTGATGATAGATTATGAAAGTTTGATGATAGATTTTCATGTTTTGTAAAGTGATATTTGACAAAAATGTCAAATAGGGATTAAATTGTAAAATATGCAAATTGATGGGCTAAAATGTGAAATAAATGAAAGTGTTCGGCTTCTAGGGACCTATATGAAATTCGGATAGGCTTTGGTTTATTGAAATTTTATGAATTTTGTGTATTTGTGAAATAGGGACTAAATTGTAACAATGTGGAACTTTAGGGGTAAAAAGCCCAAATATGTGCTTATGGACTAAATTGAATGATTTGATGAATAAATGAGTTAATTTTGAATGTATATAGATCAAGAACGAAAGAAATCGGATTTAGATCGGGGAAAATCAAAGGTTATCGAATAGTCGATCCAATCTATTTATCCCGAATGCAAGGTAAGTTCATATGCAACTAAATGTCTTTAAATTGAATTATATGTGTTTATTTTTCCTTGAACTACTATGAATGTTGAATGATCAAATACGAGCAAAAAATCAACAAGGTTATAATATCCGAAAGTCCCGTACGAACCTTAGGAATAGTATAGGATACGAATGTCATGACATTAGGATTAACGAGATGTGATTATGTGTTAAGACCATGTCTGAGACATTGGCATCATTATGTGATTACGTGTAACATTATGTCTGGGACATTGGCATCGTTATTGGATTTCGTGTAAGACCATAGCTGGGCTATCGGCATCGATATGTGATAACATGTAAGACCATATATGGGATATGGTATTGTACGAGCTATATGTGATTTTCGAGTACCCTTAACAATTCCAAAAGGTTCAACGGGCAAAATCAAGTCGAGAAATAATGTGTGATTGAGTTAAGTGACTCAGGTACGTACGAGATTTATACAAGTATTGAAAAGGGAAGTATTTTATGAATTCACTTATGATATTGAATATGTATACATTGGGAAAGGTTCGTGAATTTATATGTGCTTATTCATAATTTGTATATTTGATGGAAATGATGTTGTTTCATAAGGTAATTTTATTTGTATATGGCTTACTAAGCTTTTAAAGCTTACTCTGTGTGTTCTTGTCCTGTCTTATAGATAATCGAAACTAGCTCAGATCCAGAAATCGTCAGAGACTTCATCACACAATCAATCATCTATTTTGGTACTTTTGAAACTATGTATATATGGTATATGGCATCTATAGACTGGTTGTAGTACTTTGGTTGTGAATATAGCCATGAGAATTGGCTTGTAAATGAATATGTTTGCTTTGTATATATAGCCATGAATGATGGCTTATTTTGGTATAAATGTGGCTAAGGTATTATAGATGTTCAAATGGTTATATTTTGAGTTTGGTAAATGATCTATATGGTGTGATTGAAGTTGATAGTTTGAGAAGTCATGTGCTTTTGAATGAATGCTTGATGATATAAATTTTGAATAGGTATTTGGTATGGAATTGAGTATTGAATTTGGTTGAATTGGATATAGCATAAATGATACATTTGAATGATGATTTTGGCTTCCTATTGTGTGATGAAATGGTACCATTTTGGTTGTTAGGTGTGCATGAGAAAATGGTGGAAAATTGGCCTTGCAAATGGCCTATTTTTGTCCACACGGGCGTGTATATTAGTCGTGTGCGACACACGGTCATGTTACACGGCCGTTTGTCCCCTAGTGTTGAAATTGAATTGAAGTTAGTTTGTTGCACACGGCCTCACACATGAGCGTGTGATTGGACGTGTGGCACAAGTCAGTATACCCCCTAAATGGCACACGGCCTAGCACACGGGCGTGTGACTTGGCCATGTTGCATAAGTCAGTATACCCTACAAAATTGGCACGACCTAGCACACGGATTGGCACACGGGCGTGTGTGGTCATTCGAAGGGCACACAGGCTAAATGTGTCTAGAGTCGTGTGAGGCACACGGCCTGTTCATGTGGTTTAGTCCCGAACCACTTCTAAAACATGTTTAAGGCCTCGTAGGCCCTTATAAAGGACAATGTGATTATAATTGAATGGTGTATTAGAATGAATGCATAAATGTATGAGTTATGTATGTTAAATGGTATGTATTGATCAGTAATACCTTGTAACCCTATTCTGACCGTGAATACGGTTGAGAGGTGTTACAAATTCATCATTCTAAGATTTCCTTTCCCTCAATTTGATAGAAAGATGAAAAAAAAGATGAAAAGTGAAAGTTTGGAAGAAAATGGTGAAAGAAAGTTGTCCCAAGTTTTTGCCAAATAAACTTGTAAATTTGTGGTTTTTTGATGGGTACGCTGGGAAGAATTTTTTTTAAGTGATTCCTTAAATTGTCGAATAACCAATACATGGGTTAATTGTTGAATCACCATTCAGCGTTTTTAACGAATGGAGAGGGAATGAAAATGGTGTATTCTGTGGGATGATTTGAACCAAACAATAGAATAGTGATCCCCTCAGAATTAGAACGTAATTGCATAGAAATTCCCTTGAACCAAACATAGCCTCAGAGGTAAGGTGCGACTAGAGTGGTTGATAGGTTTTTTTTTTTAAAAAAAATTATTGTCTTTGTTTCTTCTTCTCTCTCTCTCTCTATGGCAGATCATGACATGGGAAGGTTGTTGGATGATGAGTTGGATTGTCTTGCAATGGAACCAATAGAAGTACTTTCGTAGGTTAAAGATGGTGAAGGGTTATTCCTCTTTTGTTTGATATGAGTTCATAAAAAACTATCTTAGGGATGCCTTCAAAAATAGTATAAAGAGACTTTGGAAGCTCAAAGGAAAATTTCCTTTTATTGATTTATAGTCGAACTTATATACCCTATTAAGTTTGAGAAATGTGATGATAAAAACAAGGTGCTTAGAGGTTGTCCTAGGTTTTTTGAATGCCAATTTGTGGTGTTGAAAGATATGTCTTTGGAGACTAACTTAGATAAATATTCTTCTTCTCCGTTTTCGCTATGCATATTGGGGCTACTAGGTTTTTGCAAGCCTAGTGTATTATGGAGAGGTCCAAAAACCTTTTTGGTAGAGCTTTAGAGTTGAAGATGAAAGTTGATGGCTTCCAACTTTAGGTCCTTTTGGATCTTTATAGACCTCATCGTAGAGGTAGATATATTATGATAGATAGCAAGAACGATCAATGGGTCCTGTTAGAAACTTTGACAGATGAAGTTCGTTTCTAAACTTTCTATTATAATATCCAACGCAACCACTTTTCTGTAACAATTGAAGTGTTCTTATGTTGACTGATCATTCCACCCTGCCCGACTAAACCAAAACCCAAAAAACCGATTACTACATAATAATAGAAAGTAAAAAATTAGTTATGTGATATTTAAAATATTTAATATAATGATATATCAAATATAAAGTGTAAAAACATTTTAAGTAATTAATATAAATTATTTATAAAATTAATGATATATAAATTATTTTAAAAAATTAAATATAATAATAAATGAGATTTAAATAATTTAATATAATGATAAATTATATTTAAATAATTTCATTTAATCATATATGAAAATTTAAATAATTCAATATAATGGTATATAAAATATACATTAATCTAATTTTTATATAAATTTTAAATAGTTAATATAAATAAGGCATTTTAATAATTTTCACTCTCAAATATAAAAGTCAAAAACATTTAAATTTCAACTTTTGCGTTTGGGTGAAAAAATACTTCTTAACCACACTTTTAATTCTAAAAAGCCATGTGTTCTTCATTACTTCTGCGATGGAATAACACTTTTGACTTGAAAGTAGTTTTTCACCGCAATAGAGAACTCATACTTAAGGCAGGGGCGAAACTAGAAAAAAAATTTAGGGGGGGCCGAAATAAAATTGTCTATATCTTTATAGTTTTTAAATAATTAAATCAATTTTTTTATCATTTTTAGGGGGCTAAAGTGTAATTTTACCTTTAATAATTTAAATTTTTTTAAAATTTAAAGGGCCAACATGATAACATTTTCATTTTAGGGGGGGTTGGGCCCTTGCCAGGCCCCTAAATCCGCCTCTGACTTAAGGCCCATTCAGGAATGCTTTTAGAAGTATAAAAGCACTTTTAGATGGTAAAAGCAATCTCTATTAGTTTATGTGTTTAGGACTGTTATTTTTAGTGTTTGCTATTTTAAGTGTTTTGTTATTTGAATTTATGTTTGATGCTTAAGTTTAGGAACATTTTATTAGTGGGTTGTAGTTTTCACTTAGTATAAACTGTGAACCTTGCTGATAATTTTCATTAGTTCAGTTTCGTTTTCTTTTCTGATAAAATACCAACAATTGGTATCAAAGTTTTTTTTCTTAAGGGTCATGTGTTAGTGTTTCCTGCATTATGGAAACTGAAATTAATTTCTCTTCGATTGCACCACCTATTTTTGATGGAGATAATTATTAGATTTGGGCAGTGCGAATGGAGACTTATCTGGAGGCTATAGATCTTTAGGAAGCAATGGGAAAAGACTACGAGATTCCTACATTGCTTACCAACCCCACCGTGGCACAGATCAAAACACAAAAAGAAAAAAAGACAAAGAAATCAAAGGCAAAAGTCTGTTTGTTTATTGCAGTTTCACCAACTATTTTCACACGAATTATGTCTCTAAAGTTAGCAAAGGAGATATGACATTATCTCAAGACTGAGTACGAGGGAGATGAGAGAATTCGCGGGATGCAAGTGTTGAATATTGTACGTGATTTTGAGCTACAGAAGATGAAGGAGACTAAGATAGTAAATGAGTATTCTGAAGGGTTTCTTAACATAGCCAATAAGGTTAGCCTGTTAGGTACATCTCTAGCAGATTTAAGGATTGTGGAGAAAATCCTTGTAACAGTACCTGAAAGGTTTGAGGCTACCATCACCACCTTAGAGAACACGAAGTATATGTCAAAGATTACTTTGGTGGAACTCTTAAGTACTTTACAAGCACAAGAGCAAAGGCGTGTAATGAGGCAATAATGGGTCGTCAAAGGTGCTCTACTAGTTAAACATCAAGATGATGGAAATAAAAGGAGGCCAAAGAACAAAAAGATTCACGCTGCGAGTGGAGAAAGCTCTGTATTTGGGAACAAAAGTAAAACTAGAAATAGAAGATTATGAGTAAAGAAGGATTGTCCTCCATGTCAACATTGTGGCAAGAAAGGTTACCCTCCTTGTAACATCCAAAATTATTATTATTATTATTATTATTATTATTATTATTATTCTTATAAAAAAATAATAATAATAAAACAAGCGTGGGAAGATGTATAGTATTTGATAAACAAATTTTTAAATCCTTTATATGGGAATAGCAAGTGACGGCAGCCATGATGAAGAGATAACAAGCATGCTATTAAAACCCATGAGAATGAGGAAATATTATGGGGCCTTATAAATTTTTTTTTTAAAAATCAAGATAATGGTGGAATATAATAATAGAACATGAGTGGGGTTATTTGAGTGGGAGTAATGGACGACACAAACATTAAGAGGCATGTTGGAACATTTTTTCTTTTGTTAATTGAGGTGTATTGGACGGCAATGGCAATTTAAATGGAGCATGATTGTTTTGTTTTATTAAAATAAGCTTGGTTGTATAAGGCATGAACAATTAGTGGTGACTAAAAAAAAAGGGAGGAGATAAGCCTTATTTTTTTTAATTTAATTATTTATTTTATTTGCTAAGTGGATGGATAAGAAATAATATAGGGGATAGATAATGGGATAAGTGGTGTTTTATTTTATTTATTTCAAATGTGTGGTAAAGAGGAAATATAGGAGATTAATTGGGATTTGGTAAGTGGAGTTGTGGTGGCCGAATATAGGACTTTGGGGGCTTGCATATTCGGCCATGAAGAGGTGTTAAAGTGCCGAAATTATTTTGTTTCCTCCCTAGTCTCCTTGCCGAATCTCTTTTCATTTTCTTTCCCTATTCTTTTTCTTAAACCTTATTTTCTACATATTTTCTTATATAGCCGAAACCTCTAAAAGCCTTCTCTACTTTTGTGTATTTTTCCCTTTACCAATAAAGTGCTGAAACCACCATAGTTGTGCTCAAAAGCTGAATCTTTGAGGGGCTTCAAACAAAGGAGCTATCGATTTCTTTAAGTAAGAGTAAGATCCAAATTCGGTTTCTATTCTTTTATGTTTAGACTTATCAAAATTTAGGGATTAATTCCTATTAATGCTCTTTGGCCGAATTCTTTTAAAGGAAAGTCTCGGGATTTCTAGCCTAGTCGACCGTAAGGAGAATCATTCGAGATTTAAGGTGAGTCATGAGGTATTCGGCCAAGGGCCATACATTATGATTCAATGTTAGAATCGGATCTAACATATATGTGTATAGGTATTTCGACAACTCCCTAACCAAAGAGGAATTCCGGGATCTAAGATCCCTAAGGTAAGTACATATGTACATTCGGCCAAGGCTTATTTTAGTGTTTGGATCTATCTTTTATTATCTTAAAAGTTGAAAACTAATATGTTAAAGGGATCTAGAGTTGGCCGAATACAAGGAAGGAGCATAGCAAAGTTTCGGGATTTGAGTGTTAGAGAAATCAGCACCAAGGTAAGTTTGGGTTACAACAATCCTAATAGGATTTGGATTTATGGCCGAATGGCTTTTTATTAAATATTCTTAGTGTTGGCTGAATATAGGCATTCAAGATCTAAAGCAGTGAGATCGGATTTTTGGGATTCGAAGTGAATTGCTAAGTAAATTAGGTGTGTACCCCACACTATCTTTTAATAAGATTTATGGCAATATTTAATATGAACTTATTTATAAGAATGTGAATATGGCTAAAGTACCATGCTATGGTACAAAGTACTCAGGTACGTTTTCCTACTCCTACTAGGACTACGCTATGATCTGTTATGACACACATATGAACCTATAGGAATGTGAATAAAGAATTTGGCATGTTAATGCATGTTTTGTATGACATGGGCATGTGGGTTATCGTAAAAGGGGAAGTGAATGTGGTGACCTAAGACCACGATAAGTGAATGTGGTGACCTAAGACCACAATAAATGAATGTGGTGACTTAAGACCACGATATCTGAATGTGGTGTCTCATGACACAAAATATGTATCTGGTGGCTATGCCACGAATTTTATAAGGGCGATGAGCACGTCGACTGCAGCGACTGCCTTCGATGGTGTGTAGCGGATGGAGGGTTGACTTAGTAGTCCCCACGGTGTACAGGTTGGTACGGGTGATGTGTAGCGGATGGCATCTAGGCTTGGGTTCGGGTTGCATCATATTGTTTAAATGCTATATGTACCTGTATGATTTGAAATGCCTGAATTTGCTAAGACTTAGTGTTTGTGTACACATTGAGTCTGTTTGACTCACCCCGTTGTGAGAACATTTTTCAGATGATGATCAGTAATGGACCGGGTCGGCAGGAGCTTAATGGTGGCCATGCTCAGCAAGGAATTACTTTATTTGGACATTTTATTTTTATTTAAGTACTTTAAACTAGTTGGGTTTGTTTTGATGTAATAAGGCCTTAGTATGAACTTTATTTTTGCATGCACGTTAAATTTTTTTTTTTTGAAATCACTTAAAGATTTTCAAAGAACTTGAACAGTTTTTACTCGAGGAACATACCAGATCTGGTCGAGGCTCGTGGGCCGGGTTTGGGGTGTTTCAGTTTGGTATCAAAGCCCAGTTTTTAAACTCTCGGCCTTGGGTTTAAGGCCAAAACGTTTTCAAAATTAAGCCCAAAAAGAAATTTTGTGAAAATTTTTGTGAAATAAGCAGGTTTTTCTGGCATGGCACCTAAGTCTCCGACCCGAAGTCCACCAGGTAAGTACCCCTATCTTCTGTGTGATTTATATTATGAATTGTAGAAGGGTAGAAATGGAATGGAACGTAGAATAGTATGATAAGTACTTGAACCCTAGGACTAGGTTACCCCAACAAATTACATAAGACTCTAAATGCCTAATTAAACAAACCTGCGTCTAAGTCGCCAAGTTAGGGTGTGGCAACCATTGTGCGCATGTCTAGGATTGGTATTCGGTGGGAGCTTGGTATTTAAGCAGTTCGCGTGACCCACCTCCTCTCCACTCGAATCCTACCTGGTGCGTATCTTCGGTTCACCCTAACCAAGAGGACTTATTTATGGGCTAAACCTTTAACTAAAACCCGAAAGGGACTAGCCGTATTTTTTATGAAAACCCTAGTTTTAAAATCCTTAAATTACCCTTTTAATCGTAGCAAGAGATTATTGTGAAAAATTTTCCAAAATATTTCTAATTTCCAAAATTACCAAAATACCCCTAGTGGTAAGATTACAAAAAATGCCCTTGGATTCAAAAATCTCCATACTGTCCAAACTTTTAATAAAACTTTCTTACTTTGAAAAAGTATCCAAAACCCTATTTTGCGAAAGTCCAAAATACCCCGATTTGAAAATTTACGAAATTACCCCTGGGTTACCAAAATTACCAAAATGACCCTGCTTTCTAAAATTTTGCCATACATGTGATTTGAGAAAATTTTTAAAGTACCCGGGAGTTTTGAAATTTCAAAGTACCCTAATTTATTGAAATTTTCAACTAACCCCGATTTATTACCAAAATACCCCTGTAGGACAAATGACGAAAATACCCCTAGGATAGGAACGGACAGAAATGTCCGACGAGTGAATGTGTATGGGAGATACTATGGAATGGATGTACTCTTCTGTGAATTAGGATAGAAAACTTGAACTTTGAATGATTGAAAGAATCCCCATTAAGCTCTCTTCATAAAATTCTTCGCGAATAATCAGTAAAACATGGACTAATTCATAAAAATTTCTTAATCAGATTAAAGCACAATCGTTAGATATGAGTTCTAGAGGACGCGGTCATCGTGGACGCGGTAGAGGAAGAATGATTGTGTCGGAACCCGTTAGATCGGGTCAAGGGTCTGAAAATGAGATACCACCGCCACCACCATCCCCAGCTGTTGGTGTCGAGCAGCAAGCTCAGACGGGGGATGATGCTGTATCGCAGGCTGTGCTGCGAGTTCTTGAAATGGTGGTTGGAGCAGGTGGAAATATGGGAGCTCAAAAATCTGTACCCGAGCGACTCCGAGCCAATGGGGCTGAAATGTTTCGAGGAGTATCTGGTGTGGCACCCAGTACAGCTGAATATTGGTTGGAAGCAACGGAACGTATTATGGACGAGTTGGATCTGACCCCTGAGGAGAAGCTGAAAGGAATGGTGGCACTACTATGCGATGAAGCGTATCAATGGTGGTTAACAGTCCGGGATGGTACCACAGCTGAGGATCTGACCTGGGAGTATGTTAAGGCGGCATATCAGAAAAAGTATGTTGGCACACGGTATACTGATGAGCAAAGGAAGGCTTTTCTGGGGCTGGTTCAAGGGAACAAGTCTGTGGCAGAATATGAGGCTAAATTTCTGAGATTGAGCCGGTACGCTTGAGGAGTAGTGGCTACTAAACATGAAAGATGTGTCCGGTTTGAGGACGGACTAAGGGATGACCTGAGGTTGTTAGTCGCTCCACATCAAGAGCAGGAGTTTTCTGCGTTGGTAGAGAAAACTAAGATAGCTGAGGGGATTAAGGAATCTGCGAGGCAGAACATGGACCGGAATAAGCAGAAAAGAGGATTTGGGCCGTCAGGATCGTCGGGGAATGCTCAGAAAAGGCCTAGAGTTGATGGGCCGCGAGGTCAGCAAGCTGGTACTGGAGGGCAATATCGTACTTGTGATCAGTGCGGGAAGAAACACTTAGGGGAATGTTGGAAAAAGACTGGAGGATGTTTTAGATGTGGGTCCAAGGACCATATGATTAAGGATTGTCCTAAGAGGCCGGATGGGAATCGACCAGTAGCTCAGAATGTTAATCAGGCTGGTAGAGGTGGACAGCAGCCTCAGCGAGGTCGTGGTCCGAATGGCCGAGGTAATGGCGCTGGTAGAGGACGTGGAACACCTGACAGAGGTGCTAATAATAATAATACTGAGGCAAGGCAACCGGGTTTGGTATATGCAGTTCGCCGTAGGGAAGATGGAGACGGGCCGGACATCATAACCGGTACGTTCCTTATTTTTGGCAAGCCCTATTTTGCTCTGATTGATGTGGGCTCGACCCATTCGTATGTTGCATGTAGAGTAGTTGAGACTCTAGACATAGCCTCTGAACTTTCTGATAGGGAGATGACTGTAGTAAGCCCACTAGGTCAAACTGTAGTGGTGAATAAGATCTTCCGAAGTGTACCCCTAGAAATCCAAGGCGTAGTATTTTCTACCGACTTGATGGAACTTCCCTTCGGAGAGTTCGATCTCATACTTGGAATGGACTGGCTAGTAGACCATCAGGCTATTTTGGATTGTGCAGCTAAGAGAATGGAGTTAAGGACGCCGGAGGATGAGACAGTAGTTATGATAGGGGAAAGGAGAAACTACTTGTCTAACGTAGTTTCAGCATTAAAAGCTGATAAGATGGTTCGGAAAGGATGTAAGGCGTTCTTGGCCTTTGTTAGTGCGTTGGATCAGAAGGAAGAAGGTGTTAGTGGAGTTAGAACTTTAAGGGAGTTTGAAGATGTTGTAACACCCCCAAACCCGGCCCACGAGCCTTGACCGGATCTGGTTATGTCACTGCGGAAAGATGGTTGAAAATCTTTTTGACTTAGAATAATCATGAAAGTTTGTTAACTTTTGAAAACCATGTCCATTTAAAGTAATATGAAAAACCTTAGTGTTATAAAATTGTCTGAATTTAAACTTTATTAAATACTATTTTGAATAAGCAGGTTGCTAAGATAAAATCCTCTTCACATAGTGGTTCAGTTTAATCAAGCCATAATTAGAATAATACCAAAATAATAGTAAGGCCCTTATTACAACCCATACTTAAAACAAAATACTCAATATTAAAAATGCTTAAAATAATCCAAATATCTTCTTCTGCATGGGCCACCTTGTGTCCTCTCCGAACCTGGTCCATCTTTACACATCACCTGAAAATGTTAAAGGAAAAAGATGAGTCACCAAGACTCAGTGTGTCGCCCTTAGTAAAACATCATACACCAATCATAAACAGGTTTAACATGCACAAGTTACGATATGCACTCAGCCTAGCCTTCCAAACACCTTTCTCTACCCTGTGTGGTACCAAACCACTGGTGGTGCCAAACCACTGGTGACTTAAAGTCACAATATCCGTCAATACTTGTGGTGCCAAACCACTGGTGTCCCAAAGACATAAATGTGATACCAAATCACTGGTGACCGAAGTCACGAATC
This sequence comes from Gossypium australe, assembly GCA_005393395.2. Lineage (NCBI taxonomy): Eukaryota > Viridiplantae > Streptophyta > Magnoliopsida > Malvales > Malvaceae > Gossypium > Gossypium australe. The sequence goes on from CM016614.1 coordinate 14,466,375, forward strand.
AAGTGATGGGGCCAAACCATCGTGTGATACCAAATCACTGGCGTCAATCCCATAATGTAAACTGTGGGGCCAACCCACTGTGGTGCTAAGCCACTGGGACGAGACGCTATGAGGTGCCAAACCTCTGGAGGTGCCAAACCTCTGGTGACCGTAGTCACAATGTGGTACCAAACCACTGGTGTCCGTCGACACGAATATCACTTCCCCCTCCTCTCATATCACCCATCATCATACCAACTCATGTATAGTATTCAAATCATGCAAACATGTTTAATGTTGCATCTCATAGCACATACATCATAAATCATGACATCATGTCTTAGCTGAATCCGTGCACATACCCCATAGGGTATCATATCACTCAACCATACTATTTCAGTTTTACCAATCAATCAGTTTATCAAACATATACAAAGCAAGAAGTGTGTTAGTTTACACACCTGGTTACTAATGCGACTATCAAATCCCGTAGATCAAGATCTAACGCATTAGATCCCCCTTCCTTAACACTTTTCGAGCACTAGCCACAACCCGAGATATGCGAGATCAAGCCTTCCCCTACAATCGGCCAAAACTAAACAACATAATCATGCTAATCAACCTCTAAGGGTATAATCGTAATTTTACCTACTAAGGGTATTTTCGTAAATTCACACCTACAATGGCCTTTCTGAAGGCCTAATGTCGCCACTAGCGACTCAGCTACCATTTCCGGTTGTACCGAACGATTGGGCCTAAAACCCGATTTCGGCCCATCCGGGCCCACACGCTCGTGTGGCCCACCTAACACGAATCTAGCCACGTATATAACTTCCACCTAGTCTAGTTCAACATATACTAACCAATCATGCAATTTACTCATATGGGCCCACGGGCCCATTGGGCCCACTTCGGCCCATCGAGGCCCAAGCAGCCCCAACCCACGAGAATACTACTGATGGCCTCAACTATTGCGTCGAAGCCCCACACATGCGCTCGCACGCTCGTGTGGCTACTATTACCGTGACCGGCATTTCGGCATTTGCCGCTCTACAACTAGAGTAGAGAAGTACACACCTGATAGGACTCTGGGCTAATCCGCGCTCCGACCACTCTTGTGCCCAAACGCCCTCCAAGATGTGTTAACTCTCCTCCTGGAATGCTCTTTATATAGCTAGCTCTTCACCTTCATTCTTTGTGTCTTTCCGATGTGGGATCCCTTCGTCAGTAGAGTTTAAATTCAACTGAAACTCTTGCCGTCCAATCCGCAAAATAAATACTCCATTGCTTGTCATGAGATTCGAACCCAGGCTCCCTTGCAACATAATCCACGTTGCTAACCACTTGGCCACAAGCTCCTCTTGTGTCTTAAACCATGCGCAACTAAATATAAACTATGGGCCAAATTCTAAGGTCCAAGCAAAAAGAAACCAAAATGCAAAAGCCAAGACTTGAACCTTGGACCTCCTTCCTTCCCTTGTGGCGTCACACCCTTGTCCCCTAAGTGGCGTCACTTTGCCACTACACCACACACTCCTTTTGTGTTATTTTTCTCCGTATTTTATTCTTAAGGCCTATCTGCCAACTTCCAGGGTTTTTTTCACCTAAAACCAAAATTTCCCCAAAGCCAATATTTGATCCCGGGACTTCATAGAAGCCCTCTAACCTTCCAAAATCACTTATCCAATGGGTCTAACTAGCATTTAAGCCGATCTCTTGTTCTCCAAAAATTTAAACGCTACTACGCCTAAGGCCCATTGGGCTCAATTCTCCTAGGCCCAATTTTGGGATGTTACAGATGCCTTTCCGAAGGAATTACCTGGAATACCCCCGGATAGGGAGGTAGAGTTTGGAATTGACTTGCTGCCTAGTACAGCTCCTGTGTCAATTGCTCCGTACAGAATGGCACCCAAGGAGTTGGTTGAGCTCAAGGCTCAAATTCAAGAATTGTTGGATCGTGGGTTTATTCGACCCAGTGTGTCTCCATGGGGAGCACCGATCTCGTTCGTGAAGAAGAAGGACGGAACTATGCGTATGTGCATAGACTATCGTCAGTTGAACAAGCTGACCATCAAGAACAAGTATTCTTTACCGAGGATTGACGACTTGTTCGATCAGCTTAAGGGAGCAGCAGTATTCTCTAAGATAGATCTAAGGTCTAGATATCATAAACTTAAGGTGAAGGAGGCAGATATCCATAAGACAGCCTTTCGGACAAGGTATGGGCATTTTGAGTTTGTAGTAATGCCGTTTGGATTGACGAACGCCCCAGCCGCATTCATGGATATGATGAACCGGGTTTTCCAACCCTACTTGGATCGGTTCATCGTTGTGTTCATCGACGACATCCTGGTATACTCTAAGTCAGAGGAGGAACATGATGAGCATCTCCGGGTGGTGTTACAAGTGTTAAGGGAGAAGAAGCTTTATGCCAAATTCAGCAAGTGTGAATTTTGGCTTAAGGAAGTTGCGTTTTTAGGACATGTGGTGTCTGCAGAAGGAATAAGGGTGGATCCAAGGAAGATTGAGGCGGTGTTGGATTGGAAACCACCTAGGTCGGTGGCTGAGGTCTGCAGTTTCTTAGGATTGGCAGGCTACTACAGAAGGTTCGTGGAAGGGTTCTCGTTGATTGCTGCACCTTTGACAAAGTTATTAAGGAAGGAAGTACCTTTCGTATGGACGGATAAGCAACAGGAGAGCTTTGAGAAACTTAAGAGGGTCTTGACTGAAGCTCCGGTATTGATACAGCCGGAGGCAGGAAAGGATTTCGTGGTGTACTGTGACGCTTCTCATACAGGATTGGGATGCGTACTGATGCAAGATGGGAAAGTGGTCGCTTATGCGTCTCGATAATTAAGGCCACACGAGGTTAACTACCCAACTCATGATTTGGAATTGGCGGCAGTGGTCTTTGCTCTTAAGGTGTGGAGGCATTATCTTTATGGAGAAAAGTCGGTAATCTATACAGACCACAAGAGTCTTAAGTATTTGTTGACTCAGAAGGAGTTGAACCTGAGACAGCGGAGGTGGGTTGAACTACTGAAGGACTACGATTGTTCGATAGAGTATCATCCGGGCAAAGCAAATGTAGTGGCAGATGCCCTAAGTCGGAAGGTTGTGTCGGATCTGAGGGCGATGTTCGCACATCTGAGCTTGTATGATGATGGAAGTCTGCTAGCAGAGCTGCAAGTTAAGCCGACGTGGTTGAATGAAGTGAAAGAGAGGCAGTTGGTTGATGAAGAATTAAATGCTAAGCTACAGCAAGTACGGAATGAGGAGATAGAGGATTATGGAATCAATGACGAGGGAGTATTGTGCTTCAAGGGTAAGGTCTGTATGCCTAAGGATCAGGAGTTAAGGTGGAGGATTCTTCAGGAGTCGCATAGTAGCCCTTATGCTATGCATCCTGGAGGCACTAAGTTGTACAGAGATTTAAGAGAACAGTTTTGGTGGCCTGGACTTAAGAGAGAAGTTACTGAATTTGTTGGCAAGTGCTTGACGTGTCAGCAAGTTAAGGCTGAACACCAAGTTCCGTCAGGATTACTTCAACCGATAATGATTCCGCAGTGGAAGTGGGAGAGAATTACCATGGACTTCGTTAGTGGGCTTCCCCTTACGCCTACTAAAAAGGACTCGGTATGGGTAATAGTGGATCGTTTGACAAAGTCCGCGCACTTCATTCCAGTACGGGTTGACTATTCCTTGCAAAAGTTGGCAAAGTTGTATGTGGCGGAAATTGTAAGGTTGCATGGTGTGCCGGTGTCAATCATCTCAGATAGGGACCCAAGGTTTACTTCTCGGTTTTGGAAAGCTCTACATCAAGCTTTAGGCACCAAATTGGATTTCACTACGGTATTTCATCCACAGTCCGACGGGCAATCTGAACGAGTAATTCAAGTGTTGGAGGATATGTTGAGAGGCTGTGTGATAGACTTCAGAGGAAGTTGGGAAGACTATTTGCCTTTAGCGGAGTTTGCCTACAACAACAGCTATCAGACCAGTATACGGATGGCACCGTATGAAGCCTATATGGTCGGAAGTGTCGAACTCCTACGTGTTGGACAGAATTAGGGGAACGTCGAGTTTTGGGTCCAAAGTTAGTGGCGGAATCTGAAGAAAAAATTGAGGTAATTCAGGCACAGTTAAAGGAAGCATCTAATAGGCAGAAGTCATACGCAGATCTCAAGCGGAAGGAAATAGAATTTGATGTGGGAGATCAAGTGTTTCTTAAAGTTTCCCCTTGGAAGAAGGTAATGAGATTTGGTCGCAAAGGGAAGTTAAGTCCAAGGTTTATAGGACCTTATCGGGTTTTGAAGCGGGTTGGACCAGTGGCATATCAGTTAGAGTTGCCTTCGGAGTTGAAGCAGATGCACGATGTGTTCCATGTTTCGATGCTACGTCGTTACCGGTCGGATCCATCTCATGTAGTACCAGTTGAGGAGGTGGAATTAAGACCAGATTTGTCCTACGAGGAGGAACCGATTCAGATTCTGGAACGGGATGTGAAGGTGCTACGGAGGAAGTCAGTTCCTCTCGTCAAAGTGTTATGGCGTAACCATGGATCGGAAGAGGCTTCGTGGGAGCCGGAAGAGACAATGCGACAGCAATATCCTCACTTGTTCTAGCCAGGTAATTTCGAGGACGAAATTTTCTTTAAGGGGGTAGAATTGTAACATCCAAAATTATTATTATTATTATTATTATTATTATTATTATAAAATAATAATAATAATAATAAAACAAGCATGGGAAGATGTATAGTATTTGATAAACAAATTTTTAAATCCTTTATATGGGAATAGCAAGTGACGGCAGCCATGATGAAGAGATAACAAGCATGCTATTAAAACCCATGAGAATGAGGGAATATTATGGGGCCTTATAATTTTTTTTTAAAAATCAAGATAATGGTGGAATATAATAATAGAACATGAGTGGGGTTATTTGAGTGGGAGTAATGGACGACACAAACATTAAGAGGCATGTTGGAACATTTTTTCTTTTGTTAATTGAGGTGTATTGGACGGCAATGGCAATTTAAATGGAGCATGGTTGTTTTGTTTTATTAAAATAAGCTTGGTTGTATAAGGCATGAACAATTAGTGGTGATTAAAAAAAAAAGGGAGGAGATAAGCCTTGTTTTTTTTTAAATTTAATTATTTGTTTTATTTGCTAAGTGGATGGATAAGAAATAATATAGGGGATAGATATGGGATAAGTGGTGTTTTATTTTATTTATTTCAAATGTGTGGTAAAGAGGAAATATAGGAGATTAATTGGGATTTGGTAAGTGGAGTTGTGGTGGCCGAATATAGGACTTTGGGGGCTTGCATATTCGTCCATGAAGAGGTGTTAAAGTGCCGAAATTATTTTGTTTCCTCCCTAGTCTCCTTGTCGAATCTCTTTTCATTTTCTTTCCCTATTCTTTTTCTTAAACCTTATTTTCTACATATTTTCTTATATAGCCGAAACCTCTAAAAGCCTTCTCTACTTTTGTGTATTTTTCCCTTTACCAATAAAGTGCTGAAACCACCATAGTTGTGCTCAAAAGCTGAATCTTTGAGGGGCTTCAAGCAAAGGAGCTATCGATTTCTTTAAGTAAGAGTAAGATCCAAATTTGGTTTCTATTCTTTTATGTTTAGACTTATCGAAATTTAGGGACTAATTCCCATTAATGCTCTTTGGCTGAATTCTTTTAAAGGAAAGTCTCGGGATTTCTAGCCTAGTCGACAGTAAGGAGAATCATTCGAGATTTAAGGTGAGTCATGAGGTATTCAGCCAAGGGCCATACATTATGATTCAATGTTAGAATCGGATCTAACATATATGTGTATAGGTATTTCGACAACTCCCTAACCAAGGAGGAATTCCGGGATCTAAGATCCTTAAGGTAAGTACATATGTACATTCGGCCAAGGCTTATTTTAGTGTTTGGATCTATCTTTTATTATCTTAAAAGCCGAAAACTAATATGTTAAAGGGATCTAGAGTTGGCCGAATACAAGGAAGGAGCATAGCAAAGTTTCGGGATTTGAGTGTTAGAGAAATCAGCACCAAGGTAAGTTTGGGTTACAACAATCCTAATAGGATTTGGATTTATGGCCGAATGGCTTTTTATTAAATATTCTTAGTGTTGGCCGAATATAGGCATTCAAGATCTAAAGCAGTGAGATCGAATTTTTGGGATTCGAAGTGAATTGCTAAGTAAATCAGGTGTGTACCCCACACTATCTTTTAATAAGATTTATGGCAATATTTAATATGAACATATTTATAAGAATGTGAATATGGCTAAAGTACCATGCTATGGTACAAAGTACTCAGGTACGTTTTCCTACTCCTACTAGGACTACGCTATGATCTGTTATGACACACATATGAACATATGGGAATGTGAATAAAGAATTTGGCATGTTAATGCATGTTTTGGATTGACATGGGCATGTGGGTTATCATAAAAGGGGAAGTGAATGTGGTGACCTAAGACCACGATAAGTGAATGTGGTGACCTAAGACCATAATAAGTGAATGTGGTGACTTAAGACCACGATATCTGAATGTGGTGTCTCATGACACAAAATATGTATCTGGTGGCTATGCCACGAATTTTATAAGGGCGATGAGCACGTCGACTGCAGCGACTGCCTTCGATGGTGTGTAGCGGATGGAGGGTTGACTTAGTAGTCCCCACGGTGTACAGGTTGGTACGGGTGATGTGTAGCGGATGGCATCTAGGCTTGGGTTCGGGTTGCATCATATTGTTTAAATGCTATATGTACCTGTATGATTTGAAATGCCTGAATTTGCTAAGACTTAGTGTTTGTGTACACATTGAGTCTGTTTGACTCACCCCGTTGTGGGAACATTTTTCAGGTGATGATCAGTAATGGACCGGGTCGGCAGGAGCTTAATGGTGGCCATGCTCAGCAAGGAATTACTTTATTTGGACATTTTATTTTTATTTAAGTACTTTAAACTAGTTGGGTTTGTTTTGATGTAATAAGGCCTTAGTATGAACTTTATTTCTGCATGCACGTTAATTTTTTTTTTTTGAAATCACTTAAAGATTTTCAAAGAACTTGAACAGTTTTTACTCGAGGAACATACCAGATCTGGTCGAGGCTCGTGGGCCGGGTTTGGGGTGTTTCACTCCTTTCAAGTGATGGAGAAGACCAGATGCAAAGTGCAACAAGTGTAACAAAATGGGACATGAAGCTGTTATTTGTAAGTACAAAAATTTGCAACAAGGAGATGAAGCGCAAGTGGCAGATCAAGAAGAAGAAGATCAGCTTTTTGTTGCAACTTGTTTCATTAGTCACGAAATAGGTGAAAGCTGGCTCATTGACAGTGGTTGAACTAATCATATGACACATGACAAAGAGTTGTTCAAATAATTGAAGAGTACTGATCCAAGAAGGTCAGAATTGGGAGCGATGACTACATTGCAATAAAAGAAAAGGACACCATAGCCATTACAAGCTGTTCACGTACCAAGTTTGTTACTGATGTTCTCTGTGTACCTGATATTGATCAGAACTTGCCTAGTGTTGGTCAATTAGTAGAGAAGGGATTCAAAGTGAAGTTTATGGAAAAGGCATGTGTGATAGTGGATGCTACAGGACAGAAAATGTTCGAAGTTAAAATGACAGGAAGGAGTTTTTCCTTCAATCCAATGCAGGAGGAGCAATAAGCTTTTCTAATCAAAGAAAGCATCACAATGCTGTGGCATAAAAGGCTCGAACACTATCACCATCAGGGGATACTGTATATGAAGTCTAAAAGGATGACAATTGATCTTTCGAAATTTGTTGATCACATACCGACATGTAAAACTTGTCAATTTGGAAAACAAAATAGAAAGCCGTTTCCCAAGACAGTATAGAGAGCCACTTGTAAGTTGCAATTGATTCACACAGACATTTCTAGACCTCAAAGAACTTCATCATTAGTAGGTAGCCGATATTATGCTGCTTTTATTGATGATTTTACAAGAATGTGTTGGATTTTCTTCTTAAAATTTAAGTCAAAAGTGGCTGGAGTATTCTGGAAATTCAAGAAGATTGTGGAAAATCAAAGTGGCAATCACATTCAAATATTAAGGTCTGATAACGGCGAGTATAAATCAGAAAATTTCAAAGCATTTTGTGAAGAAGCTGGTATTGAGCATCAGTTAACAGCTCCCTATACTCCGCAACAGAATGGAGTTAGTGAGAGGCGAAATAAATACATCTTAGACATGACTAGATGTATGTTGCATGAGAAAAATTTACCTAAAAAGTTCTGGGAAGAAGCAACTCATAACGCGGTTTTCCTGTAGAATAGACTGCCCACAAAAGCGGTCAAGGATCAAACACCTTATGAGGCTTGGTATGGTCATAAACCATCTTTAAATTTTTGGTTATTTGTGCTTCACTCACATTCCACAGGTCAAGAGAGACAAGTTAGACAAAAAAGGCACTTCCAAGAGTCTTTATCGGCTATAGTACTGTTGCAAAAGCTTATAAATTTTTCCAATCGCAGTCTGGGAAAATTGTTACAAGTAGAGATGTTCATTTCGTGGAAGATGAAAAGTGGAACTGGGATGAGAAAAGTGGCCAAAGCACAGCAGATTTGAAGCTTAAATTTCCTGTTTCAACCACAAATAAAGATGAAAATTGGCTGAATGAGTTAGTGGATGATGCTCCAACAAGGGGTACTAGGTTGCTCACTAACATTTATGCAAGATGTAATATAGCTATATGTGAACCTGCAGATTTTCTCACGGTAATGAAGGACATAAAATGGGTGGCTGTAATAAAAGATGAGTTGTTCATGATTAAAAAAACAAAACATGGGAGTTGGTTGATCGACCCCATGATAGGAAGGTGATTAGAGTCAAGTGGGTGTATAGAACCAAGCTTAATGTTGATGGTTCAGTCAAGAAGCACAAAGCAAGACTTGTGGTAAAAGGTTATGCACAAGTTTTTGGCGTGGATTATTCAGACATCTTCGCACCAGTTGCTCTTTTGGACACCATAAGACTTTTACTTGTTGTAGCTGCTCAAATGAATTGGAATGTGTATCAGCTTGATGTAAAATCTGCTTTTTTAAATGGCACTTCGTAGGAAGAAATTTATGCTGAGCAGCTTGAAGGTTTTTTGAAGAAATAAGAGGAAGACAAGGTGTTTCTTCTTAAGAAGGCTCTTTATAGGCTGAAACAAGCTCCAAGAGCTTGGTACAGTAAGATAAATGATCATTTGCTGAGCTTGGGTTTTGAAAAAAAATGTCTAAGACCACTCTTTATGTCAAATGTCAGAATAATAATATTTTGCTAGTCTCTCTTTATGTTGATAATCTCTTGTTGATGGAAAAGATGCACGGTTGCTTGAGGAATTCAAGCAGGAGATGATGAAGGTTTTTTAGATGACATATCTCGGATTGATGTCCTTTTTTTCTCGGAATGGAAATTAAACAGGTTGAGCATGAAGTATTCATCTACCAGAAGAAGTATGCCAAGGAAATCTTGAAGAAATTCAAACTTGAAAAATGCAAGGAAGTGAGTACTCTTATGAATCAAAAGGAGAAGTTATGTAAAGAAGATGGAGCTGATAAAGTTGATGAGGGATATTTTAGAAGTTTGATTGGTTGCTAAATGTATCTTACATCAACACATCCTAATATTTTAAATGTTACAAGAATTTTGTCACGATTTATGCATTGTGCCAGTGAATTGCATCTTAGGGCTGCCAAGAGACTAGTTCGTTATATCAAAGGCACACGTAATTTTGGTGTTAAATTCACAAGAAGCAAGGAGTTCAAGCTTGTTGGCTTCTCTGATAGTGATTGGGGAGGTTCCATTAATGACATGAGGAGTACATTAGGCTATTGTTTTACTTTTGGATTTGGTGTCTTCTCATGGAGCTCGAAGAAGCAAGAAAGTGTGACTCAATCCATTGCTGAAGCAGAATTTGTTGTTGCAACAACCGCTGTTAATCAAGCTTTGTGGTTGAGAAAATTATTAAGTGATCTTAACCTTGAACAAAAGGAAAGCACAAAGATTTTTGTTGATAATCAAACTGCCATTGCAATTTCTCGCAATCCAGTATTTCATGGGAAGACTAAGCATTTCAACATTAAGCTTTTCTTTTTGAGGGAAGTACAAAAAGAAGGTAACATTATACTGGTTCATTATAAAACAGAGGAGCAGGTTGCAGATATCTTCACCAAGCCGCTCCCAGTAAGCAAATTTGAAGTTTTGAGAACAACACTTGGTGTTTGCAGCTCCTAAAGCAAGGAGGAGTGTGAGTTGATGTGTTTAGGACTCCTATTTTTAGTGTTTGCTATTTTTAATGTTTGCTATTTTTAGGTGTTTTGTTATTTGAATTTATGTTTGATGCTTAAGTTTAGAAACCTATTGTTAGTATAAATTGTGAACCTTGCTGAATATTATTCATTAGTTCAGTTTTCTTCATCTATTCAGTTTTCTTGTCTGATAAAATATCAACAATCTCAACTAGATTTCTTTTTCAACTGATAGCACTTTCAAGAATTGCTTATCCAACCAAATGGAGATGCTAGTAATTGTTAGAGTGAGAAGATATAATTTTACCTTTATTAATTCACTCTTATCTACCCAAGTACAAAGTAAAATAATGTAAGTCTTCATTAAGGTTAGCTTTGGGGTGTCTTTAGCTAATGAGAAGCCATTTTTCAATAAAAAATTGTATAGCAAATTCTTGCAGGTATATGTGTAATTGGGTTAATTTTTGGTTTTTAATCATATTAAAGTAAGGTATAATCTATTTTTTTAATTATTCTTGTAGTATTTTACTATTTTGTAGTTGACGCCTATATGTTGCAGATTTGAGTTTGTGTTCTGTTTCTAATGAAATGAATTTTCTTTCTTTTGTGCAAGGTTAGTTGAATAGAAAAGATAAAGGAATAGCCATTTAGAATTAAGTTTTTATTAGGTTTGTTTAATGCTGGTAATTTGGAATTGCCGGCATCAAGTGCTTTGCCTTTCAACTGGCCTACATTTGTTATTCGTTTTGTGATATTGCCGGGCTATTGATTTTTCAGCTTCCACCTGGGCTTATGAATCCAGGATTTGGTTTTTGTGATTTATTAAATATTACTTTGCTTTTAAGTTTATTATAAGATATTTTTTAACTATTAAGTAAATATTTTTTATTTCGAAATCTCCCCACAATAATCTTAATTTTGAAATTAAAAACATAGAGGCTAAATTTTAAATTTATAAAGAGTATATAGACTTATAATATATTTTAATCTTTTATTTTTTTGTTGGCTTGAATTTGCATAACTCAACTATAGTCAATCTACATAATAACGATTAACGATGGAAATTATTAATTTAAAAAAATTAATTCACGAGTTTTAAGTTTAATATTTTTTAAATTTCTTTTCAAAATTTGGGGTTTTGGAAATCTTCTACACCAAAAGTTTGAAATAATAATAATTTTTTAAAAAAATCCAACAATATATGAACAATCTCATGAGACTATTACCACTTAGAGGGACTCTTTGCTTGGAGTTTGAAGTCTACACAGTTTAAGCCGCTGTGCCTGATCATGATGCTACCACCATGTTCTTTTATCTTTTCATCAAGAAAAGAATAATGACCAAGATTTTTCTCACAGAAACAAAAGTGCTTGACCTTCTATGCTCTCTAATATTCTTCTCTAACAATCTAAGCCTATTTCTTACTGTTTATGCTTAACCATCTCTTATTTTCTCTAACTTTTATCAAAATTATTAAGTGGAAGACTCAGACTACCACATTCAAGAATAGATTGTTCTACATAAGATTCTCTGCAATAAACATCATAATTTTACCACATCTTCTATAGTGGATCATCAGAAAAGCATCAAATTCAGTCCTCAAGAGAATGATTCCACTTCTTTTTAATAAAAAATAAAAAATCTTTACACTCTTCAAAATATTCCCAGGGAATTTGTTCACTCTCTCCTCTAACACACTATAAGGTGCCAAACTCCCCTGGAAACTTTTTTCCCACAAAAGTCTCAAATCATTACATTTTCTATGAGTAGTTGCATTAAACTTGAAGTTCAAACAGATGATCAAACTCCTCAGAAATGGTGCATTTCGTTACATGAAGATGTGTTGAAGAGGTTACTGTCCCAGCAGGGTAGTCCAATTACAATGCATAAGGTGTTTGGAGAAGGGTCATTGTTTAGTCCCATGTTGTTTGGGAAATTCTTTGATCCATCAGATGCCTTTCCCCTGTGGGATTTTGATTCAGATACCTTGTTATATAATCTAAGGAACTCCGGCAAGACCACAGTTGATTGGTTTCACACAGACCAGGCTTACGTACTTAAAGCACCACTTCCAGGTAAGTCCTTTGAAAATGCTACAACATATATATGTATGTATGGATATGTCATATTTTGATCAAAGACTGATGAATGATGATTAAAAGCAGGAATGGGGAAAACTACCATACAAATCCATGTTGAGAAAGGGAAAATTATGGAAATTAGTGGACAAGTACAGCAGCAAAGGGAAGGCAAGACAAAGGATTGGAGAAGCTGCAATTGGTGGTTATATGGATACATAAGGAGGCTTGAGCTGCCAGAAGATGCAGATTGCAGAAAAAAAGAGGCTTTCCTCACTAATGGTGTGGTTTTAGAGATTAGAATTCCGAGAAATCCTTTGTATTTTGGTACCCCTGAGATGAAAATCCAACAGCCAAAAATTTCGGAATGAATGTGAAACAAATTACCCACACTGCTAAGCTAACATGACCATATAAATGGAAACTTTTATGTGATTTTATATATATATATATATATATATATATATATATATATATATATAAATATATATATTTTGTATTCTTGTTTTGTTCATCCAATTTTAAAAAAATTAATTATATTTGTGTTGTTGTTTTGGTCATCCCATTTAAAAAAAAATTGATTTAGGTACTAACATTTGAATTCGTTCATGTTTTGATCACCCACAGCTAATTAATAATGGAAGGCCTTTTTCTAACTGATATAATAACACATTTAGTTCTCAATACTTATATATTCTATCAATTTTATCCTAATTCCAAATAATTCAATAAATTAAACCCTTTACATTTGCAAGTTCTATTAATTTAATTCTCAAATTTTCTAACCAAAACTTTTAGCTTTTGAAATATAGGTATCCCATGTCTATAATGCAACTTATATTTTAGTTTAATAATAATTAAAATATTTTTATAACTAATTAAATTTTTATTATTTTTAATTGAATTTGATTGAATATAAAGTTTGAGGAGAACAAAAATAAATAGAATAATAATTAATTAATAAATGGTAAAATTGTTATTTTATTTAAAACTCATTCGATAAATATATCTGGATTTTTCATCAAGCCTAAGGAGAGTGACTGGATATTTTTCAAACCACAAGAGGTAATTGGATTTTTTTATTAAACTATTTTAATACTTTTTCTATATATATATATGTTTGTTTATATTCGGTGGTGCACTGATAATATATAATTTCATCAATTACTAATGAATCAAAATGAAATTAAGTGCTTTGAAAATATTAAATGATTTATTATCATATAATTTATTGATAATACATAAATTATACCATCAATACATCAAATTTATTATAATTTTTTTTCTTTAAAGATTAAAACTAAAGGCAAATATAAGTCCATTAAACTCAAAACCAAGAAGCTTTAGACCCAAAACTTAAGTGTGATATATCCACGCTTTAGTTAAGAAATTTAAGGGCCAAATTGATAGAATATGTAAGTATTAAGAACTAAATGTGTTATTATACCAGTTAGAATAAGACGAATAATTACATTTGTTTGTGTATATTTAAAGAATATTAAATAAATATAACCCAGAGAATAAATTTGAGGAAGTAATAAATATAAGGATGTTTTAACAACTCTACCAAAAGGGGAATGCACACGTAACCTTGTTTTGCCAACTAATACTTCACTTAATGACAAATTTAAGATCAACAAACTTAAAAAACAAGTTATTTTAAAACTCCAAGAATTTTTTAATATATATTCACAACACAATCCTTAAATAATCGATATGGGATCATTTAATTCCCTGGATTAAGGTATGAATTGTGCTTTCCAAGAGCTAGCCGGATTCAGAATGAGTTTTGATAAATAACAGTATTGTTCATACATAAATAAAAGGGTACTTTTTAGAAAAAACGAAACCATCTTTAGTTCCGAAACAAACAATACAACCAAATCCATACGTAAGATTAGGAATGCAGGAGAAATTGGCATTTTCCCATACATTTCAGATGACTTCACACCATCCAGAGTTCATGATGAGATTTAGCAATAAGGTTACTTTCAGTGTCTTATTCTTATACCTTGAAAAAAAAAACTTTCTTTCATATGTATATTTTTCCCTGCAGGCCTCCCATCATTTTTATCCAACATTTTTGGTCTAACACCTTGGATTAACTTGCTAAAGATATTTATTTTTATATATCAGTCAAACTAATAGTCTGAACCGGCCATTTAATTAAATTAAACCAAATTAGATTAGGATCTAATAGCTTTAATAATCTGCCATGTGCTTAAAGAGGGCATCTCACACACATTAGCCAAATATAACATCCAATATTAAGATCTCATCTCCCGGATTAACCAATAAAAATGGAGTTTCACAAAGGACAATTCCTTTTTCTTTTTTGATTAATAATCATTTTTTGTGGGATAAATTATTGATTAAGCAAAACTACTAACTGGCAAGAAGCTTATATGGAAGACAAAGAGGAAAAAGTTTTGTTAGCAATACAGAACATAGATCCCGTCAATTGTTATTATAATAATTAAACTTGAAATTTATATTAAAATAATTCAATAATTTGAGGATTTTTTTAATAAATAAAAATGGTTTTTTTTTAAAATTTGTATGGTGAATTTTAATTTCTAAGTGCACCAAACTTTATATTATTTGTCAATTGTATATTAATTTTCCATACCTAACAGCTTAAGTTAATTAATGTTTTTCAGCATGCAATTTAATCAAGAATTTCAAGAGAGAAAAAAAAAAAAAAGGAAAAAGGGAAGATTTTTCCAAAGCTTAATACCTTGCATCATCTTCAAGTTAAAGCAGAGAAATATTAGAGGACAGATTTTGCTTGAGAAAGAGGCAATTGGATCCCTTAAAGTCAAAATTCCACCTAAAATTAATATTGGTTTATCAACTTTGCTCACATGCAAACCCTAGCTTTGTTGCTCTTTATTTCAGTTCATACACATTATCAAACTTAATCCATGGTTTTATATCGAAATTACAATTTCATCATTGATTATGAAATCAAATGCAACTGATGGACAAAAACATAATTACGATATTAAATAGGATAAAAAAAAATAAACATGAATCGAACCAAGGAGCATCAAACCAAATTGTAAGAGAAAGATGGGTAGTCTTATTTTTTTATTAGGTAAACAAAATTCATCAATGTTTGGGGTATAAGTTAAAGGTGAAAAGTGACCCAACAGCACAATCCCATGAGATTAATGCAACACGCTTGGGATAATAAAAAAGACATGGGTAAAGAAGAAGCCTCCCTTAGGCAGACAGGGAAGTTGAAAGGACCACTTGAATGACCCTCTCTCTCTATTATACCAAATGACTAAAGGGATTTGCCAACCATCTTTTTCCCCCATACATGATGGAAACTTTTATATATATTCTTGTTTCACATATATGTATCGGCAAAGAGATTAAACCAGTAAAATTGAAAGACCTATTTAGAATTTCGAAACGATAAACATAAACAAATGAGGTAATGCGCAGTTAAGTAAGACCATGATCATGGGGAAATCAAATATACAGCTCTAACTTCAATCACATTATTTTATATATTGAGCCATTATTATTTTCTTATACATCATTCTCTTATCTATATACAACTATATTATTGTTACATTATTATACCTAATCATTAATAGTATAAATATAAATGAATCAATAATGTAGGTTGGTAATTTCCCTTTTTTTTCTTCCTTATTTTATGCGGTCGTTGAAAAGCTTTAAGCTTAGTTTTTGGTTGATATATACATTGTTTGGTCTATCTTACAACTAATTTGTATATACCTTCCTTTTTTTGCTTATAATTTAGGTTTTGTAGGAGCCTATTTTATAATCAACTAACAAATTTATTAATATTCTAAATTGATTTATACAAAAAATTTTATTGTGTCGATTGAGTCTTAACTCGATTGGCATTGATATTGTTACCAATGCAAAATGACGTAGGTTGAAAGGGGCTATGGATAGTTTTAGGCATTTTATAAAAAAAAAATTGATATGATAATCTATAATGAGATTATTATTAAAAAAAACAAATATAAAATTTAATTTTTTAAAAAACTCTTATCTCGGAGAAATTATTGTATGGATCCTTACTATCATATCATCTATGATCTCGTCCAATTAAAAAAAGGATATATCATCTTTAATTTGGAAGTTTAGTTCAAATGTACATATGATGTGGAAAAAAAAGATGATATGTCCTCTCTCTTTTAATTGGACGAGACCATGAATGATGTGGTGAAAATGGTCCATAAAATAATTTCTACTTACCATGTATTTAGGATATTATTCTTTTATGAAAATGTAATTTCAATTTTATAAAGTATATATATATATATATTTGAAAGTTTCAATTTTAAAATATAAGGGGAGCAAAAGCTATCAACATCACAATATAATTAGACAATTTTAACCTCAACAAAATGGCAATCTTTCATGCAGAATAGAGGGTAGACTTGTCATATCAAGTCAAAAAGAGATTCCTTCAAGCCTTCAAACACTGTACAAAATTCCGCGAGATCCCCACTTTTAAAAAATTCAAATCCCAACGGTAATAAAAGTCCAAAACTAACTCTTATTTTGAAACCAAAAACCATTTTTTACCAACAAAATTAAAAGCTTTGACATCACATTTTTAAATTTCTTTTAGAAGAGATTAAATTAAAGAATTTTTTTCTATTGATTTCATAGTGTCTTTTTGTTTGATCATATAATCATCCTCTTCATCATATCCTTGGTGGTAAAAGCAACGGCTGCGATGCACGATTGGTAGCTTTGAATGCAATTCATGGCCCTACTTTGCTAGACCCAAAAATTTACTGCCTCCAACATCTTACAGCTTCTCATTCTCTCTCTTTTTCTTCTTCAAAAATGGGTTCAAAGAACCAGAACAAACCTCCATTTCAACATAACACTACTCTCACAACTACTTCCACTATCACCCCAAGCTCTTTAAAAGTAAGTTCCTTTCTGTTTTTGTTTCTTTCAAGTACTTGTCTATGGTTGAAATACTGAGGGTTGTTTGCCTTTCACAATGTTTTTGATAAAGATTCAATCTTCATGTTCTTCTTGTTAACGGGTATGTTCTGTTTTTCAATTTGGATTCGAAATTTGCTTTAACCCCATTTTGGGGGTTGGTTAGATTATTTTACCGAGTATTTGGTTATGTTGGATTGGAAGACCTCTTCTTGTTTTTTCCCCATTTCTTGTTAAAGATTCAATATTCATGATTTTCTTGTTTTTGGGTACCTTTTTCTTTTGTCATTTTGGGATTTAATATTAATTTTAAGTTTTTTTCATCTATTTATTTTTCATTTTCTGGATAGGGCTGAATTTACATGGTCTGTTTGTTAGTAAGTACCTTTTAGTCATATGGAGGTTTAGATTGGCTTTTTGTCCCAAAATTTGGGGCGAAGCTTCAATTGTGTAGCTCAATTACTTCCTGCTATTTTTGGATATTTTCCTTTTTCTGGATGTAAAGTTCCAATCGTTAGCTATTTTCATTAATGGGTAAATTTTGTTTTTTACTATTCTTTTGGGAATAAAGAATAGAGGCTGATTTTGCCTTCCCATTTTGTGGGTGAAATGTTTATTGGATTTGCAGAAGAAATACATTGCTGATGTGGTGAGTGAAGATAAGGGACAAAGGCTTGGATTTGAAAAAATGGTTGGCACTGCAAATAATGGTAGGCTCAGACTAGCTTTCTCACTTGTAAATGGTTCCCAAGATCTTGACCTCAGTAGCGCACCTGCGAGTAATGCGGGTTCAGAATGTGGTGGCATTGAGTTCACTAGAGAGGATGTGGAAGCATTAGTGAATGAGAAAATGAAGTACAAGAGCAAATTTAACTATAAGGTGAGTGTGTTTTTCATTGTATTTCCGGTGGTTCAGTTCGAATTAGTGTTGATCTTCGCTTAATTTGGTTGGTTATTCAGGAGAGATGTGAGAATATGATGGAGTATATAAAGAGACTCAGGCTATGCATTAAGTGGTTCCAAGAACTTGAGGGAGAGTATGCATTTGAGCAGGAGAAATTAAGGAATGCTTTGGAATTCACTGAGAGAAGATGCTCTGAAATGGGTATGTTCCATTTATTCTATTTGTTTTATATGATTTATAATTGTATTGGTTAATTCTCTTTTGATATAAAATAACATATTTTCTTGTAGAGGTGGCTCTAAACAACAAGGAGGAAGAACTTAATTTGATTATTTTGGAGCTTAGAAAAAGCTTGGCTTCCTTACAAGATAAGCTCGCAAAAGAAGAATCAGAGAAGAAGGTAAGGAGCCCTATATATGTAAATAGTCATAGAATTTTTGTTGTTGTTGTTTTACACACATGTATATATTTATTTTTTGTGTGTTTGGAAAATGGAAAGTGATCAGTTATTTTGAATGTGACAATCAGGCTGCAGTAGATTCACTTACTAAAGAAAAAGAATCTCGAACTAGTATTGAAAGGTCACAAGCTTCTCTTTCAGAAGAGCTCGAGAAAGTTCAAGGCGAGCTTGATGGTGCCAATCAAAGGGTAAAATATAAGACTGAAAATTTAATCTTATCAAAGTTCTTGAACGCTGCATTTGCATTTAGCTCACTTTTGTTAGCTGATACAATTCTTGATCGCTGCAGATAGCATCAATTAATGATATGTACAAGCTACTACAAGAGTACAACTCGAGTTTACAGTTATACAACAGTAAACTCCAGACAGATCTTGATACAGCTCATGAAACCATTAAGCGTGGAGAGAAAGAGAGATCAGCCATAGTGGAGAATCTTCACACCTTAAGAGGTCAACATAAATCATTGCAAGATCAACTTATGTCATCTATAGTGAGTTTCCATGCATTGGAAAGCCATCTCTTATATTACATATTTTTATTGTGTCTAGTAATCTGGCCTTTCTATGGCACATTAAGCACGTAGTTAGGTCTTCCCTAGTGAATTTTCTAGCCATAACTTATCTACATTTTATTTTTATCAACTCATCAAAAAATAAAATTCTTATCATAGTTGAGAATTTTGTTTCAAGAAGATGTTTGATTTCTTTAAAGTTCTAAGATGCTGCAAGTTTCTTGGAAATGTTATAAATAGGTGATCTGCTTTGTTGAGTTGAATATATTGAAATGAAAATCATATGTTTGTTAAAAGATTTAAATTGGTGATTAATTAGGTAATTTACGGGTTAAAAGAAGCTCAAGTATTGACATATTGGTTGCTGGTGCCTTTCTTTTTTCTTCGGGTTAGGCTTCCCAAGATGAAGTTATGAAGCAGAAAGATGCTTTGCTGAATGAAGTTGCATGCCTTAGAATGGAGTTACACAAGACCCGAGAAGATCGTGAACACTATCAACATCAAGTGCAAAGTCTAGCTGCTGAAGTATCGAAATACAAAGAGTTGGCTACCAATTCAAGCGAATTAGAGGTTACTTTCCCCTTTTTTTCTATTTATTTTGCTTTTCCATTAGACATGAATATATTCTGATATGTTTTGGACCCTTTAACAGGAAAAATGCTTGTCACAAGGCAATCAAATACAAATTTTGCACGACCAACTAGCAGTTGCAGAGAGGAAATTACAGGTTATTTCATCTATTTTTGAGAAAACTATTTACAGCATTTTATGTTTATCCTATCATAATCTTGCTTCTTTCCCAATTTTAGATGTCTGATATGTCCATATTTGAGACAAGAAATGAATTTGAAGGGCAAAAGAAAATCATTGAGGAGTTGCAGAATCGCTTGGAAGATGCAGAATTTAAGCTTATAGAAGGGGAAAAGCTGCGTAAGAAGTTGCATAATACTATATTGGTAATGTTCTAAACTACAACTTATGTTAACATTACAACAAATATGTTTCCTAACTGACTGCTCTTATGATTCTAGGAATTGAAAGGGAACATCCGTGTATTTTGTAGGGTGCGGCCTCAATTGCCTGATGACAGTTCAAGTAATCAGGCGAAGGTTTTCTCTTATCCCACGTCAATGGAATATCTGGGACGTGGCGTTGACATGACACAAAATGGTAGTGAACCAATTTACTTAAATTATAAAACTCTATCATAAAATGCTATTCGATTTCATTACCTATTTTTCTGTTCTGAACATCAAAAGCTCATTTGGTGTTTGTTTATTATCCATCAGGGCAAAAGCATTCGTTCACTTTTGACAAAGTATTTATGCCTGATGCATCAGATTAATACCACGCTCATTAGAGCAAATATTTCAAACTAAGCAAGCACTTCAACCTCAAGGCTGGAGATATGAAATGCAGGTTTATTTCTTTTTCCTCCTTGGTTTGCTTTTTCTGTAGTCTACTTTGTTCATATCTTCTCTGGATAATTAGTGAACTTTTCCTTCAACTAATGTCCACAGGTCTCCATGTTAGAAATATACAATGAAACCATTCGTGATTTGTTATCAACAAACAAGGATGCATCACGAATCGAAAATGGTGTTGCTGGAAAGCAATATACCATTAAACATGATGCAAATGGAAACACACAAGTTTCAGATCTTACTATTGTGGATGTTCAAAGTAGCAGAGAGGTCAAGTATCTTTTAGACCGAGCTGCTCATAGCAGGTAACATTTTAGAGTATGCATTGTATTGTTTGCATCCAAACTCAGTTCTATTGAAAATTTCAGAAGAGAAATACGGACAATGCTGTATACATGTATGGACCACTCATATTTACACATAACTGTTTTCTATGGCATTTTTGAAAAATAAACAAATGAGATTTGTCTTTTCCATGTTAGAATTCTTTCTAACAGTGATTCATGGACTGATGACGTTTTTGCTTGACTAATTCAGATCTGTTGGAAAAACTCAAATGAATGAACAATCATCAAGAAGTCATTTTGTTTTCACTATGCGAATAACTGGTGTTAATGAGGTACGAGTGTTGTTTTTGCTATAATCCATGCAGATATAATTCTCCTTCAGTCTCAATCTTTTGTTCCATTAGCTAAGGCACCGTATTCTAGTTTTAACCATGTTCCTACTCTCCACCAGAGCACAGAACAACAAGTACAAGGTGTCTTGAATCTGATTGATCTTGCTGGAAGTGAGCGTCTTTCCAAGAGTGGCTCATCAGGGGACCGGTTAAAGGAGACTCAAGTATTTAACTATACTTATTATTTAATTTCATTATATATTCCTTGTTTCTTCTTCATTTTTTAACATTTTGTTTTTCGATTTTATTCAGGCAATTAATAAAAGTCTGTCATCTTTAGCTGATGTTATATTTGCATTGGCAAAGAAGGAGGATCATGTACCATTTAGAAACTCCAAGCTCACTTATCTTCTTCAGGTAAAACCTGTATACATAAAGTTCTTTGCCTACGAAAAACATGTTCATATGCTGATGATAAGGCCTAGTAAAGTATATAAAAGATTGCCGCCGTTGAATCTTATTTGTTTATACTGACTGTTTTCCTTTTTGGTAAAAATTATCAAGGAGACAAAATATTCTATATTTGGAAGTATCATTTCTGTTGTTCTATCTGATTCTTGCTCATTTCTCACCCTTTTTTCTATTTCCATGGACCACAGCCCTGTCTAGGTGGAGACTCAAAGACTTTGATGTTTGTAAATATATCTCCTGAACCCTCCTCGGCAGGTGAGTCCCTCTGCTCGTTGCGTTTCGCAGCCAGGGTAAATGCTTGCGAGATAGGTACTCCACGACGACAGCTCAACATGAGGACTTCAGAATCTCGTTTGAGCTACGGCTGATTCTTTGGTTTTTTTTTTTTTTTTTTGGGGGGGGGAGGGGGGAGGGGAGGGGGCTTCTTTACCTTGTTTTAGTTACCTGAATCTATATTACCAGTATTAGTTGATTGAGAAATGAGAGTGATTCTAACATAAAACCGCGGGTTGTAATTTGTATAGTTAGTCATTGCACTTGTATTTTTAGTTGTGCTGAGCTGATTTCTTCAGCTTTCCCATATATGGAATCGATACAATAATTAAATCACAGTATTTATTGTTCTTTCTCACTTTTATTTTTATGCTGAAATTGGTTACTACCACCTGCTTACAAATTCTGCAGATTTTGGCCATTTCCTGCTATAAACCCCCACTGCAAAAATACTGGTCTACTCTCAAGCATCCTCTTAGCAACAGCAGATAAAATCTCCCAAGTCTATAAAAGTTGAACAAAATATTCAATTCAAAGCAACCCCACAACATTTGTTTGATTTTGGCAATTACCATATTTTCCATGACTCTTTTCACGTGCCAAGGTGGTTTTGAATGGGAATAAAAAAATTGAAGAATCGCCTATTTAAACAAAGAGATGTGAAAGCAAATAACAATAAAAATCTTGAGATAAAGAAAATTTAAATAACAAAAATTCAAAAATTACATATAAAGACGCCACCTGACTTAGGAACATGATCATGAAAAGCCTTTTGTGGAACGCCTTTGAGAATAGCATCAACAAGTTGATTTGCAACTAGAATGGGTACTTCAACGCTTAATGTGATTACGAATAAAATGAAAATCAACTACCAAATGCTCTATCGTGCTGTAAAGAACTGAACGATGGCACATAAAAGTAGCATCAAGATTCTATAAGACAAGTTTGGGAGCCTGAGCAAGAAGAATTTACAAGCCTTTGAAGAGATTCATGACCGACAAAGCTCAGCTGCAGTAATGGCAATAGCACGATATTCTGCTTCAATTGTTGAGCCACTATTGATTGTTTCTTAGAGAACCAAACCACAAGATTGAAACCAAAATAAAGCAGATAATCAGCTGTAGACATGTCATTGTGATTTCCTGCCCAATTCGCATTGGAATAGACATAGAGATAGGGATCGTGATGACGCAAAATATGGAGGCCATGATTAGCAGTGTGCTTTAAGTAACAAAGCATTCGTTTCACTGCTTTCCAGTGCGTAATAGAGAAATTATGCGTGAACCTAGAGAGTTTATTGATACTAGAACTTATATTCGGGCGAGTAAAAGACACAAACTGAAGTTTTCCTAACATTTGGAGCAATTCAGTGTTATTAGTGGGTCATCAACATAGACATAAAAGAAAGACAAGAGTAGAGTACCAAATTCATTGTAAATAAATATAGATTCATCCTCGCACGATTGTTTGAACCCAAGCTGAAGAAGGAATTAGTTATTCCTTGTACCTCTGTTGTTGAGTTTGTTCAAGTGGCGATTTTTTCTACAATTGAGAGTCCAGGGATTTAAACTCTCTATATTTTTATCTCTTAGGATTTACACTAATTACCTTGTTAACTCTAGTTTTATTGGAGTGTTTCTCTAGGCCTCCAAGGCTTCAAGTAGATGAAATTTCCAATATGTTCCACGAGTCGGGTTAGTTCAAGTAAGTCAAATGAGCCACATTTAATAAGTTGACCTCCATGAGACATTTTGTGCGCTATGGTCACGGGCTTTGGTCCACAACCCATAACATTCTCTCCACCCATTCTTGCGACATCCCCTTTACGTCCTCAAAATGATATTGGTTTGACTCATCTCTAAATGGTCTCCCATCACATGTCTTACTAGGATTATATAAGAAGGTGGGCGGGATACCACTATTTGGAACTAGGGTTGTCGTCCATCACATGTTAGATGGGCTTGTTGGGCCATCTCACATATTAGGTACAATAAAATATTTGTATTTCATAAATATATTTCACAAAAGTCAAGAAAGCCGAAAGCATAGTTCCACAACAACCCAAATCAAGTCAAATAGCCCAAACTAAGTCAAACAAAACAAAACAAAAAACACAATAAAAAATTATTGAAACAGTAGCCAAATTTGTGTAGTACGTGAACAGTATCAAAAACACTACAAAAAAATCAAAAAAATTTACAAACAACCCTCAAAACCTCTACCAATTGAACATCCAACCACTAGGCTAAGATTGAACATAAGAGTTGGCGTTGGTGAAGAAAGTTGATGGCCTGATGATGCTTTACATGCCTATACGCGCGAACATATGGAGAAAGGTTGCAATCATATTCAAGTGGCATGTGAGCCTCATGCTCAAGGTATGATACTCCCTTTCTTTCCCACTATTATGACAAACAAGTTTACCTCTCTTTTTGTTCCACATATGTTGATGTCTAAGAGATGTTTGACTGTGCCATGATGTACGAACGTCTAGCAGAGAATTAATAAAAAAAATGTCAGAAATTAAAGGGGTTTGATTGCAAGTATGACAAGTCAGTTGTAATATTTTTAAATGTTACTATAGAACATTTTGAGTATTCTAATGATTGAACCCAAGAGAGATCGGACAATAAGGTGACTAACAATGATAACACATGCAACTAAGAAGACTAGCTAGCTAATCACTGAGCATTATCTTACAACAAATCATCATCAAAGATTAATTACACTAAACTACTCCTGACAAAAGTGTAAAAATATCAATTCAATGAGATAAAGTGGTCAGTTGATATCTATGTTTCTAATTAATTCTTATTTAAGGATCTAAATTGCTCAAACTCCTAATTGCTCTAATTTTTACCTTTCTGTCACTATTTTACCCAACTAGATTATTTAGTCTAGTTTATCTCTCGACTTCACTAAACTAAATCTAGATAATTAAATTGTTCCGCAATAGGCTTTCCTCTTGGTTTCACCTATCTAAATGTTCACTTAGAGACATCAATTCTAGCTTTTGAAGTCTATTTGGTTTAGTCCTTGACCCACAAACTAACCATGTAACATTTCAATCAACCAATCACCATAAGATTTAGTGCATATTCATCATCAACATACAAATATTAGACAAGTTCATGCTTAAATGACTCATCAAAGAAAACATAAAAAGGCAAACTTGAGGAGTTCTTAAGGACTGTTGGAGGAGTATTTGTTGAAGATGAAAGCAACACTAAAAGTGAGGAAAGCACAACCAAAGTGGAGATATTTACACTTTTGAAAGTTTAAAAAAGGAAAATCTATTGAATACTTTAAGGAGAGATCAAAATAACAAGATAAAGTTTTGTATTTAGTTGTAAGAAAGTTGAAGTTATAGTAAAATTGAAGAACTAATAGCTACTAACTAACTAAGCTAAAAAAAAGGAAAAACTAAAATCCTAAAAATGGTGAAAGGAATAAAAGAGAGAACTAAAAATATGATAAATGTATAACAGCCCAATTTCAATAGTGTTGGAACAAGTGATTTGAGATCACTAAATCTGACGAAAAAGTTAGGAAACTTTGTTAATCGATAATTATAAGTTAAGTGTGATTTTAGAAATATTTTAAAATTATTGAATTTTGTGAACTAAAAGAATTAATTAGAAAAATTGGGCTAAAAACGAGGTATTGAGATCTCGAATTCATAAAATGAGCCATAAATATTTTTAGAAATATTTATGGAGTGTCATTAAGTTATTATTAAAGTTTAGTTGAGAAATTTTAACGTTTGGATATGTAATTAAATGAAAAAGACTAAATTGAAAAAGGTGTAAAAGTTTCATTATAGACTAAAGAAAGTATAAAGGACCAAAATGGAAATTAAGCCATTTTGTTTAATTGAGGCGGTTATTGTGAAGAAAATCTGAGTTTTTTTTTATGTTTAATATTATATTATTATATTATTATATAAAAACAAACGAAAAGAGAATAGAGAACAGAAAAACCCAAACGAAGAAGCAGAGAGCAGGAAAGAAAGAAGAAGAGAAGAGAAAGAAGAAAAAATTGGAAAATTTTCAAAATTAGCTAAATAAAAGGGGATCAAATTGAAATATATGGAGAATTCTCTTCATTTCTCTTCATTTTTTCAGCTGAAAAATAGCCATGGGAGAGAGTTTAAGCTGGTTTTCATACTCAAGCTTCATGTAAGTTTAATTCTTGCTTTCTCCTTGAAATTTCTATGTTTTTGGACTTTACAATTGGGTCCAATTTATTACTTCATTAGTTTTTGATTCTATGGCTAATTTTTAAAGTTTATGTGGATTAGTGCTGGAAGAATATGATGAATAAATATTGAATTGAAGCTTTAATTTTGTTATATGATGATTTAATCAAGTGAAATTGATGGAAATTGGTTTTAGGACCCAATTGTGAAATAGCTAAAATTAAGGCCTAGTGTTAAAATTCTGATTTCAAAGGTTATGAAGTAGTTTAAAATGATAGATAAAAGTATTAAATGAGAAAATTAATTCAATTGAGGGGTTAATCCAGCAAGGACTGAATTGTATGAATTGTGGAATTAGGGACAAAATAGAAATCAACATGTTACACTAAAGCAGTTTTGGACAGCAGCAGTTGTCTAACTTTGAAAAATCACCAAAAATTGTATAAATCGAATTAGAAGTCGAGTGAGATATGGAATTAAATATTATTGAGTCTATTTTCATATAAAAGAAACAGAGAAAGCAAAGGAAGTCTACATTTTGAGATATTTGGATTTTTGTAAGACTGGTTTAGAATAACTTCGTGATCCCTTGTTCTTACTTTAGAAATTCACTAAATATTGTATAAAAATAATTTGGGAACATAATTTATATGGTTAGATTCCTTAATGAGTCTAGTTTTAGAAGAAATAAACCATAACATCATATGAATTCTATATAAAAAGATAATTAATTTTTAGTGAAGAAGGGTCGGAACTGCCAGACAGCAGAACAGGGGTGAATTTAAAGAATAAACTGTACTAATTGGCTAAACCAAAAATTCTGAAAATTTTATGGAAAGAAGATATGTGAGTATAGTTTTAGAAAAAATTAACGGTTCTTCATTTGGGATTCTGTAGCTCTGAAAATAAATAATTTAGTGACTATAACTCAAATGGACAGTTTTGAATATACTTATGAGTAATTAATGAAATTATTGATAATGTTACTTATAGCATGTTATATACATTAAGGATGTGGAATGGAGAGGAGGAGGAGGAAAATATGTATGAATATTCATCTAACATGGCTAATTTGTAAATGTTTTAGACTCAGGGACTAAATTGAATAAAAGTAAAACTTTACGATTAATTTTGTAAAAATGTGGAAATGTCCAATTTGCATGAAATAGATTATTTTATATTTAAAATTGCAAAAATAGAATGAAATTGTTAATTTAGATTAAAATCGATTGAAAAATCGATGAAAACAGAAAATTTCCAAAATGACCCTGAATCTTGATATTTCTACAAATTTAGCCAGGTAAGTTCGTGTAACTTAATTATATGATATAGGAAAATATGAGTTGATGGTACGTGAAATATTGATATGATAAATTAACTGATTTATGTTTATGAAGAAGAGATAATTGAATGATATTTTTCATGATATGTAAATATGTGATTATCTTTAATATGTTAATACAAGATAATTAAGTATGTTGAGACGAGTAATAAATTTATGTAAGACATGACGAGAAAAAAATAAATATGTTTAAGGGACAATATGTTTGATTTTGATTGGTTTCAAATATAAATGCTAAATGAAATAAAATGTCTGATTAATAAATTTGTAATTCCGGTAATGCCTCGTACCCTATTCCGGCGTCGAATACGGGTAAGGGGTGTTACAAAATGAGACTCTTTTATGTTTAGCATCCAATAGCCTTTAATACAACAAATTCAATAACCCTAACATTTGAAAAAAATGACCTTTGGAAATAAGGAATTGACTTGAGTCAATGTTGGACACAAAATTGCCCCTGCAATATTTTTCACCATGTTAGGCTTTACTGTCGCGACACCCAAGCTTTGATGTCGCGACATCCTCGACAGTAGGCACAATCATGGCTTGAAGGTTCTCTATGTCGTGTCACAAACTAACTAGTGTCTTAACATCCTCGATAGTGGCCCTAGGATCCTTCACTTCAATCATCAGCTTGGAGTCAAGATATTGGGGCTCAGTGTTGCGAAACAACATATCTACCATCGTGATTTGGCAAACTGCTCCAGGTTGGTATTTTGTTGAAGTTTTTCTCCCCTGAGGTGATGGAGAGTTGGTGTTGTGACATAAATGCATCATTGTCGCGACACCCAAAGTAGTTGATGTTTCCTCAAGGTTTGACCATAGTCATTTCCCTACACACACTCAAATAAAACATTAGTCTTCCAATGACATAGTTTTGCCAATTTGGGTATCAAATAGATTAAAAATGTAAGAAAAACTATCATTAACACTAAAAACTAAAAATTTTAAAAAACATCGAAAAGACTCGTAAATTGTTTGAGAACAAAACTCATCAAATGTTCGAGAGAGCCTAATTTGACATATCAAATTATGACAAATCAATGTTCTGTTCAGTGTTGCAACATTATATTGAACATGCCTTATTCTCCATTTTAGAGTCATAAGAAGAAGAACCCACATATTTAGCTTTAACAAAAATTTTAGAGTCATAGATTATTTACCTTTATTAATGTAATGAAATCCTCTATGGCGTGGTTCAAATCTTCTAAAAGCTAAAATTTCATCAAGCTACTCACTTTGGCCTCCAAACTTTTTCAAGACAACTTTTGAATCAACTAGCTTTTTCTTAATGGTTTTTAAATCATTGTCTTTCTCTTTAATCACTTTTTCAAGCTTTCCTTTTTCTCCCTTTAAAGTTCCCATGTCTTCTCTCAAGCTATCATTCATCTGACATACAGTTTCCAAATTTCTAATCATTTGGAAATATGCATCTTTAAGAGATCCAATGTCACAATATAATTCTTTAGATGTTTCACAAGCTATTTGGACAATGATATGAATAGGGCTTTGAACAACTGCAATAAATGCTACATAATTTCTTATCTCCTCATCAGAGTTTGAAAATTCAATTTTATCCTTCTTATCATTCCCGGTAACAATTAAGGACTTCTACTTCTTCTTGGCTTTGGCACATTCATATTGAATAAGGTCATAACCTTTGCATTTGAAACATTAAAAATCTTCTTACTTTGGATGTGAATTGTCCCCCTCCATATGAGTCTTCATTGTCCCACCAAAACATGATTTTGTTCCCTTCTTAAAGGTTCTCTTCATGCTATTTGTGAGAAAGACTAATTTCTCCTTGATCTCATTAATAGCCATCCCAATCTACTTTCCTATCTGAACAACAGGTTGAACATTGAAGGCAATGTTCTTCTTAGGTCTCGATTTGTTATGTTTTCCTTATTCTAGATTTAGCTCAAAGCTATTAAGAGAACCTATCAACTCATCCAATTTGAGAGTGGTGATATCCGAAGTTTCTTCTATTGTTATATCTTTACTAGCAAAACATTTTAACAATGACTTGATAACTTTTCTCAGCAGTTTTACCTCAGAAAAAGTTCACCAAGACAAAATGTCTCATTAGATATGTCATATCATCTAATGTAGAAATTTGAAATAGTTTCATCTTCATTCATTTTCAAAATTTCAAATTTGGTAGTCAAAATTAGTAATTTGGACATTCTTAATAAGTACACTCTCTTCATGTTGGTTTTGCAAAATAGTAGATATTTCTTTTACTAACTCATAAGTGGAAATCATCTTCAATTATTCCTCTTCATGTTGGTTTTGCAAAATAGTAGACACTTCTTTTGCTGACTCGCAAGTGGAAATCATCTTCAATTGTTCCATATCAACTCCACTGAATATAACATTTAGAGCTTGTGAGCTTCCTTGAGTAGCCTTTATTTCTTTAGCAATGTTTTGCTTCTATCCCACTCTCAACACCACCTATTATTGGAGACGAATGTGTAGTGTTTTCGACTTTCAATTGAACAACCTTCTCTGCTATCTTTGTACCCCAAGTTGCGTCAAGTGTGAGATCAAACAACATGAACCAAACACAGAACAAGGAACGATTTTAATAGGGAAGTAATTATCTTAAATAGAAACCTGTAAAAATTGTAATTCCCAAATAATATAATTTATTCTTAGAAAATAAATTCTCATTACTTTCTAGCAGAATAACAATATCTGAAACTTCTATGTAAAAACTTGTGCCAATAGATCTACCAGTATCATCTATTTATAAGTAGAGATAAGAGAATATTGATTGAATAAGTATAACACAAATAATATTCATTTAATAGAAAAATAGTCTTCTAGTCTAACTAGAAGAGGAGGCGACACACCCTCTTAATTCCTTTAGAGTTATCGACCCTCACATGTTTATGTGAGGCAAGTTGGGCCTCTCATGTATTGGGTGCAGTTATATGTGTTTCTTGGTCTTTTGACCCAACACTTCATTTAATCCAACCCAAAATTTGTTTTCTATTTTCAAAATAAGTAATATTTATTTGATTAATGAAATTAACTAAATTAATTTCTCAATTAAATAATTTTCTCAACTCAATTTTAATTCCATTAAAGTCATGACAACTTTACAGTAAAAGAATTTATGGGAAAATATATTTAATTCTCATATTCAACGGATCCATGACTAATTAATTTAATTCTATTTTCCAAACTTCATCATTTCTATTAATTTGTTTCTATATGTAATTCATTTTTTGTTTCAATGAGCTAGCAAAGAGACCGATTGGACGTATATAATTAGGGATCAAATAATACATAATTAAGTTTCAGCATCTCGTCTATTAATTATAAACTTATTTAGTCATAAAGTCATTCAATTATAGTATCGTGACTGAACTCTCCTTAATTACATACCATTACGAAAGCTTCTCAATTAGTGCTCGTCCAATGACCCATAAGCGTGTTACTCGTATAGGATATCCTCAATCTCTTTAAGATAAATTCATTCTCCTAATATAATCCTATTTTATCTCACGGTAACTAATACGCAACTCCTATCTCTCTTTCTACCTCATCCTCCACCACTGTCTGATCTTTGATGATTGCTTTGGTCTTATTTTGGGTGTTTTTAACTTTGTCTTGGATGGTAGCTTTGGACTTGTTTAAATTATGCTTGATTTGGTCGGTACATACTTGTTTTGGATGTTATGGATGATTTACTTTAGGATGTTTATGTTTTAGAATGCTTTCTCATTCATCTCTCTATTGGCTATGCATGCTTTTTCATTTCCTTTATTATTGTAGCTACTTTTGCTTTTCTTAGTGCATTTGTTTTATTCACTAAGCTTTGATCTTCAATGATTCTCTCTTGGTATATTTCACCTCATTTTATTTTCAATCTTTTTTATATAAAAAAATGGGAGAAGAATAACAAAATTTGCAAATTTGCTTAAAAGCAAAGGCATAACATAAATTTCAAATTCAAAAAGAACATTGTTAATAAGTATTGATTTTCAAAGCCTTTTTATAAATGATTTTTTGTAAAAAATAATGTATTCATAAAGTGCTTTAAAAGGTGGAGTTTAACTTGAAAATAACATTTGGTTTAAAGGAAGTTTTGCAAAGCAAATTTTTTAAAAGTTTTGTTATTTTAAAAATGGGGAGATTGTTAGTTTTGATTTTTAATTATTTTGATATAATAACTTAATTGTAAATGCTCTTAATCAAATTTGTAAAAAATATTTCAATCTTATTGAAATAAATTTTCAAGTGTTACAAACTCGAAAAAAAAAAAAAGATTCTAAATGATTTCAACTTTCTAAAAAAGTTTTTGAGAACCCTCAAGTCCTTTAAAAATACTACTGTAAACGAAGACCTGACTAGAAATGATATGGATAAAAAAAATTATGATCGTAGTGACAACTCTAGTTATTACAGTAAGGTTGATCATTTAGTTGACGTCAAAGACATTCAGAATTTCATTTCTGATGACACCTTTTTAATTAGGGATAGTAATCAGGACTATTATTCCATATATTTTGATAGTGAAAATCAAATTTTTGAGCTTAACAATGATCATTCTTTTTTGAGTGAACTAGAAAGTTTTTTTTTTTATAGTTATCATAATTCTAGTTATATGAATAATGGATTGAAAAATGATGAGCCACTTGTATGATAATGATACTAACCATGGTTGGAATAATCACATTAATAGTTGTATTGACTCTTATTTGAGTTCTCAAATCTGTATTGATAGTTCCATTTGAAGTGTTCCCAACATTGTCTCTAGACACAAGCATGTTCTCGAGACAAACATCAAAGCTAAGGTAAGCTACAATGGGTTTGGACCTGCACCCCTTGTGCACGCAAGGCAAGATTCCAAACTTAATCATTCAATCACTCTTTAAGATAGGGTTCCCATATATATACACATCTTATACTTGGTGTTTAACCAATGTGGAACCTAAGCTTTTACTTTTCCTCAACAAATATTTCCAAGTAACTTACTTTGAGTACCAATTTCTCATTTATTACTCAACCATTTTGAGCATATGATATACCGTTGTAAATGTCTCATGGAGTAGAATATGAAACCATAATTTTATGATTCAACTCTCTACCTTTACTTATTGAGAATATGCCTCAAAGTTCTCATAATATGCAATTTTTCTAATAAATTCAGACCAAACTATTATAAATTCTTGACCCCAGTTGTTTGTCATCTTCACTTAAATTTTTTAAATACCAACTTACCCTTGATAAGATTGTGAATTATAAAATGAATTTTGATATGTATATATAAATATTCATAAGTCATCCATGTTATTTTTTTTTAAAACTAAAAAAGGGATAAAATAACAAGTTATATAAACACCACTAAATATGGAGGTATGCTTTGCACGATTTCCTTTTCACGTTTAGGTTGAAGATAGGATAGAAGGAGAAAATAGTTGTGATCTACACCAAACTAGAGTCACTTAAACCAAAGAAAATTTATGCAATTTTAAGTTCTAATTGTGATAGTATTTACGTAATGATGATGGATAGACAGTATGACATATACAGGTAGTGGAATATTGACTTTTGAATGACATTTTGTATACGAATACCATTAAATAAGATCCATTGATTGTGTGTATGAGAAAGATTTTGGTGTTGGTGGAGAGTATTTGCATATAATTAGCATGGGAGTGTATATTTAAGTTATGGCTAGATGAACAAGATATTGAATTAGTATATGATGATACCTACGTTGAAGATATTATGTAAATGAGTTTGAATTGATAAGATATAATTGTAAGTGTTACTCGGAATTAAATGCGACACGTTTTATTTGGGATTATTGTTGGTTTGAATAAAAGATTTTATAGGTGTAAGCAATATGTTTATATTGATCATAGAATTGGTATGAAGGTGAGTATAAGTGTATTTGATTTATTGTAATAAAAAAGTGGATAAAGAAAAAATAATAATATTATTAAAAATTTAATAAAAATTTTTTTCTAAAAAATAACTTACTAAAATAAACATTTAATCACCGATTCATAAAAAACAGAAGATGTGAAAGCAAATAAATTTAAACTAAATTAAAAGAAATGCTCTTCGATGTCCCACAGATTTTTTTGGGGACAAGTAGCATATTTTCCATGACTCTTTCAACACTAGGCCAAGCTGCTACTCCCTATATTGCATGTGTATATTGTGCTATTGCTGTGAAAAAGGGGAAAAAAGAGTTAAAAAGCTTATGGGGAATCGAGAAAGCTACTTCATCTGTGGCATTATTAACTTAAATAAGAATCTTAATACATGATTATTGGTGATAAGATAAATTTCTTAATCAATGATGTGGATTTGCTAAGGGTTAATTCAAAAAAGAAAAGAAGAAACAATTGGGCTAACCCCCTCCTCGCCTTTTGACATTTGTGCAAAAGAAACCAATAAAAACTCACCAAATGTTTTTTTTAATTTTTTATTTAAATATAATTGAGTTTTAGCAATAACAAACAAAATGAATTTTTGAGTTCGCGATCTCAGTTCACATGTATTGCAGGAAGTTTGAATGTGGAGATCGCGAGGTCTAGCAATTGTATTATACTCGTAAATTAAAAAAAATATAATATATATAAATACTCAAATATTTCTTTTAATATGACTTAAAAAATTACTCAACAG
The DNA here is from genome assembly GCA_005393395.2 of Gossypium australe. Taxonomy (NCBI): domain Eukaryota; kingdom Viridiplantae; phylum Streptophyta; class Magnoliopsida; order Malvales; family Malvaceae; genus Gossypium; species Gossypium australe. The sequence goes on from CM016614.1 coordinate 14,500,516, forward strand.
ATTTACTTTGTGTTGTTTAGACTTATTTTAATAATTGCACTATACTAGTAAATTAAAAGAAAATTTATAATTGAGTTTCCTATATACATAATTATATATATAAAGTTTCATCATTAAAATTAAGAATTTGTCCTCAAAAGTAGTTAGAAAGTAAATCACGTTTAGTTCATTAGTTGACAATTTTATAAACTCAGATTGGATGAAAATATCCGTATGAAATTGGTTAAAGGTAGTTTTTAAAGTTGTTAGATATACATATAATAATATAATCTTAATATGAAAATAATTAATAATATAATATTTCATTTAACACAACGTTATTATCATGCATTTAAAAGTTTTACTAATGAGTTTAAGATATTGTCATTTGTCGGAGTGATATTATTTTAAATTTTTTCGTGACTTTTTTTTATTCCACACGATGATAATCAAATGATGGTTGAATTGAGTGATTAAAAGTTTGATGCTTAAGAAATGCTTCGAGTTCGAAATTTGTAAATAAAAAATTAGAGTTGAAAGGTATTTGATTTGATTCGACTTTAAATTTAATCAAAATCTAATATAATTATTATATACCAAAGTGTCTAACATACCCAAAATATAATTATATAAAGAATGAGAAATATATGAAAAATATGTGAAAAAAATGTAGGTAATTTTTTTTTAACATTAATTTCATTTAAGTCCTTATCATATTTGCTTATATATATATATATATAAAGATTAGAATTATCTATAGTTTTTCTCAACCCTTAAATAAGATTATAATACAATTCAGTACACTTCAACCCACATTTTCTTGACAATAATATTAATGTCAATCGAATTAAAACTCAATCAGAAAATAGAGGTAAGCAAAGCCAAATTAAAACTTTGACTTTCAAAGGGAAAGGCCTTCAAACATACGAAACTGATCTGAAATTCTTGTACCTTTCTATTGATTAGAAATCTTAAGAAAATGATAAACTTGAAAAAAAAAAGGGGCAAACCAAAAGAATTTTAATAAAAATTAATGTTTGCAATATCTTCTGGTTTTTAATCGTTAAAAATGACTGGTGTTTTGAATTATCTCATAATTTTATTAAATTTCTTTCTTATGAAATAATTAAGTTTGAAATATTATAAAAATAATAATTTTAATTTCATTTCTTAATTATAAGGTCGAGATTCGATTTTTAGTTATGAGAATGAAAGACATTTCAAGATTAATTATTTATCTTTTCAAAAAATATTCACGATAAAAAAAATTAATCACTGTTACTATCAATAAATACTCTAAATTCAACTAAAAAACAAGTCCAAAGATTATAGGCTACTCAACACTTTAACAGGTTTACAAATGAAAATCGAAATTACAATTTAGTAATCCTTAAAAAAATGCTTAAATACAATATTTTCAACGTGTAGTGTCTGACATTCACATGCAAGTATTACAACCTTTTAAACATTTGAGATCAACATTCCATGAAAATAAATTTAATTTGTCACTGTTGTCAGCGAAAATAATTAATTTGTGTAATTACGTATACACACACACAAACATTAGAAATCTAGGATTCTATCACACTCACTTGATGAGTTTTAAAATAATAAAAAGTAATAAAATTAATTATATTTTATAATAAGTTAATTAAATGGTTATTCTTTATTATTATATATAAGCATGAATAAAAAATGAATTGAGTTGTAATTTTTTTTTTATAATCAATGAGATATTTAGAATAAAGAGACGTGAAAATTAAAGGAAAATTTAAGTAGGCAGATTTTTTTTTTTTTTTTGTTAAGGAGAAAAAAGAAAAAGAGAGAGAAGTGAAGAAAAAATAGATATCATTTTATAAATTTAATATTCTATTTACATTATCTCAAACACCAATCATATTCAATTATTCATCACTCTCCCAATATTGATTAAAAAATATAATATTATTACACCAATGACTAACATTTTATGTTTTCAGCTGATAAATTAAATTATTAAGTATTTGAGGTCTAAAAGCAGAGAACAAAAACAATGAACATTCAACAGAAGACAAGACATCGCCTACCATTTGCTAAATGTTAGTCTTGAACTTGGGAGAGACACTCAAAATACACTCACCTTTTTTGGTTCCTTCCTCAATTATATATATAAATAAAAGATATGGTAGAATAAATATAAAATTGGATAAAGATGGAAAGTCAGCTAAATCCAAATCCAGGTATGAAAGAATGAGTAGCAACCCAAAAGTGGGTCCAAAACATATCCATCATATTCAAAGTAACAAATACATAATTAAAAAACAGAGAAATCCCTCTATAAATTTGAAAACATATTATTGATCCCAGTAGAGAAAGAAAGGAGGGATGATGGATAGGCAAAGTAAGAGGCCGAAATCAAGAGTTGTGAAAATAAATTCACAACACACTTGGGATTTCTTCATCACACAGGCTAACAATCAAGCCTGCCCTGTATGCCTTCTTTTTCCCTCTCCACATATTTTTTCCTTGTGATTTGAAGATAAAAGAAGAGGTTACAAATTTTTTTGCTTCTTTATGTCTGAAACCTATATATATGTTTGCATGCTTATATACTTATCCCTCCAAAACTGATAACTTGAAGCTATGAAATTGGCATGCATATTTGGTTTGCAGGTTATGGTACATTTTACAGCAGCTTGGTGCGTGCCTTCAGTGGCCATGAATCCTTTTTTTGAAGAACTGGCCTTGTGCTACCAAGATATTTTGTTTCTTTCTGTGGATGTGGACGATGTTAAGGTATTTCCAATCATACACACACATATAGTAACCTCAAAAATAACCAACTAATAAATTAGTTAATAAGAAATTGATATCATTTTGATTTTTTGTAGTCTATTACGGTAAAACCTGTTTTATTGGTTTATTTTAGCAGCTTTGATGAAAAAAAACACAAAACAAAAAGTTGACAAACTTTTGATATCCTTGTTACTATCTATTTTGCTCTCAATTTGCATATAGATAAGCGTCAGGATTCTCACTTTGCTTGCAATATTTGAATACGTATAGGATGTAAGGTTGTACTAAAATGCATTAAAATTAAAGAATTTAGGAAATATAAATTACTATTAATCTATGCTAGAGTTAATTTAATAGTAATTGACGAGTTAGAAAATTATTATTATGAAGATATTTCGTTTATTTTTTCTTTTTAAGTAAAATCAACAAAAATAATTGAACCCAAAATAAATTTATAAAAAAAAAAAAAAAAACCCTATAAAAGAACTAGAATCTAAGATATCAAGATTTTCAAATTCTCAACTTTACCATTTTAATCAAAACTCCATAAAAATTGTTAGAATTGTTAAATTGAAGCTTTAGACTTTGCCCCACATACACATACCTTTAACCAATGAACCAAATAGTGGAATTCAAGTGTCCAATAATCTAGTGTTATAAAAATTGTTAAGTCTCTTCATTATATGTCCTTATAATACGATTCTCACATTTCAAACATCACATATTTTTTACTATAGATAAAATTTATATGAAAACCTTAAAGAAGGATGTGTGAAATATTTGGATGTTAAATAGGAGGCAGCATCCAAGATGGAAATCACAGCAATGCCAACATTTTTGTTGATGAGGCAAGGAACTCAGATTGACAAGCTTGTTGGTGCCAATCCTGATGAAATCAAGAAAATGATTGATGCTTTTACTCCTCAGTTTCGTTCTTCTAAAATTTCTGTTTAAAAGTGGTTTTTTTTTTTTTTTTTGGTTTAATCCTTTCAATTTCTTCTTTTGTGGGTTTGGGTTTGTTTGTCTTGTGATTCTAAGGGTTGAAAATTGAAGATTTGTATTTTATTTTGATTATGTTTGAGGACATAAAAGCAAGTAATTAAATAAGTTTGTTTCTTCATGTGCAATAACTTGATAATTTTTTTATATTTGCTTTATGAAAACAACTTTGCTTTTAAATATTCTATTTTTAAAAAAAAATTAAAAAAATAGGAGACTGACATAATAGTTGTTTTTAAATTATTTTTAATGAATGACATAATCATAAATAAAAAGAATAATTATTCAAGGGTAAAGTAGTAACTTTATTTAGTTACATGTTGATTTGTTGATTAATTCATTTTTTATTTAAATTTATTGTTTTTACATAAGACAATAATTCACCAATAAAATTTCACTACATTATCAATTTTTAAAAATATGGAAATATTATTATACATCAGGCGAAGTATACGCTTTATATCAACATATACGTATGTCTGCTCACAAAGCACGAAGAATGATTGATCATATTCGTGGACGTTCCTACGAAGAAACACTTATGATATTAGAACTCATGTCTTATCGAGCATGTTATCCCATTTTTAAATTGGTTTATTCTGCAGCAACGAATGCTCATCACAATAGAGGTTTCAATGAAGCGAGTTTAGTCATTAGTCAAGTCACAGTAAATGAGGGAACTATTCTAAAAAGACTAAAACCTCAAGCTCGAGGACGGAATTATCTGATAAAAGGACCCACTTGTCATATAACTATTGGATTGAAAGATCTTGAATATATATTTAACCTACACTCCAATTCTAATTAAATTATTTAAAATTTAAAAAAATTAATTTATTATTTTATATTTATAATTTTACAAAACAAAAGTAAAAACATTACTATTAAAATTGAATAAATAACCCTCAAAGTAGAAAAGAAAAGAGGTGATAGTACAAGAAACATGAAATTCACGTTTACTAAATATTGGAGCATAGTTTATAAATAAGGTCACTAAAAGTTACCAATTGACAACTGTGTATTTGGGTCCAAATAAAAAACAGCACATGTCAAGCATCTTATGAAACTATGCACTACCATGTAGAGTGAAGGTCAAATGAGAGTGACATGAATCTACACTTGAACCTAGTGGTCTAATTACAATTTTTTATTTGGGCATGGCATGATGGCAACCCATCCTTGAATCTGGGTTGTATTTGTTTGTCTTGTATCTCAACCAGTTGAAGATGTATTTTGATTATGTTTGAAGGAATAAAAGCAAGTAAATTTGTATGTTTCTTCATGTGCAATAGTTCATATTTGTTATATTAAATTATTTAAAAGTATATAAAATCAACATTAATGATTAAACTTGCATTTAATTTCAATTTTTTCAATTTAACTATTCATCCATTTTAAAATTATAAATAAACTATTAAATATTTAGAAAATTGTAAAAATGATTGAAAAGTATAAGTGTTAGAGAATATTTTTGACATAATATCAAATTTAGTCCTCGATGCTTACATCTTTTGTCATTTCATGTTTTAAAAAAAAGTGATCATGAACATTTTTAAAAAAAAATTGAATTATTTTTTTAGTGAAAATACTAACTAAAACGTTACATTTGTAAACATAAAAGTTCATATGGTAATCCACATATACTCCATGCTAATTTATTTAATTTTTATGAGCTTTTTATATTTCTTCTTGAATTTTGAATTTTTATTTTTTTTGAATATTTTATGGTTTTAAAATTATTTGTTGAGAAGTAAATATGGAGCCGCACCAACATCTTTATTAAAAAAAATGATTTAATTATTATTAAAAGGTTAATGACTAAATTTAGCTAAAAATAATAATAATCAAATTCACAAATTATGCAAATTTTTTTTTAATATTCTTAATTTAAAATTTTGCTGATTGTTCTTGTTTGGAGAAACAAATTGAATGAAGAAAACCGGTAAAACTCAATTTATTACATAATCTATACAAATGAGCTTAGTTTTGTCTCAGTTTAAAGATAATATTGTTGGTGTGATACAAATAGCTATAGGGCTTGTAATCAAATGGACTCATTAATGGGAGGACCCAAAACTAGTTAACTTCTCGAGGTCCTCTCTCGCATAAAAAATAATAAAACAGGTGGCTCGCCCCACTGATTGCCACCATTAAGATTATGGGAAAAGAGAGAGGAAGAGTTTTAGGCAATTCAAAGCGACATCTTTAACACATTTCTAAAGATCAAAACAAGTTCTTCATCATGCCTTCCAAGTTCCAACAATAGTATGGTTTTTAATCTTTATCTTGATTATGTCTCATGTCACTATATTTTGATTTTACTTAAGATTATCATTTAAATAAAAGATATTATGTGGCATCAAAGTTAGATTCAAAATCTGTTACTAATCCTATTAGTTATTTCTCATATCTGAAAGAGAGTTCTCTATTCAACAATACTTGCATCGGTGGGTATAATCAAATTAAACACAAAGTTTATTTAATTCATTTATGTTCATAAATAAATTCGTTTAAAGCTTATTTAATAAATTATTTAAAATTTATTTATTATTTCATTAGTATATATTAATAAAATTATTATTATTAATATTTATATTTAACTATTTTATATGGAAAAGATTATATATTGTTTATTTATTATTATTCTTGTTTAACTTGAACGAATAAATATAAAACACATCATTACAATAAATAAACACAAACAAAACATTGATTTAAACTCGGTTGATTTAAGTTGACATGAAAGAAAAGACAAATCTTAAATACAAGACATTGATATGATTGAACAATAAACACACTTCTCAGAAAAATGATTGAGCAATAAACATGAAATACACGCTTCCATCAAAATTTGAGCTAAGTTGCCCCCAACTGACCTTTTGAACCCTAAAATAGCCCAAATAAAATATTCCAATTGAACAGGCCTGTCTGCCTGCCACCTACCTCCATTCCCCAACATTTTCCACCATTCTTCCCCCCACACCCATTCCTTCATTTTCTCTCTTAACAAACCCTTCTTCAAAGCCGGAATATCTACCCTAACACTTCAGTCTTTCCGGCCAAGATCAAAGTCGGCGGAGAATGGTGTCCCCTGAAAACTCCAATTATTGGTCTCACTTCGATTATGCTACCTTGATCGACGATATCCCTGTCCCTGATGATCCTTATGCCGGTTTTGCTTGGTCTACGCAGCCAATCGACGCCCCTTCTAATGTTGTCAGGTATCCTCCTGGGAAATCTCTGCCTTTTCTCCCTATTTTTTCTTATTTTCGATTAGGGTTGAGATTTTTTTTATTTGATTGTTTGGCCTTGTGGGATTATTTTAACCGTATGGGGATTTTATTTTGTTTTCATATGATTGGGTTTCATGGAAATTTTCTTAAAGTTTCGATTTTGCACCTGTTTTCTTGGAGAAGTTATGAGATTTTTGTGTGTGGGCAGTAAATCTTTTTTAAGAGTAAATTATGTAAAATGTTTGGGTTTTTATCTTAGATTCGTGAACTTAGTTCTTTTAAGGGATTTTATTGTTAGATTGTTATTTAAAAAGGTTATTAGTTTATTTTATTTTTTCTGAAAATCTAGTGCCGAGGATTGATAAATTTCATCTATGCTTCATCTTAGCCAACGGTTTAGATTCTCTGAACTAGACAAGGAGGCACTATGTTTCAAGTAGCTTGTTAAGTCTTGCATTTGCTCAAGACTCTGCTGTTCGTTTGTATGTTATAATACTTGAAATCGGATTTATTGAATGCTCCTATGTTGAGAGATGTGGTTTTCCTTCCATTTTTTATTCATGCTCTCATGTATCATACATTCTATCAATTGCTTGGTTTGAAAGGATTTTGCGTTTTAAACCTTAAATACAATTTTTCATGTACTGGGTTTTGTGGTCAAACTTCTCTTTGAAACCAAAGCAATGTTATTATTGGAATTTGGAAGTAGAATTGGTTGAGTAACCATGTTTTCTAAAAATCCTTAACCCCCCCCCCCAAAAAAAAAAAAAAAAAAATAAATCTGGAAACAAAATTTGTTGCAAACTGGAGCTGTTGAGACCTGAGGATGCTGTAGGCTTGTTCCTTTGCAGCGTGTTACTGTGCAATAACAGTGTTGATGTGCACTTCATTAGGCTTATTCTTTTTACTGAATATGGGATTTTATTCTGTGCTTCTCGAGTCTTTGAGATATTTATGGAATTAGAATTCTGATCCATTGGGAGGGTAGGAGTGTGTCTTGACTAACATTCTGGAATAGGTCAGTGGGAGCCTAATTGAGGTCTTTGGTCAATGGTCCTCACTCCCATGTGCTCCTGTGTTTTGTGCTTTGTCCACCACACCGAGAAACCTTGGTTCTGAAATGGCTTATAATGTAAGCAGATGTTGCCATTATTATCTTAATGTGTTTTGGGATTTTAATTTTGGCAGATTTATAACTTCCATTCCAGTTTTAGATCTTCCAATTCGTTGTTTGTTTTCATTTAACCTTGGCTGAAATGTCATACTTCAATACAATTGGCAAGCTAGAGGGGGCACCCGGGGGGGGGGGTAGTGGTTCTTGTACCTTTTGACTTCGATATTTTTCTGCGTTTCTTTCTCCTATCTTGTAACTTTTCTTTATTGTCGGTTATGATATGTTCCTAGTGTGGAAATTGATGGCTCATTTGGAGATTCAGACGGTCTCAAGGAATCTGGTTCAAAGAAGAGGTAATGTTCTGTTCTGTCTTTTCAAGCTCTTTATGATCTGGTAATAATTTTTTCTAAAAAGAATTAAAATATATATCACCCGTTCCACTTCCTCATTTATTCCCTCATATCTGTGTTTTGAAAAACAATTTAATCAGTGGACACTTCTTTGGGGCTTAGAATATCTTTACTAAAGGAATAATATAAAAATATTCCAAACTTTTTAGGCCATGAGATATTGAGTAGACAAAAAGTAAAAATACATAGGGGCATTTATGTTACCAAAAAAAAGGGGCATTTACTTTTGAGGAGATAAAGCATTTTCATTTATCTTAGCTTTTAAGCTGCTGCGATACAATATAGTTCGTCAAGTATGCAGCAATTCATGTCCTTCAATGAAATTATTTAGATGTAGCATGAGCTTGAGAATCTTTTCAATATTCCTTCTGTTATATTATTGACATAATTGACTCTGAATCTACAATTGTATCAATTACAAAAGCAAACTGACCTGACACGAGTTTAATATCAGAGGAATCTCATCTCTTATTCCATTTCTGTTGCAGGGTTAGGTCCGAATCATGCAATGCATCTAGCTCCAAAGCATGTAGGGAGAAGTTGCGTAGAGATAGGCTAAATGACAAGTACTTGCATCTCCCTTCTTTTGCCTTTTCTTTGCTTTGCTTTTTTTCCCCTTCCAAGCGTCAATATTTCAAAACTGCGTAATAACAGGTTTATGGAGTTGGGTTCTATCTTGGAACCTGGAAGGCCTCCCAAAACTGATAAGTCTGCTATTTTGATTGATGCTGTCCGAATGGTGACCCAGTTACGAGGTGAAGCCCAGAAATTGAAGGATTCAAATACTAGTCTACAGGAAAGGATTAAAGAGTTGAAGGTGAGGCTGCTTTGAGTGTCTTTTTTGGAAAAAAGAAAGTCGGAATCTTTAGCATGCAATTTTATATTTGGAAACTGCTGGTGTTGTGAAAATAATTAAAGAAGTATCAATTATATCCACTGCATCATATTAAACTGGACTTTCTCTTTTTAGGCTGAAAAGAATGAGCTTCGTGACGAAAAGCAAAGGCTGAAGGCAGAGAAAGAAAGGCTGGAGCTGCAACTCAAAGCAATGAATGCACAACCTAGCTTCATGCCACCCGCACCACCAGCAATCCCTGCATTTGCTGCGGCTCCAGGTCAAGCTCCTGGGAACAAGTTGGTACCTCTCATTGGTTATCCTGGAGTTGCAATGTGGCAGTTCATGCCGCCTGCAGCAGTGGATACTTCACAGGACCATGTCCTCCGCCCACCGGTTGCCTAAGTTGGCAACCAACAATGATTGGGGTTGCATTTTGATGCAAACAAGGGTATAAGTTAATGTTCTGGGCTGTTTAGATTCACTGAAGTTTTTCTAACTGGCTTTGTTGGGTGACTGTCATTGTACTCCTACGATTTGGTGCTGGTAATCGCATGTAAATTTCTAATAAGTTAAACTGGCAACCTTTGTTTCTCTTTGTGTTCTAGGTTAAGGCTAGGTACTCATGTCTGCAAAACAATTTGTTTTGTGCTCAATTTTTATAATTGATTTTACTTTGCTTCTATTAGGAGCATATTAATATCTAATTTAATCACATTCAATTATTTTGTTTTACAAATATTAATTCTTATTTATTAATACCCATCTTTTTAATAAAAAAGTTAAATAGGGAAATAAATAAACAAAAAAAAATGTTAATATTTAATGCAAATTTTATGTTAATAATTAAAAACTTAATTATTATTCAGGAAATAAATAAAAAAGACCTAATTAATATTTTAATTAAAGATACCTTTTATTACTATTATTATTTTCGGTTTTGAAATCCCACTTCTTGATAATGTTTGATTTTCCTTCTTGTAAGGCTGCAAAATGCCCACATTACCTTATCTTTTTACACATCTTTCAACTACCTCTGCTCAAAGTATCAAAATTCAGTACACCTACAGATATGGCATCTACTTTTCTCAAACTTCATCTTCAAACCTCTAAAACCCAGATACCATTCTCTCCCACGCACCCAAACTATCATTCCCATCTCTCTTTCATCAACCCAAATGCCTCCTACAACCACAAGTTCCCCACTCTAACACTACATGCATCACTTATTTCCCCTTCTACACCTCCCTCATCCAGAGAAGAAGCCATTCTCCAAGCCAAAACATGCCTTTCCACCTGCTTGGAGAAGCCTCTCAACAATCCCAAGCTAGTAGGCAAGCTCAAGAAGCTAAAACAACCCAGGTTTCAAGTTGAAATCCCACTCATTGATGACTCTCCATCATCTCTAGCTCAACTAGCTCTAGACATCTTTAAAGATATGGCACTCAAAAGGAAAGGTTCTTTAGTTGAGATTTTAGTTCTTTGGCCTGATGTTCGTTTAAAAGAAGCTGGAATTCAAGCTTTTGAATCATCCTCCTCGTTGAGCCATATTGAACATATTGACTTACCTTCAGTTAGCAAAAATAATAGAATTCTGAGTCCTTCAGATGTAGCTGTCTTTTTGGCCCCTGAGCCATCGCAGCTTGCTCTTATCAAAGCAATATCTGACAGCTTGTATCCAAAGCCATTGGTGATTTTCAATCCTAAATGGGGTTCTGAGGAAGAGAATGGCTTTGGTGATTTGAAAGGATTTGTAGGATCTTTTGAAGTGATCTATTCATTTATGGGCTTAGAAGTCAGGGGTGTTTTGAGTAAAAGGAAAGGAATGGTTTTCAAGTGTGTGAGAGATGGGGTTTTGAGTGGAGAGCAATGGTCGGTCCTCGTTGAAGAAGATGGTGAATTGAAGGTAGTTTCAAGGTTCAAATCAAGACCAGGCATTGAGGAAGTTGAGAATGTGTTGTATAATTTGATGGCTATTAATTCTCCCATTACAAAATCTGCCAAGTTCTTGAGGGATTTGGTCTCTAATGTTACAGGAAAAAAGTAAGTTTAGTTGAAAATTTTCCAAGTTTTACAGGGCTTATCTATTGAGCTTTCCCATGCATGGGTAGCTTGCTGTCTACTTACGACTACTAGTTTTAATGAATTTGTGCTTCTCTGATTTTGATTTTCTCATATACTTTTTCTATATTCATTGAGATTAATAATTTCTTTTGTGTGTATTTTGGTATAAGAATTTTCCTATCCCTTAACTCCCTGGATATGGAGGTTTGCCGTCAGAAATGGACATAGGGAATAGAAATTTGAAAAGAATGGTGTCATTGGCAAAGTGGACAACGAGAATATTTTTTCAATTTGATTAACAAATTTATTTCAGTTTTTTGGTGAATAAAAAAGGATTTGGAATATTGACAATAAAGTCGTTGCTAAAGAGCGATTAAAAATTGCAGATCTCCAATGCTGACATACATATATATAGTGCAATGGACATATCAAGCAGGTAAACTTGCCTTGTAGCTCAAAAAGGCAGCAACCTGTTATACTAGTTGGTGTTTGATGGTTGAATCCTTCAACTTGATGTTATAGCTCACCACCCACTTATGAATATCCAAAATGCAGCTTTGCTTATTCAATTGATAATTAATAATTCAGTATTGACTTACATTACAGGTTTTGTAGTTCCCATGTAAAATCACAAACCTCAGCCTTTCTTATTATGATTTTTCTTTTATTAATAAATATCACAGTTTTCATTATCTAATTTCATGTTTAGTTGGTTAATACCAGGTATATTTGGAAGCTTTAATCTTTTACCTCAATACGGTATGAAATTAGAGAAAGAGAGAGATCATCATAAGGGAAGAACAGTTTGACAAAAAAATATAAAAAGGGCAGAAGCCTGTTGGTGTTATGACTTTCAGAATCTGTATTGTAAGGCCTTGAATTTGCAAAGAACTCTCTCCCACTTATCTTCTTTCTCATATACAAACATGTATATTTTTATCATCATTATCGTCACTCACTATATACTCTCAAAATGTCTTTGTTAAGAAGCTCTAATATGACATCCATTTATGAACTTATCCGAGAAATCGATGTACTTAGCCCACAATGGTCGGAGTTGAGGGAAGGCTATGTCGAGCCAAGGCTTTGCTCTGCCATTGAAATGGATGACCCCAGCTGACTCAGCATCAGCTAATGTTGTATTATCTTGGTACCCCAATCCCAACATGTGCCAAAATGGATCAATCACATGAACATGCCCATAGAATGCTATTAAACCAGGGGGTAATGTTCCTAGTTGCCACAAACTGAGGTCTGATTTGAAATTCTGCAGGTACCATTGAAATTAATCCCCACATTTATCTGTTAGATACTAAAATCAAAGTGTATATATGTACGTATATTACCTCTTCAAGCCAGTGATAGTATGTGAGGCTAATATTTGTCTTCCTCCAGGCCTCGAGATCGAAAATGTTCATGCCATATGCCCATGCACATTCGTTAGGGTCAAAATTCTTTGCGATCAAAGGATGGGAGAAGTTGAGATAGCTCTTGAACCGCTTCGACATGACGAACGAGTCTTCACCCCTACATGTCTCCACTGCTCCATTAACTTTTCCATTCATATCGATGTCCCACAGAGGTGAAAGATCGGTTTGAATCACGATGTCATCGTCTAGGAAGACTACCTTGTTAAGGCTCGGAAACAACTGCAAAGAAAACGGAGCTGAGTAAAGGCCATTTACTACTTGTCACTATATCCTCCCTTTCCATCTACTTAAACTAACAAAATGTAGTTCATTTATTACCTCTGGTAAATGTATCCGAATGTGATTCATCAAGGAGTTGTACTTAGGACTGAGTGCTTGTAGTTTCGCGGCGATAACTTGAGGCTTCTCAGTGTTATTCGCTACGATTGCAGATGATCCCCCTCTGAACTGTGACCTTACTCTTTGATCCTTTTCCATTGCTTCCAAAACAGGAACCTTCCCTTTTGAAAGCCAATCGAATTGATGCAAAGCCTTGACCTCAATTATAGCAGGGTCTAAAGGATGCAATGAGAACCAGGCCTGCATAGGGGAGTAAGTTTTCCTATCTGTTATAATGTGCAGCACGAATTTTTCGGGGCGTAACGCGTTTTTAACAAGGGATGTCGCGACGACCGAGGCTGCAAGCACATTATCTGAGGCAAGGACAAAGTGGAAGTAAGAGTTATCGACAAGGGCCGGGACGAGTTCGGCCGAAGGGAGTTGGAGGCGAGCGGCTGCATTGTTGGAGTGTTCATTGGCTAGCTTTAGGGCTAAGCAATGAAGCTGTTTCGGTATGCTGCTCGATGCTACATGGCGATACAAATATTCTTGGATTTTGGCTGTTCTGGTTCTTTGTTCAAGTAGAGCTATCTGAAAAACAAATGCCAAATTGTTCATTAGCTTAAATGATATCTTCATTAATTAACTACAATATATGTATTCAAGTGAATAATACCATTTCTCTAAGCCTTAGAGCAAAGGCTTTTGCATCTGATCTGCTTTGTTTCATTTCAGACATAAACTCTTGTAATGTCTGAGGAACATCAGTTTTTCCTTGTACATCATCTTTGCTTACTGGTTCTTCTAGGATTCGGTATATCACCTCTGGGACCTATTGCAATAAACCTCAACCTTATTACTTAAGCAAAGAACAACAATAACAAAAACAATTTTTCAAAAAGAAAAGCAAATATTTTAATGAAAATAATTTGTTAATAACTAGAATGAGAGTAGGAATTTACATTTGATTCTATCCTTCTTCCCAAGATCCTTGGTCCTATTCTTTTTCCCAAGCAACCTACCATAAAAAAAAAAAAAAGAACAGTAATTAATTTAAAAAAAAAACAAATATCTTGTCATTATTATTGCTTTACTATACTTGTATGAAGTATTTTTGTATTTGTTTTTTTCTTGCTAAGGATTAGGTGGCGAAAACAAAAACTGTTAATTAACCGACCATCTACAGGAAGAAATAATATCTAAAGTACTTTCACATGCTTAATGGTGATCTATAGGAAGTGAGCATAGGCATGCATACATACATTGATATAATATATATATATGTCATACACAAAGATATCCTAAATAAATATGATGGCAAATCAAGGGCACTTTTTTAAATGCAGCTATATCACTTTGTATATCTCTCAATTTTTTTCTCTCTCTCTGGCTATGGATAATCATAGAAATCACAATGCCAGCTTCGGCATTTTCAAAGCACATCATATAAAAAATTTTATGTTAAAAAAGTCATACATAGGAATTGCTTTAAAAGAATATTGTTTTCAAGTTTAGTGATATATTGTACATATATATATATATTTAAGTATAAAATTCATGTTACTGGTAACATTATCCTATATGAAATTTTTTTCCAGGTTTTTTTGTTTATTTATCTGATATCTGTAACATTGGAACTTGAAATTTAATAGAAGACAAGGGAAAGCTTACCAATGGTGGAACACTTGGGATGATCTCCATCAATGCTATCAATAGTTGACAAAACAAAGACAAAGCGGAGAAGGAATGTGAAGAAGAGAAGTGAGTAGAAAAGCATTCGATAAGAAACCTTTCTGGAACCAACCTTCACTTTTATGAATTCTCTAACACCTTTCCCTGGAAGTACTGTTACATGTCTCAAACTTGGCGAGATATGAAGCTGCATGGTTTAATATCTTGTGTTACAAAAAAAAACCCAAAGAACCAAAACACCAAACAAAAAGAAGCCTGTGGGATGATCCTCTAACAGTTGTTTAGGGAAATGGTATGGAGACGAAGGTGAAGAAGGAGGAGGGATGAAACGAGGCAAGTAAGGAAATGGTGTAAAAAAAGGAAGGATTTGAAAGGGGTGTGTTTTAAATTGTAGCTGTCAGTTACCTAACCTTGCTTAACATAGAGGCTAAATATATAATATACACAAAGCCATGGGAGTAGTAAGTTTAAGAAGAGGGGGGGTTGTTAAAAGAGAAAAAGACATGGGACTTTGTTCTTGTTGAAGTTTGGAGGTTTGGCTTGGTTTTCAAGTAGGGGAGTTGAGAGATCATCAAAAATAGAAACTTCAAAGAAAATAAATTAAAAGAAAAAAAATATTCTTTTGTTTGGTGTTACTTAGCTTTGCCTGTACATGAAGGTTTACGTTATTACGGGTTACATCCATAAATAAATGGTCAAATTCTACTATTAGTCCTTGTATTATTAGTAAGATATGAATTTAGTTCTTGTATTATAATTTGGTCATTTTAATTCATACACTTTGCGAATTTTAAAATTTTAGTAATAATTCAAATAGTAACGGTTAAATTCGTTATGCCAAAGTATCCTATTAGTCCCCTACTATGTGTAAGTTATGGATTTAATTTGTATTCTCCAATTTGACCATTTTTAATTTTTACACTTTTTTGAATTTTGAAATTTCATTCATTTCTCAAATGGTGGTCACTGAATTAATTAACTAAAATAATGTGACTCTTTTAGGTATTTTGTAGAAATAGCAACTTCACATGGCATTACATATCTGATCATATGTTTTCAGTATAAGATACTAAAAATAGCATAATTTATAACTTAACGACTATTTGGGTCAATATTAAAATTTCAAATTTTGAAAAGTGTAATAACTAAAAATAATCAAACTAAAATATAAAAACTAAATTCACAAGGGATTAATAATAAAATTTGACCTAAATAAATCAATTTATTAAAAAAAATCAAAATCCATTAGATTATTCTATTTTAGGTGAATAGTGTGCAGGGCATGGCATCATTGCTCTTTGTACGCCAATAGGGAAATAGAGTTGTTCATTATCTGGCTAATATAAATTTAAGAAGAGATCATTTATTAATGTTTGATCTGATTGTTAATATTCAATAAAGAGTTACGATATTTTGATAAAAAGTTTAGATTAATTTTGTATTTTAAAAGTTAAAAATTAAAATTATTTTATTTTCTGATTTAGTTTATATTTTTAGTCAAAATTTGTCAATAACATATTTATTTTGTCAAAATAATTTAATCAAAATGCAAAAAAAAAAAAAAACTTGACGTAAAATACTGCTCATGTTAATAATTAAATTAAAATTTTTTAATTGAATTGATTTTAAAATTTAAGAAGTAAGGATTAAATTTTAAATTTAGCCAACTTATAAGGATGGACAACATATTTAAGCTTTTTTTTTTTTTTGACAGTACAGAATTTCTGAAAGGAAAATGACATTCTCTAACACCTGGGGGTATGAATCAAAGGGAGTTTGGTTGTTGGAATGAAAACTCAGCAACATCTACTTCATTTTTTTGTATTATATATATTAAAACAATGATTGGCCAAAATCTTGACTGAGAGTTAGTCTAGTCAGGATTTCAATGTTTTAATGTTTTTTAGGAGATAAAAATTAAATTAATTGGCTTGAAGGGTGTGTATATCAAATAAATTATATTTATATAACATTTTGAATTTATGAACATCATATGGTAAAATTAACACTATTACAATAACTTTCAATTTTGAATCATATAATAGTCATAACCATAGTCAATGTATAGATTTTAATATTTTTTATATATTATTTTCATGTAATTTAATATTTTGATTATTTTTCACATTTAATTTGTATTATATAATTATGATGGGTTCGAAATTGTCAAGTCTAATTAATCACATTCAAATATATCTAAATTATATCATAATAGAATTACTAAATATTTTACTTATATGTTTTTTCATTTTTAAAATTTATTATAACTTAACAATTTAAATCTAATAACACCAACATTTATCTAGATTTAAAAATTATAAACATGGAATATAATTACACTACGTAAAATATGATACAATTTAATACATTAACAACATATACGTACATATATTACAATATGTAACATAAACTATTAACAAGAAAAAAATTTATATAAATATTTAGATAGACAATAATTTTCTATTGGTATTTTTGTAATGGAATAAGATAAAGAAAATATCTTGGCTTGGAAAACTTTATCAAGAAAGAAAATGAAGGGGGGAAATTGTTGCAGAGAGGGAACTCTAATTCTTGTTTTTCTTTGTTTGTATCCATAATACATGATTTTATACAATAATTGTTCGTAACTAATTGCCAATAACAATTGTAAAGTAATTTATTAAGACTAATTGTACTCAACTGATAAATTAATTGTCAACAGACCTTTAATAGCTATTTAGCTAGCATAGCTAACTCTATCGTCTCCTTTTGCACTAGCGGAGTGTAGTAGAGACCCAAATGGGTCATGTGTAACAACCCGTTTTCAGTTAAATCGGAACAGTAGTTTCAGGACCACAAATTCGAGTTAGAAAGAAAAAATATATTTTAATATTATTGCATGGTCTGCAGTATGATAAGAATAACATATGAAAATTTCGTTAAGAAAATTTTTATCGATTACATGTTTAATTGTGGAAAGGACCAAATCGCATAAAATGCAAAAGTTGAGTTCTAGTATCTATAAGTATCAAATAGCTATGGAATTCAAAATTTGAGGTCTTTATATGGTAATTAGACCATTAAGAGAAGTTAGTAGATAATTATGGTGATTCATCCATGGAAATTTAATTAAAGGAAAGGATGAAATTAGAAAGTTAAAAAATTAAAAGATGATAAGTTAATTAAATAAAAGAAAATATCATTTTGTCATCATCTTCCCCAAATTTTCTATGAAAACCCTAGCTAAGAGAAAAGAATTCAAGCAAGCTTAATTAGGTAAGTAATCTTGTCTCGTTTTTAGTAATTTTTACATTTTCGAGATCGTAATAACCCAATCTATCTATTTTGGGCATCAATTTGCAAAGTTATCAAAGTATTAAATTTTTCTATGGATGAGTATGCTAAAACTTTGAAATTTATGGTAGAAAATGAAAGGTTGTTGATAGATAAACAACTATTGTAAATGAAATTTCCATGAAAATTGTGATTTAAGGATTAAATTGAAAAGATGTAAAATTTATGGAAAATTTCTTATTTTTTATGAAATACATGGACTATTATTATATGTACAATTTAGTTAGGTTTGGAATAAGGATTAAATTGTATGAATTTAATTTTCCGAGCCTAGGGATGAAATTAGAATTAGTTAAAAGTATAGGGGCAAAATGATACTTTTGCCTAAGATGTAAATTGGATTGAATTGAATATGAAATGTGTTAAATTGATGTTAAATTCATTTATATAGATCCGGAAAGATCAAATAAAGAGTTAGATTGAGGAAAATAAAAAAGTATCAGATTAGTAGATCTTTGTATACGAGCAAGTGACGAGGTAAGTTTGCGTAACTAAATTGTGTATATTTATATGCTTGAATTAAATGTTGTGTATGTGAATTGTATAATGCCAAATATATGAAATTGGTTACATATCCGACAAAGCCCAATAAATATTAGATCTTGTTTGAATAATGGAATTCGATGGATACAATATTTCCGATTGATTGTGGTCCTGCATATGTTGCGGACACACCACAGCTCCTATGAGCATCCCGTTATAAGCCCTCTTGAGCTTTCCGTTATATGGTTCCTGCGAGCATCTTGATCGGTGGTGATCTTGCATGTGTTGCGGACTATCGCAGCTCTTTGTGAGCGTCCTGTTATATGATTGGTTGTGATCCTGCATATACTGTGGATACAAACGCAACTCTTTATGAGCGTCCTGATATGGCTCGCTTGAACTTCCTGCTATATGGCTATCCGAAGCTCCCTGATAATAACTCTTCGGAGTTACCTGTTAAGCTCAATGAGCTTCCTGTTTTAAACTCTTATGAGTTTCCTTTTATATAGCCCAAATAAACTTCCTGGTAGGCTCTTTGTGAGCTTCCTGTTATACATGACTTGAGAGAGGATTTCCCGATTATGTGCTTTAAAGAGCACTCTTGAAAAATGAATTAACAGATTATAGTTTTGTACACTTCGAGTGTACTACATGTGTATCCATCGATATTTTAAATAAATTCAATAGGTAAAGTTATGACATAGTTAAACTGAGCTTAAGATGATTTGTCATGGAAATGCACATGTTAAATGGAAATATGATATGAAAAGCATATGTATATAAAAGTTATTACATGATGAGCTCCTCCTTAATTCTTGATGTTTACATGTGATACATGACTAACAAGTTTCTTGAGATTATATGTGTTAGGCAAATTACGAAATTTCTTTGGATGAATTTTGTATGCTTATCTTAAATGTAAATGAGTGGTAAGTAAATTTTCTGTTATACAAACTTACTAAGCATTATATGCTTACTCTATTTATTTTCCTCTGTTTCATAATGCTCGGAGGCTCGTAAAGGTTGGAAGTCTGTCGGAGCATCATCACACTATCCATCAGCTCATTTTGGTATAAATAGCAAACATAATTTGGTATAATGGCATGTATAGGCTAATGTTAGCCAATAAGGGTATGTAAATGGTTGATTGAATCTAGCCATTGGAATGGCTAGTGATGGCATGTTTGATGTTTATGTATAAGGTTATATTTCATGTTTATTATATGTGTACTTAATATGGTTAGATTGAATTTTGGTAAATTTACATGATTACATAATTAGGTAAGTTTGAATACATGAACCTATGTGATGATATATCATGCACAATACTTGTATTTGGCTGGGTTTAAATGTCTTGAAATGGTTGGTGAAAGTGCTTAAATGTTGTTGTAGATGGAAGGCAAAATAGGTGAGAAATATAGCCTTGAAAATGGCCTATTTTCGTCCACACGGGCAGAGACACGGGCGTGTGTCCTAGCCGTGTGTGACAGACGACCATGTGCACGGGCGTGTGGTTTGGCCGTGTGTAGGGGTGAGCAAAATCCGACTCGATTCGAAAAATTCGATAAAAAATTTAAATTTTGAATTAAATAGTTCGAGTTATTCGAGTTACTCGGATCAACTCGAAAAAAATTCAAATTTTTCGGTTTAACTCGGATATGAATTACACAATTCGAGTTATCCGAAAATCCGAATAAGAAATGACAAAACTACGTCGTTTTGATAAATTTTAACTTTTAAATTTAAATTTTTTCTCATCAGCCTTAAGCCCTTAACTTAAGCTTAGTTTCTTTCTGTCGTTCCAAATTCCCACCCCTCCCCCCCAATTTTTCCTTTCTTCTTTACTCAAATATTTTAATTCCTTCCAGTTCCCCGCACCTTTCGTCCGCTCTTCCATTTGTTTAATATTTGCTGATTTCTTGCTTTGTCCCACGAGGCCACGACTACGGTTCCACTGTCCACAGGCCAAAACCAAGGTTCCACAGGCTACAACCACCATCAGTTGTTTAAGGTGAGATTGTATATATTTTTTTTTTTTGGTTTTGTGCATGTGAGTGAGTGAGTGAGTGTTTTTACTTTTTAGTTTTCACCTTTATATTCTAAAAACAATTATTGTTCTCTTTTTGAAGCTTCTTCTTACTCCTTACGGCAAGAAATAGCAAATAGAAAATCGAAAACGTACATAGCTGTTCCAGCTAAAACACTTGGAATAGTTCTACCACTTCTACTAGGAGTAGCCTTTTTAGTGCTAGCTAAAGGTAAAGTACTGGCTTTTGTGCAACGTCGAAAGGGTCCTGATGTAGTGGGATTGTTTGGATTGTTACAACCTTTAGCAGATGGTTTGAAATTGATTCTAAAAGAACCTATTTCACCAAGTAGTGCAGAGACAATTTCAAACTACAACGAGTTTTACTGTTCCAGACCAAATTAATGAACTGAAACCAGGCAACATGAAACGAAAAGAATCCAAATCATAAGGTGCCAAAAGTAATTCCTATGGCGCAATGCTAATGCTGCAGCTTATGCTAACTCACTTTTAATGTTTTTTTTTTCTAAAATCTTAAGCTTTTCTTTGTAAAGCTTCAAGAGATCGGGTGCTTTGTTTAAGAAACAGTCAACAAACATCCTAATGAACACCTTTTCCGATGTGTCAAACAATACAGACAATTTTAAGTCATTAACCAAACATTGTGATAACAATTCTCGAGCAAACAAAGCCCTTGGGACAATATTCTTCCTGAAGCTCTGCCTTAAAATACTCGGTTGTTTCGCAATAAGAGTCGAACTATAGCCCATTTTGTTCACGAGAAAATCCATTATAGCCAATAGTGCTAATCTTTGAATTTGATTATCAATGCTAGAGGGAATCCCAACTGAGTTAACTCATCACACATTTAACAATTGTTTGATTTAAGGATCTGTTTTTACTAATCAAAGTTTCCATGTTTTTGTTATTCTTTCTCATTATTCCAGGTTAATTAAATTAACCATTATTAGCAAGTTTAATTTCATTTAAGTCATGCATATATATACCATTATTAGCAAGTTTAGCTTCATTTAAGTCAAGCATATTATATATATATATATATATATATATATATATATATATATAATGCATATATACTGCAGTACTGCTTAGCTTCATTAAGTCATGCGCATATATAAATCAATACATATATATACTGTTTTGCTTCATTTAAGGCATACGCATATATATATTAATGCATATATTATATATTCTGTTTAGCTTCATTTAAGTCATGCATATTATATATATATATTATAAAAACCAATTCAAATTAAATTAATCAACTCTTTAAATAAATTAATTTTGCAAAAGCAAAAAGAAACAGACCTTTAACTTGTTGATGCCTAATAATGTTATGTTTATTACATTTACTTAAATAGTATGTGACAAACGTGATGGAATTTTAATTCATTCAATTTATATTCCTAAACATGTGGATGAGAATGATTTTTAGGCTAAAATAAGTTGTTTCTATCCATTATAAATATTAGTTGAAATAATTGGAAATCTCACTTTAATCTCCCAAAAGAAGTGTTATGGACTTACGGCTTCTTTCATCTTTGACTATTGATTTATTTTATATTATTTATTGTAAATTTTATTTCTTTTTATTATTATTTATGTGAACCACAACTCTTCAAATAAGAGTTTTAAAATTTTGGCTTTTTATTCTCATTTTTTTTAAACTTTTGGTAGGTTTGCTCAATTATATGTTCCGTTAATTTATTCGATAAGTTAAATTAGTATATTTTATAAGTAAGTTACTCTATTGTTTTTGTTTTGAGTTAATTTTGAACGCTTTAATTTGAATTGTTGATGGATATTTGTGTGGAACATATCTATTAGTATAAAACTTTGATGGAATTATGACCTTTGACTATTTTGTAATTTTAATTGATTATATTTATTTTTGTAGATGAATGACTCAATATCATCCCAAAAGTCCCAAAGCAAAAAAGCATTACAAGAAGCTACACCTACTTCTCCTATTAAAGTTGTTCGCATAACAAAGAAAGGAAATACTAGAAGAAAGACCAAACCAAGGGCACCTTGTTGGCAACATTTCAGCAAATACTCAACAGAAGATGTGGAGAATAGGGCAAAGTGTAATGGAAACCGAGGTTTCTACCACCAATCTAAATAACCATTTGAAGACTTGCTCAAGAAAACCCCGAGGTAGTACCTCTAATCTTAAGCAAGCAGAACTTGCATTTACAAAATCTAGCCAAAAAAAATGTAGATTTGTCAATTTGGGTGTTTAATCAAGATGACATTAAAAATGCATTGATTAATATGATCATTGTGGATGAATTGCCTTTTAAATTTGTGGAAGGGGAGGGTTTTAAGTTCTTTATTTCTATAGCATGCCCAAGGTTTCATCTTCCATCTCATTTGACAATTAGAAAAGGTTGTCTTGATTTGTTTAATTCCATGAAGAATACATTAAAGCAATCTTTTCAAAAAGACACAAGTAGAATTTGTTTGACGACAGACACTTGAACGTCATTGCAAAGGATATCCTACATGGTTCTAACAGCTCATTGGATAGATGATGAGTGGAAGTTACAAAAGAGAATTATAAACATTTGCCCAATTTCTGCTCATAGAGGTGAGAGCATTGGTCAAGCCCTTGAGAAATGTCTTCGGGATTGGGGGATTGAGAAAGAAGTTGGTTCATCGAAAAGCTTGTGTTGTGAATGGTAAATATATACATATGAGATGTGCGGCACACATTATTAACCTCATTGTTCAAGAAAGGGTTAAGGATGCTTCTATATCTATGGATCGAGTTAGAGGAGCTGTGAGATATATTAGAGCATCACCATCAAGGTTATCTAAATTCAACCATCGGGCAAAAGAAGAAATGGTAGATACTAAGGCTCATTTATGTCTAGACGTACCCACTAGATGGAATTCAACTTATATGATGTTAAATGTGGCTAAAAATATGAATGTGTGTTTGAAGCTTATGTTCAAGATGATCATAATTTTTATCTAGACCTTAATGCTGGATATGGAGTCCTCACATGTGATGATTGGGAAAATGTTCGAAGAGTTACGAAAGTGATTGAGCCTTTTCATGAACTTACATTGAAAGTGTCTGGATCATTACATGTCACCTCTAATACTTTTTTTGAAGTAGTCACAGATGTGCATTGTCTTCTTGATGGGTGGAAACATTGTGGGGATTTAAACATAATGTCTATGGCTTCAAAAATCAATGACAAGTACAAGAAGTACTAGGGTGATTCAAAAGTGATGAACTTGTTTATTTATCTAGCAGTTATCTTTGACCCACAGCGCAAAATTGATTTTCTTGCATTTGGAGTCAACTTGCTTTTTCCTACTATTGCAAATGACATTATAAGGATGGTCAATAGAGAATTGCATTATTTGTTTGATGAATATTTTGCAATTGTTGAGGGAAATCATCACATGAACTTTGAAGTTGAAAGTAATTTTCTTAGTAAAGCTCCAAGTTCAAGTGAAAATGAAATAAATCAAGTAAAACCAAATATAGGCTTAGTCATGCAACAATATATGAAGAAAAAGCAACGTGTTGGCTTGGAAAGTAAATCTAAGTTGGATAGATATTTGGGAGAAGATTGTGAAAATGATTCAGATTCATTTGATTTGTTATTGTGGTGGAAAGTTAATAGTCCAAGATTCCCAATTGTTGCGCAAATGGCTCGAGATGTGTTATCCGTTCCTATTTCAACCGTTGCATCCGAAAGTGCTTTTAGCACAAGTGGACGTGTTCTAGATAATTTTAGAAGTTCTTTGACTCCTTCTATGGTTGAGGCTTTGGTTTGCACACAAGATTGGCTTCGAAGGTCAAAAGATCCTATCAACCTTGAAGAGTATGTGAAGGAACTTCAAAATATAGATGATGGTAAGGGACTAACTTTAATTCAAAAGGTTAATTGCTTATTTTATTTATTTTTATAAATATTCTAACAATTTAACTAACATTTTTCTATTTTGATATTTATTAGAATTGTCAAAGTTATTGGAACATGAAGATGGTAACATACTTAACTACAACTCACAAAATTGAATGTTTATTTTTAATTTTTCCAGTAAAGATTTTCATAATTTAAGAATACATATTTATTTTTGTTACAGAATTGTCTGTACTATCTACAGTGTTCGAAGAAGATGAAGCTTGAAGATAGTTTGATTTTAACTTTTTGGAATAGATATTTTGTTAATCCTTATGAAAACTTTAACCTTGCATTTGCTTTGATTTGGTCAAAACAATTGGTTAAACTTTGGATTTTGTTGTGTAGGAAGCTTGAATTTATTTTGTTGAATTCGAGTCCTGGAGCGTCACACCATGACCATCTATATCATACTTTTGGTGTATCATTTTGTTATATCATATTTTGTGTAGTAATGACTTGTATCCCTATATCATGCTTTTGGTATATCATTTTGTTATCTTGAATATAAGATAGTTCTTGATGCATAATTATGCACTATGTAAATATAATTATGCGTGTGGTGTAATAGCTTATGTAGTTAACTCAAATTATGGCCACAATGATCATCTTGCAACGTTATATATAGTTATTTTGCATGCCTAAAATAGTTCTTTACATGTAATTTTTTTTTTGGTCAGAAACGGTGAGCTCCACGCTCTAAGGGCCTTCTTCTTCCTCGCTAACTATGACACTTCTGATCACTGCATAGCCTGATGCGTCTTCAAGCATAATTCCCATCACACCGCTCGGTGGGGTTGGATATAGGTGGGTACCCATTGAGAGAGAGATTCCAAAGTTGGCTAGCCAGTCGGCAACTCGGTTCCCCTCGCAGTAGATGTGTCTCGTCTGGGTCAGCCACGATCTTCTTAATAATTGTCGGCATCCGCTTATTAGGTGGGCCAACTGGTGGCTTGGGTCTGGTTCAGTCTTGAGCCATGTCAGTGCAAGTTCAGGGTCCGACTCAAGGATACATTTCCGGGTGCCACAATCCCACGCAAGTTTAAGTCCTTGATAGATAGCCATTAGCTTCGCTAGAGGTGCGGAGCATATGCCAAGATTAGTGACGATTCCTGCTACCCATTTGCCCGTGTTGTCCCGGAGGCAAGCAGCGGCTACCGCACCGCCTGGGTTTCCTCGGGATGCTCCATCTGTATTGAGCAGCGTCCATCCCGGTGGTGGTGGTTTCCAGCTGATCAGTCGCTCCTGTCTTTTGGGCTGTGCTCCTGTATTACAAAGGGAAGCAAATGAGGAATGCATATAGGTTACTTGTTCAAAAACAAAGGTAGGAGTATCGCAATGTGGATCCTTCCCTTGAAAAATTGTGTCGTTCCTCCACTTCCAAAGCCACCATAGTGAGACTGCAAATAGCACGTTCCACTCGATCCCATGTCTGGCGCGGCTACGGCATATGATGTTGGTCCTAAGCCACTCGCTTGCCCCGCATCCGAAAAAATCCCCTTGTAGACTCATAGGGACCATGGTAAGCCATAGGCTTCTAGAATTCGGGCAGTCCCTTAGCAGGTGTATCATGTCTTCTGAAAGCGTAGTGCACCTCTCGCATTGAGCCGTTTGGGCAAGGCCCATTTACTAGCTAAATAATTATTTAGTAAATTATATTGTTCATGTAGTTAAATAATATTGTACTTCATTTACTAGCTAAATAATTGGTTCATGTAAATATAATATTGAGTATAAATAATAGGATTCGTTAACTCGACTCGACTCGACTCGAAATTTTTTGACTCGATTCGACTCGATTTAAAAAAAATTCAAATTGAATTCGGTTGCTAAAATAGGATTCGTCAACTTGACTAACTCGAAATTTTTTGACTCGATTTGACTCAACTCAATCGAATACTCACCCTTAGCCGTGTGTTCCCTGCACCTAATTTTTAAAAATTAAATTGTCCACACGGCCTAGCACGTGGGCGTGTGGCTGGCTGTGTAACACAAGTCAGAGAATTACCTGGGTAAGAACATGGGTTGGGACACGGCCATGTGCCTCCTATCAAATGCCCACAAGGCCTGGGACACGGGCGTGTCACTTGGCTATGTGAGCCACACGACCTACCCACATGGGCGTGTGTCCCCTGCACCTAGGAAAAATTTTTGAAATTTCGCAAAAAAATTCTCTGAGTTCCCGATTTAGTCCCGACTTGTTTATAACTTATAAATTGGGCCTCAAGGGTCCATTTAAGAGACAATATGATCGATTGTGTATAATTTCAGATATGAATAGTAAATGTTATAAATTAACTGTATTTGATCTGTAAACTCCGATAATGCTCTATAACCTTGTTCCAGCGACGAATATAGGTTAAGGGTGTTACATCATGCCTCCCCATAAAATGGTAAAATTTTAAATTAAGCCTTTTATAATTTATAAAATGTTAATTTAGTAATAGTAAAATTGTACTTTAACCCCCCAAATGATAAAAAAATTAAATTAACCCTTTAAAAATTATAAAAATATATGTTATTAAAATGATAAATTTGTATTTTTACTATCGTAAAAATATGCAATTTAATTCCGGTCCCTCCAAAAAAAATATCTAGCTCCACCACTATCCTTTTGATCCTTAAGATACTACTCATCTTCCTTCAGCTAAATTAGTGACAGAATACACCCTAAACTTCTTCCTAAAATAACTAAACAATCCAACTGTTAAAGGTTTTATTAAGATCTAATACTTGCTCAACTGTAGGATTATGATTAACTTCCAGTTTATTATCAGCAACAAGTTCTCTAACAAAGTGCATATGGAGCTCTACATATTTTCATCTGGTGTGTAACATAGGGTTACTAGACATAGCAATGACACTTTTATTATCACACCATATTATTGGTATACATGACAATTCAACAAGTTCATCAAATAAGGACTTAAGCCACATCAATTTTGAAACTATGCTAGCAACACTATTATATTATGCTTTGGATAAGGCAACTCCAAGTTACATCTTGGAACTCAAGGAGGATTACCTCCTAAGAAAACAACATACCTTGATGTTGGTTGCTTGTCCTCCTAGCTACTTCCCCAGATAGCATTTGTAACATCCAAAACCCGGCCTAAAAGTTTTGACCAGATTCCGGAGGTCGCATTGGCCATCGAAATGGCCCAAAGCAAACGACAACCAACTTATGAATTTTTTTTTCAAAAATCTTTTCCTTAGCAATTTACAAATATTAAACATTTTTATCACTTCAAACCAACTTAAAATCAAGTTACTAATTATATATTAATTTTGTAATCAAATCAGAGTTGTAATTAGAGAAAAACTGAAACCCCAAAATGGAATTGCAACGAAAAATTTGATGTCTTCTTTTAGTCGGAAAAACCCATAGATTATTACCTTAAAAATCGTATGCTTATAAAATGAATAATAATGATTTGGTGAAATTAAACCCATGCATAGCATCCAAAATTTTTAAACCAAAACCAAATAATCATAACCCATACCATAGTTTATATAATCGCCTTACAAATTGATTAAAATCACCATACTAAACTTATGAAAAACTTATTTATACCAAACCAACACGAAACATTATGAGACCTCCGATGTGTCGTGTCCGACATCGAGCTACACGAACTACCTGAAAAGGCAAACTAAAGGGGTGAGCTACATGAGCTCAGTGTGAGTTCGGAACAAAAGCAAATGGTAAATGACGAAGAACTAAACAAAAGAAAATACAAAAGCGTATTTACAAACAACACACAAGAATCTTGAACTGATAGTCGGATATATGAATAATGTAACATCCTGAATTTTTGGGCCTATGCGTTTAATAGGTAAGATATGTTTAATGTGTTAATTTAAGTGTTAGGGGTCCAAATTGGGCTCAGGCTTAGGTAGAGGCCTTGATTAAAATTTTCTGTTTGGGCATTATAGGGGTTTAAAAGGTAGTATCTACGTTTAAAATACCAAAGTGGGCTTGTGGCCCAATCTTAGGAGGTGACGCCACACAAGGGAGTAAGGGGCCCAAATTTAAGTTTCATGGAGCCCAATTCTTTTAATTTAAGTTAGCTAAATTTTGGGCATTAGGATTAGGTAGAGTGGATGGCAACAAGGCTAAAATTTAGGAGTTTTAATGTTTAAAATATGTGGATAATAAGCAGATAAAGGCTATTATTTAGGAATTTATTTTATGAGGATAATAAGCAGATAAAGGCTAAAATTTAGGAATTTTAATGTTTAAAATATGTGGATAATATGCTGATAAAGGAGGGAGGAGTTAGAGATAATTAAGTCTCTTTTAGATGAGCTAGTAGATTAAGATAAAGGAGAAAAGATAGGATTTATCTGCAAGGTTAGGTAAGTGCCGAAATTTCTATAAATAAGGGGAATATCTCTTCAATTTTGGCATTTGGGGTTTTTCTCTCATTCTTTTCTCTTCTTCTCTGAGTAAAAGCCGAAAACTCCTAAAGTTCCATCTTCTTCTTCATTCTCTGCAAAAGCCGAAATCTCTAAGCCTATTCCCTCATCTTCACTTTGATTCAAAAGCCAAAACTACACCTATTCTTCTCCTTAATATTCATTGGCCGAATCTTCCTTAGCCATCTTTTCAATTTTTAGTTCTTTCAAAAGCCGAAAGTGCGATAGATCATCCTTCTGGGATTTTTCCTAGAAGCCGAAACTCATAGATCTCTAAGTTATAGAATTGTGTTACATTCAGGATTTCAAGGTAAGAGGATTTGTTTATTCATATATATAAAATCGGGTAGAATACTAACTATGGCCGAATATAGGAGAGGCCTATTTTTACATCTTTCCGGCTTTTTGAAGCAAAGCGTAGATCGGTTTAGCAAGGGTATCTACATTAATCAGGTGTGTAATTCTCCACACCGTCTAGATCTGTTTGATAAATATATGATTATAAGTTTTATATGTCTTGATAAATGCCGAAATTCCGGCTTAATGATGGAAACCCAAAAAGGGTAAAAGCAAATCACCAGGTTAGTGAATGTTCTGATTAAATGATATAAGTATATTGATTTTTTGTGATTGCATGGGTTGGGTTGATGAAAGGAGGAAGTTATACGTTGTAGCGGTTTTTACCATGATCTGTTGTAGCGGTTTTTACCGTGATCTGTTGTAGCGATTTTTATCGTGATCTGTTGTAGTGGCTACGGCCATGATCTGATGATGAGCAGTAAGACTGCCATCAAGGCGTGTAGTGGTGTGGGTTGATAGTAGAAATCCCCAATGGTGTGAATGGCTGGTACGGGGGCGTGTAGCGGATGGAAACCTAGGATTTGGGTTGGGCTTGCATATTAATTTTTATTATGTATATTAAACTGTTTATTTTATTTTATGGGGCTAAGGCCCACATCTAATGGTGCATGAGGGTTGCACACTGAGTCTCGCGACTCAACCAATTAATTAATATTTCAGGTAGCACTTAGTGCATTGGACCGGGCTGGAGAGGAGCGCAAGGTGGCCATGCAAAAGAACATCTAGATCCAACAAAAAGACTCAAGTTATTATTTTATATTTTTAATTAATAGATTTTAAATCTCGTTGTAATAAGGCCATGGGCCACTAGTTTATATTTTGTTTTATTTTGGGCTTTAATTACTTTTAGTTATTTAAATTCTTATTGAACTAATGCATGTATTTAAATTTGGGTTTTTAATTCATAAAGGCATATTTTATTTAAACTATTAACTATTTATTTTTTCGAATAAAAGGATAAACTTTAGAAAAATATTTTCTAAAAATACGACATGTTTTCCAAAATTTTCTTAGTGACATACCAGATCCGGTCGTGGTGTTTGGGCCGGGTTTGGGGTGTTACAAATTGGTATCAGAGCCCGGTTCAAAACTCGGCTTTGGGGTTTTTGGGTTCAAAACGTTTTCTAAAAATGGGTTTTTGAAACATGTATATTTATAAGTGATACAGGATAGTTTTCTCGGCATGACACCTGCGTCTCCGGCCCAAGTCCGCCAGGTAAGTATTCTGAACCATTGTGTGATATAAATATGTGGGCTTGATGGGCTTTATGGGACGTAGATTAGTTAGATTAGAACTTGATGGACTTTAGGCTTAGCTGAAACAACTCCTTAAATCTCATAAGACTTAATTTCACTAAACAAACCCATAAACGAGTCGCAAGACTAGGGTGTGGCAACAGGCATGCGCATGTCTAGGATTGGATCCGGAAGAGCCTGGTACTTAAGCAGTACTAGTGACTCACCTCCTCTTCGCTGGAATCCTACCTGGTGCGTAGTGACTGTTCACCCTAGCCACGAGGATTTGTTGAAGGGCCAAAATCTATAATTAAAACCCGAAAGGGACCAGCCACATTATTTTTACAAAATGACCAAAATACCCCTGATTTGTAAAATTACCAAATTACCCTTGATTTGCAAAATGACCAAGTTATCCCTGATTTATAAAATTACCAAATTACCCCTGATTTGTGAAATGAACAAAATACCCTTGATTTGTAAAATTACCGAAATACCCTTGGATTACAAAATTACTGAAATACCCCCAGATTACAGAATTACCGAAATACCCCTGGATTGCAAAAATTACCAAAATACCCTTATTTCATGAAATCAACAAGGAACTCTATTTTGAAAATTACGAAAATACCCCTGTAGGATAAATTACGGAAATACCCTTGGGTAGTGAAATGACGAAAATACCCCTATGTATTGAATGTGGGTGTATGGATGTTGTCAGTTGAATGTATGTAGTTCTTAGAACTAAGAAAGGTGAACTTGAGACTGAATTGCGAATTCGAAAGAACTACTCTTAAAACTACTAATCATAAGACTGTTCGTGGATAATCAGTGGAAGAAAACCAATAATTCATAAAATTTTTAATCAGATAAACGCGAACCGATAGCATGAGTACAAGGGGACGAGGACGCTCTAGATGTGAATACCGGTGCGTACTCTACCATAGAATACAAAGTGTTTATTTTGGGTTTAGAATTGGAGTGCGCAGCGAAAGCATGGTAGTGAGACTTAGGTAGTACGATTAATAGTTAGTTAAAAATTTCGAGGACGAAATTTCTTTAAGGGAGGTAGAACTGTAACATCCTGAATTTTTGGGCCTATGCGTTTAATAGGTAGGATATGTTTAATGTGTTAATTTAAGTGTTAGGGGTCCAAATTGGGCTCAGGCTGAGGTAGAGGCCTTGATTAAAATTTTCTGTTTGGGCATTATAGGGGTTTAAAAGGTAGTATCTACGTTTAAAATACCAAAGTGGGCTTGTGGCCCAATCTTAGGAGGTGACGCCGCACAAGGGAGTAAGGGGCCCAAATTTAAGTTTCATAGAGCCCAATTCTTTTAATTTAAGTTAGCTAAATTTTGGGCATTAGGATTAGGTGGAGTGGATGGCAACAAGGCTAAAATTTAGGGGTTTTAATGTTTAAAATATGTGGATAATAAGCAGATAAAGGCTATTATTTAGGAATTTATTTTATGAGGATAATAAACAGATAAAGGCTAAATTTTAGGAATTTTAATGTTTAAAATATGTGGATAATATGTTGATAAAGGAGGGAGGAGTTAGAGATAATTAAGTCTCTTTTAGATGAGCTAGTAGATTAAGATAAAGGAGAAAAGATAGGATTTATCTGCAAGGTTAGGTAAGTGCCGAAATTTCTATAAATAGGGGGAATATCTCTTCAATTTTGGCATTTGGGGTTTTTCTCTCATTCTTTTCTCTTCTTCTCTGAGTAAAAGCCGAAAACTCCTAAAGTTCCATCTTCTTCTTCATTCTCTGCAAAAGCTGAAATCTCTAAGCCTATTCCCTCATCTTCACTTTGATTCAAAAGCCAAAACTACACCTATTCTTCTCCTTAATATTCATTGGCCGAATCTCCCTTAGCCATCTTTTCAATTTTTAGTTCTTTCAAAAGCCGAAAGCGCGATAGATCATCCTTCCGGGATTTTTCCTAGAAGCCGAAACTCATAGATCTCTAAGTTATAGAATCTTGTTACATTCAGGATTTCAAGGTAAGAGGATTTGTTTATTCATATATATAAAATCGGGTAGAATACTAACAATGGCCGAATATAGGAGAGGCCTATTTTCACATCTTTCCGGCTTTTTGAAGCAAAGCGTAGATCGGTTTAGCAAGGGTATCTACATTAATCAGGTGTGTAATTCTCCACATCATCTAGGTCTGTTTGATAAATATATGATTATAAGTTTTATATGTCTTGATAAATGCCGAAATTCCGGCTTAATGATGGAAACCCAAAGAGGGTAAAAGCAAATCACCAGGTTAGTGAATGTTCTTATTAAATGATATAAGTATATTGATTTTTTGTGATTGCATGGGTTGGGTTGATGAAAGGAGGAAGTTATACGTTGTAGCGGTTTTTACCGTGATCTGTTGTAGCGGTTTTTGCCGTGATCTGTTGTAATGGCTACGGACATGATCTGATGATGAGCAGCAAGACTACCATCAAGGCGTGTAGCGGTGTGGGTTGATTGTAGAAATCCCCAATGGTGTGAATGGCTGGTACGGGGGCGTATAGCGGATGGAAACCTAGGATTTGGGTTGGGCTTGCATATTAATTTTTATTATGTATATTAAACTGTTTATTTTGTTATATGGGGCTAAGGCCCACATCTAATGGTGCATGAGGGTTGCACACTGAGTCTCGCAACTCAACCAATTAATTAATATTTCAGGTAGCACTTAGTGCATTGGACCGGGCTGGAGAGGAGCGCAAGGTGGCCATGCAAAAGAACATCTGGATCCAACAAAAAGACTCAAGTTATTATTTTATATTTTTAATTAATGGATTTTAAATCTCGTTGTAATAAGGCCATGGGCCACTAGTTTATATTTTGTTTTATTTTGGGCTTTAATTACTTTTAGTTATTTAAATTCTTATTGAACTAATGCATGTATTTAAATTTGGGTTTTTAATTCATAAAGGCATATTTTATTTAAACTATCAACTATTTATTTTTTTCAAATAAAAGGATAAACTTTAGAAAAATATTTTCTGAAAATACAACATGTTTTCCAAAATTTTTTTAGTGACATACCAGATCCGGTCGTGGTGTTTGGGCCAGGTTTGGGGTGTTACAAAATTTCCATTAACATACAAAACACAAACACAATAAACCAAACACACATGTTACTTAACACATCATATTATTCAAATTATTTCACATACGTTCCAACGTTCGCACAAACAAATATATACTAAGATGCGAAATGAATGAAATAAGTAAAAATATTCCTACCCAACCAACCAAAACACCACTTCAACCACCCTGCACACCGTAATTATAGCCTCATCCACCTTACATACCATAAAGGCAATGGTAGGCTCATCCACCCTACACACCACGATAGTGAATTTAAGCCACTCAAATAATAGGAATATTTAGCTGAGCTGACATATATAAATATATTGCGATAATACCGCTATAATAAAATATTACAGTTAAACTGTCGAATCAGACTTCCTTCTCTTCAAACATATCCTAAACCCAAATGCAGGCGCAAATAATTTATAGAAACGTATAAACTTATTTTCTAATTTCCTTAACCATCATCCTTAATAAAAAAACAGCTCAAACTAACCGAATCAAATCAAACATGTTCGTAAACAGTTACAACATCATGAACCACATTCTACATATCTAATTAACAAACACCACATATAAGCATTTATGTAATTGACATAACTAAATCAAACGAACTCACATACAAAACTAATATTATACAGTAATACTCTCTTACTAGACCTCCCTCGAATAGTAACGGTGTCCCAAACCCATTTACAAAGGTTTAAACGAGCTTTGGATTACACAGAAACCAAAATGAGTCAGTTATGAACAAAGAATAAAAACTGAAAAAATAGGGCCACACGACCGTGTGGAAGGATCCAGGCCGTGTGACAAGGACACATGGTCGTGTGACTGAGACACACGCCTGTGTGACTGAGTTACATTGTCGTGTGGCCAAACCGTGTAACTCACTGTGTCGTGTGACAAAATTAACACATTTAGGAAGCAAGGAAGACATGGCCGTGTTACTAAAACACATGCTCGTGTGGTTGAGATACACGGTCGTGTGGCTGAAACACACGGCCCTGCGCGATTGGAAAAATCCCCAAACAAGGGTCACATGGCAGTGCTGTCAGCCTGTGTGGCTCACCCCAGACCGTGTGACTCGAAAATAAACTTGTTTCTACAACGGCAAACGACCGTGTGGCCCCTAAAACAAACTAAATCGACTAAAATTTGTAAAATTCATCAACGATTTGATCCCTAACTACATTAGTTTCAGAAACACACCAGATTACACAATTCCAAGCACCCACGAATGATCAATACCCATCGTTACGTTGATCTGAAGCTCATTTACACAAATACACCAAAAACTAAGAAAGTTTTCGATCGCAATAGCATGGAAATCTTCGAAGGCAAATGATCAAAACTCAAACAACCAAACTTACTCGATTCAACACTTAATTGAACGAAAAACAAAAGGCAATCGAACCTCCTAACAAATAGCAATCAACCAAAATATAAAAGTCTCAATAAAAGAATTTGATGGTCCAATTGAGAACGAAGAAAGAAGGAAAACTACTTAAAAAAAATCAAAATGAAAAATTTGAAGAAGAGGACAGACATCAGAGAGATAGAAACGTGAAAAAAAGAAAGTGAGTAGGGGAAAAACGTGGAAACAATTTTGGGATTATTTTCCCTTTTTGTTTTTTTTTCAAAATTCAACGTTAAAGCAAATAAAATCTAATTAAAATAAAATTAACAACTTTGACTCATTCAGATTTTAAAAAAAAATGGATCTAAAAATTAAAACAAAAATTCTCATTTTACACACATAAGGATTCAAACACAAGACCAAAGGTAAATCGACTCTTTACCACTAGACCAACAAACTCATTCTTAAACGCATAAAAAAAACATAAATGTCTAACGAAATCCACATGACTCACCCTACAAACTTAAAAACTTCTAACCCCAATTTCGGGGTGTTACAGCATCTGAGTAAGTAACTAAGCTGTAACACCCCTTACCCGTGTTCAACACCGGAATCAGATACGAGGCATTACCAAACTTAACTTACTTAAACATACAACATCGGGTTATATAATTTTATTTCAACTTCAAACTTCTCACTCATATTCTTAACATCCTTATTATGGGCCTACGAAGCCCTAAACATACATACGGAAGGTTTCAGAATTAAACAGAAGACTTTTACGCACTTAGAAAATTTTTGCCTAAATAGGGCAACACGCCCGTGTGGAGAAAGGGACACGCCCGTGTGACATATCACACATCGTGTTCCACACCCATGGTTGACACTGACTTGCATCACACGGCCTGCCACACACTCGTGTGTCTGGCCCGTGGTCGACACGGACTTGCATCACACGGCCAGTCACACGCCCATGTCCTTTGACCGTGTGGCGAATTAAATTCTAAAATTTAGGTGCAGACTTCACATGGCCTGGGCACACGCTCATGTCCGTGGTCGTGCCTTCCACACGGTTGAGACGCACGACCGTGTCTTTGCCCGTGTGTTTACTACTGAGCATACTGACTTGCAAAACTAACATGCAGCGGACACGCGGCCTAGCCACACACTCATGAGGCTGATCGTGTGTCACACACAGCCTAGACACATGCCCGTGTGTCTACCCGTGTGGACAAGAAACAGGCTATTTGCCAAGCTCTTTTTATCACCCTAACTCATACAAACATGAATCATATTCAATCATTAACCCATTCATACATACTTAACCAAGCAACCCAATCCTGCAACATGCACATCCATGAATAACTTCATCTTTTCATAGATTAATAACAATGAGCCATCAATTATGGCCTTATACAAAAGAGTTCATCTTAAAAGAACCAACACACTTGGCCAAAACAACAAGACATTTCACTAAGTCTAGCCCCCATACATGCCATACTTAAAATGCTAAGTTTAATTATACCGAGATGTGTTGATAGTGTGGGTAATCTTCTGATTATCTTCGTATCCCGAGCTGGCTCTTTGACACTATAAAATAAGGGAAAAGAAAGGGAGCAAGCTTTAAGCTTAGTAAGTATATATGTAAACAATAAACACCATACCACATAGAAATTTAGCCCAAGCATTACACACTATGCAATAACAATTCTTAACCTCATAGTCAAGCTTACTCATTTCAAATCTTACCACATCCCAAACACGTATCACAACATTGCTCACAGTTACTTGCACATATACATTGCACTTATCACACAAGCCACATGAAACAATTGACTTAAATAAGTTTCTCGATGAACCCTTCGGAAAGATACAAGTACCCAGTGGTTTCGCACACAGCCCACCATTAATCAATAATAGGGTGGTATCGCACACAACCCACCAAATGATAATATAAATGATTGTATCACCCATAGCCCATCGTGAATAAATATTAAGGTGGTATCGCACACAACCCACCAAATGATAATATAAACGATGATATCGCACACAGCCCATCGTGAATAAATATTAAGGTGGTATCACACACAGCCCACCAAATGATAATTACTGATATTTATCCGTACTTACATTTCTATTCCGAGGTTCATACGAGAATTACTCATTATCTACCATTTTCAACCAATCTCATCAATAAGCAATTTCATCCATACAATGTATCAATAGGTAACAACATATGTATTAAAGATGTATCATTTACACATAAACTTACATTGGTGCAAAATGTGTTAATTGACGGTTTAATCCGTAACCTTACCTTTTCCTCGATTGATAAACCATAATATATACATATTTTAATCCCACATTTAGCATACTTTTAGATGATTTATCCCCTGAATTGTGGAATTTGGTGCTCCTAATCCTTTAATTTCATGTTTTATACTTAGGGAAGCACCGGAGGATGAAAAGAACGAGAAACGGGCTAAAAATGGAGAAAATAGGCCAAAGTACGAAATTGACACGGCCTGGGCCCAAGCCACACGGCCGTGCCTCCTTAAGCAGACCCGAACACGGCCTGGCCTCGACCTATACCGGCGTGTGCCACAGGCGTGTCCCTGCCGTGACCTGTTTGAATTTCACTCAGATTATGATACTTAGGGACGAAGAAAGACATTCCGAAAGCCTATATAAACACCCTAAGTGTGACCTAAAAGGGAGCAGTCCAGCTAGGCCAAGGAGCCAAGCCAAAGAGGCCAGAATTGTGGAATTTACTCGAAGAAAGCCAGTTGATTCATCTCAAGAAGCCGAAGTCATACTCAAGACGGAAGATCTTCCCTTCAATTTCCTTCAAGGGGTTTTAGGGTTTTTCTTATGTTTTGTTTTATATTTTCTTCTGAGATGTATTCTTTTATCATTACGAACTAAACCCTCAAATACCTGAGGGGGATGAAACCTAAGACGGATCTTGTTATTGTTTTCTGAACTATATGATAAATACTTAATTTGTTCTTAACTATGTGTTCTTAATTCTTGCTTTGATATTTTAGGATATTGATTCAAGTATTGATATGCTTAGGCAGAGGAGGAATAGACCCTGTCTAAGAGTAGATCTAGCATAGTTAAGCGGAGTTGATCGCAACCCTAGAGATAGGATGACGAAAATCTGCCGGATTAGGGTCAAACCTAATATGGGAGTCCATAGATCGAGTTAATGCAATTCTAGGGGTTTTAATTAGAAAGAGATTTCAATTAAGAGAAGTATTAATATAAATTAGGGAATCTTATGGATCAAGTCAAGTGAATAAATCGTCTAGATCAGAGTTAGATAACAAGTGAAGTCTAGGTGGATTCTTCCTCGGGTATTGTCTTAATCAATTGGTTTTTCCCAAAGTTATTTTCCCCAATTCATTCTCTGTGTCTTAGCATCTTTAGCTTAGTAGTTAGTTAATTTTAGATTAAATAACAAATTCCTTTAATTCTTAGGCTAAATAATAAAAAGAAAGTTAGTATTAGTACTTTTGGTTCCCTTGGGTTCGACAATTCGCTCTTGCCACTAAACTATACTACTGTTCGATAGGTGCACTTGCCTCAAGTCATTGTCACAGTTAGTTTCTAGGCTCGATCATTTGTTATATAAATTTTAAGACTCTGACACACGATCATCAATCAAGGTTGTTTCCACGCTCTTCTTGATCTATAATAATAAAATTCACTCATTCAATCACTACATAATTCATGACACTTCAAAATTTCTACTTAGGCAAAAATGACCATTTTGCCCTTATACTTTGGCAAAATTATGATTTTGCCCCTAGGCTCGTAAATCATTTTTCATCACATTTTCTCATTAAACAAACCTAGTTGAACATTTATTTCTCTTACAAC
Organism: Gossypium australe; assembly: GCA_005393395.2. Classification (NCBI taxonomy): domain Eukaryota; kingdom Viridiplantae; phylum Streptophyta; class Magnoliopsida; order Malvales; family Malvaceae; genus Gossypium; species Gossypium australe. The sequence goes on from CM016614.1 coordinate 14,539,513, forward strand.
AATTCACAAAACCAATCATTTCATGCATTTATTACTCAATTACAACCTTTACAAATAAGTCCCTTTTTAGGTGTTTTCATGGTAACACCTTTCACAAAAGTTATTCCTTAACCCACCAACATTCATTTTCTTCCATAAAAACTCAGAAAACACTATAAACACTCTCATGGAAAATCCCTATACTTTCAACCATTTTGCAAAATAGTCCCTCATTAGCTAGCTTAAGCTTTGGGGGTTCCAAAAGTACAAAAATTATCAAGAAAGACCTCTAAGGCCACTTACTTGTAAGGAAATAGCTTGGCTGAGAGTTTGAGATCCAAAAACTCTATTTTCTCTTCAAATATCCGGTGGAAGAAGGAAGGTGAATAGTGAAAGATGATATCTCCTTCATTTATCTTATTTTATTCATTTTTAGTCACCTAATTTCACAAAATTTTTTACCAAAATTAATGCTTGTCCCCCTTGGTCGGCCATCACTTTTAAGGTGGTCTATTTGCACTTTAAAGACCTCTAATTTAATATTCCATAGCTATTAGACACTCCTAGCTTGTAAAATGAAACTTTCCCACTTTATGCGATTTAGTCCCCTTTCGAAATTAAGCATACAATCGCTAAAATTAAGACACCAAAATTTTCATGCATCCTTATAATCATGCTATAACACATAAAATAATATTAAAAGTAATTTTCTTAAACCTCGGAATAGTGGTCCCGAAACCATTGTTCCGACTAGCCCCAAAATTGGGCTGTTACATAAGCTCATTGTAACAGCCCGATTTAGACCTTAGTCGGAACAGTGGTTTCGAGACCATAAATCCAAGGTAAAAAAAATATTTTAATATTATTTTTTGTGTTTATAATATGTGATTGAGCATGTGTGAAAATTTGGTGTGAAAATTTTATCGTTTGTGTGTCGAATTAAGAAAAATGACTTAATCACATAAAATGTAAAAGTTGTGTGCTGATTGTTAAATTGTCTATTTGGCATGTCTTATTAAATGAGAAGTCCTTATGTGATAAATAGTCATTTGATAGTGGAGATGGACAAAAAAGACCATTAATTGAATGAAATAAAAATGTTTTAACAAAAGGAAAAATGGTAAACTATGTATTAAGTTAATATTAATAAACAAACATGAAATTAGTGGCATTAGTGTTCATCCTATTTCACCGAAAATTGAAAATAAAAGACCAAGGGTTTGAGCTTTTAACATTCAGCCAAAGTCTAAGCTTCAATCGGGTAAGTGTTTTTGATCCGTTTTTGATAATTTCTATGTTTTTGTAATCGTTGCTTTGTGTTCTATCAAGACCATGTCTTAATTTTAGAATTTGATGAAGATTTTGAGATGTGCCATTGATGAATATGAGAGCTTTGTGTTGATAGTTGGTGAAATATGAAAGCTTAGTATTGGGTTAATATAGTTTGTATTTGGATTTTTGATGAAATTGAGTAATTTGGACTAAATTGTGAAAATAATATTGAGGGACTAAAATATGAAATAAATGAAATATATGGGCTTGTGATACTAAGGAGAATTCGGCCTAAGCATGGTGTAATGAAATTATGTGTATTTTGTGAAGTTGTGAAATAGGAACTAAAGTGTGAAAATGTGAGGGTTATTTTGTAAAATACCTTAAATATATGTGTGTGGACTAAATTGAATGAATTGGTGATTGAATAAGTTAAATTTGAATATGTATAGACCAAGAAAGGAGAAATTCGGATCGAGATCGAGGCAAAGACAAAGTGCTCGATTAATCGGCTAGTTTTGGTATTTCGATGTCCGAGGTAAGTTCAGATATATACAAGTTGTTTATTTACTATCTATGTGATGTGAATTGAATGATAGATATTGAATTAGAAATGTAAAATATGAAATTGAGAAATGAGGCACTAAGTGTGCGTAATTGAATTGAGACAGAGTTGAATGGCACTGTGTGTGCGAAGTATTGGAAGCTTCAGCTTTCTTGATTTGCACTGTGTGTGCGATATCGAATTAAGTTTGGTTTTGTATCGAGGCACTAAGTTTGCAATATTAATTAAGCTTCGGCTATGTTTTGGTCTAAGTGTACGATTGAGTTGAAAAGATATTGAGCAGTGAATAAGACATGGTATCAAGCATCGAATAGCAAGTACGTATGTTAACTAAGTGTTGGAAAAGGTATGTTTGAACCTATGTGGTTGATAATAGTTTAAAGATTGAATGAATGGATATTTGAGCATATGGTTGAGGATGATAATATGCTTAATTGTGTATCTATCTATGTGATGATTTAATTGTATATTGAGGTTGCATTATTGAGTAGTATGTATTATATTTCGAACTTACTAAGCTTTGAAAGCTTATTGTGTGATTTGTTTCTCTGTTTTATAGTGTCAGTAAAGCTAGATCAGATTTGGGGATCGTCAGCATCTCTATCACACTATCGACTATCTATTTCGGTATTTTTGAAAAGATGTGTATAAATGTGGTATATGACATGTATAGGCTAGTTAATGTGGCATGTTTTGTAATGTGTAATCTTTGCCATGTGATATGGCTTAAAGGTTGAATAATGTTAGTATGTATGTGTGGAAATATGTGGGTGATAAATATGGTATGCTTCTTGCTTAAATGGTTGATGAAAATTGTGGTTTGAATATGAATTGTGGTAAGGTTTATATGGTGCCTAATTTATAAGACTTGAGATGTGAAATTGGGTGTTTTGGATGGATTTATTTGAGTAGGAAATGAGTGTGGAAGTAAATGATTTAGATGATGATTAAATGGTGCATATATTGGTATGATTGGTTGCCATTTGTGGTATAAATGTATGTGAAATGAGACTTGTAGGTGAACTCAAGTGTGGATGGCAAGTTTGGCCTTGAAAATGGCCTATAATTGCCCACACGGTTGAGCACACGGGCGTGTGGCTTAACCGTGTTCTTCAAAGTTGAAATTCGATTCAAGTCAGACTCGACCACGGGCAAGACACACGGGGGTGTGACTGGCCGTGTGGTGCAAGTCAGTGTCGACCACGGGTGAGGCACACGGGCGTGTCTCAGGCCGTGTAGATAAGTCAGTAGGTATGCCCTGTTTTGCCACGGCTTGGACACATGGGCGTGTCCGAGGCCATGTGAGGCACACAGCCTATCCAAACGGGCGTGTGACCTCTGTAACTTAGAAAAATGTTTAAATTTTGAAAATTTTCGTATGTGGTCGGTTTAGTCCCCACCCCTTTCTAGCATGTGATTAAGGTCTTGTAGACCTCATTAAGAGACTCATTGAATATGAATTGTCATGTTTGGATGTGGAATGATATGGAATGTTCGGAAATGATTGGTAATACCTCTTAACCCTAGTCCGGCAACGGTTACGGGTTAGGGATGTTACACTCATACTCTTTACCAGTCAAAATAAGATGCCATAGTTACAAGTACCCTTCAAATGCCTATATGTTCTCTTCAATGCACCCCCTCCAAGTAGATTGATTCATATACTAACTAGCCATGCTTACACCTAATATTCATAATCTTCGTGGGTTTTTATGTGCAAATAATCTTAGTGGTTGATTTGTAAGAATAGAGATTATGAATTGCATCCTAAATTGCAAAGGCAATATCACATATCACCAAATTAGGTAATATGTCTGAACTAACAACAAATAACAACTAGGATATCGATGAATTATCTTCATTATCATATGCTATTCTCTCAAGATTTTTGGTTCTTTGACAAGACTCATTGATTACAAACTTAGCAAGAGCTGACTAAGTCCCTTCAAGATATATAACTTTAATCTACAACTTTTTACGATAAGATATACCTATTGTTTTTACAAAGGAAAGTTGGTCTCATCCAATTAAATATTGATTTGCTTATTTGTAAAGTTTTAACGTTATCTAGTAACACGATTGTTCTGCAATTGTTATTTGCAATTTCAAAAAACGTTTTGTTTACATAACACGATCATCTACATCATTTGATATGCAGGCTCTGATACCATATTAGAAAACTTTATTTAACATTGAAGAAATCATTTGGTTGAAAAGAAAATGAAGGAAAAGAAAGTGTTGAAGAGAGGAAAAACTTTAATTCTTGTTATTCTTTGTTTATATCGAGAATACATGAGTTTATAAATGGAGTAAAAAAATAATTGTTAGTAACTAATTACAAATAATAATTGTAAAGTAACTATTAAAATTGACAAATTAACTTTCAATAGACTTTTAATAGCTTATTAGTTACCATAGTTGACTCTATCAGGCCAAGCAAAAAAAAAAAAAAAAGAAAGTTGTTTGGTCCAACTTAAATGTAACTGAAACAAAGAAATGCATTGAAAGTTGTAGGCTTGTTTTAGAGGTAGCTTTTATGAAATACTAATATTCATGGAGGTTTGATTTGGGAAAATAGAATCAATGGACATGAATGTTGGATGTTAGAATAATTTTGTTTTCCAAGACAAAAGTTGATGGTGTTGTTCTCAAAAGTTGATGATTGTCTCGTAATCTCATACTATGAAATGGAATATTATAATGCAATGCTTACGCATTACTAGATATCCTTACTATGTTTAAAACTAGACAAGACTTTGAGTTTCTTTTGTTTTTGATACATTACATTACAATTTTAAGGTGAAAAATGTCATTGTCAAAACTTGAACTCCAGCATTTGAGGTCGAGAGCTTCAATATCCATGGAGCCATCTACACTACTAAGCAGCTTTTTCTTCTTCTTTTTTTTACTTTTCTTTTTTGGCGTTATTAACATATAGTTAAATTTCAATTTGGATCCTTTTATATTTTTAGATTATATAAAATGATCAATTTTCAGTTTTAGTCCCTATGTTACCTTTTTAGATTATATAAAAATTATCAAACTTTAATTTTTGTCTTTATACTACACTTAAATTTTAATTTTAATTTTTATACTTTAATTCCTTTACATACTTTGATGCCTTAACATTTATTTTGTCATTATTTAATCTAAATATTTTTTCCTAATTAAAATGTTGACGTTAATTTTAAGAATTGTTAACCCCTTTAAAATTCTCTATTAAATTCATGTCTACTACAATGCCATTTTTTTTTGTGTGTGGCTACTAAGTTTTTTTTTTTTTTAATTTAGTACGTGATACCAATAATTTTGATAAAATAATTTTAACAGTATTGAACCCAAATTTTTAAATTCAAAAATTAGAAATTTTTAAAAATAAAAATATAGAATTAAATTTTAAAGATACAGGGAATATTAAATCTTTAAAATAATTGTTTTTTAACTCTATATTTTAGCCCAAAAATATTAGCAACGCGAAGCATGAATCAAAACCGATGCTAGTTAAAAGTAAAAACCAAACCAATATATCAGATTGAAAGGCACTCAATTCCTTGTTTCTGCAGTCATTGGTTAATATGTAAAAACATCATTTTGGTGCAACATTTCAGGTGGAAGGCCAAACATAGCACTACTTAGCACTACTTAGAAATGATTCAGGTGTGCTTGTGTAGGTGAAAAATGAAGGAATGTGAGGAGAGAGTACAAAAGTGAAAAGAAAATTAGTTTCGAGTATGCAACTGAGAGAGGAAAGAAATTAAGAAAGGTTGATCATTTTCTATCCTAATTCATAAAAATCAATACTTTTAAATTGAAATGATAAGAGCAAAAAATGAGAGAGATATACATCTTAATACAAATTATGCATTTTTCAATTTTTTTTTATAACTCTACTAAATAATAGAAGGAAAAAGTAATTTTCTTTTCATTTTTTCATGCACATCTATGAAAACAAAATTATATTTTCCATCATTTTATTTTCTCACCCCTTCAATTTTCCATCATTCTAATTTTCTTTCCACTCTATGAAACAAAGCAGTATTCTCTCTTTTGCAAAGCTATACAGCGAAAACAAGTTGCTGAAACAATAAAATCTACAACAATTACTATTTACTGCTGAAAAAAGAACAAAGAAAATAGGGGAAACAAAGTGAAAGAAACTTGTATTTATCATGTTGCTATAATCTCGTTCTTTCATATAAATACAACTCCGAATGGTAACAAATAAACATTTTAAATTAATAGAACAGAAATGGGTTTGGGGCTATAAAGTAATGCTATCACTTACATTACATATCACCACTAAATATTGGGGAATTCATTCTGTTATTTACAAATTTAACATATAAGAAACCTAACAACATAGTATCCACAATTCAGCTTTACCCCTTGTTCTCTTTACAACCCAGAGTAATTACCAGCCTCTGTGTAGAATCAAAAGGATATATGCATACCTGAAATTAGAGAGAAATGTCAAATTCAGTTCATAATCATAATAGAGACAGAGCTTCTTATCAAGTCAACACTAGAAGCATAACAAGAAACTAGGAAAGGATAGGTATAACTAATCAATATTTAGCCGAAGGAACCCCTAAGAACTGCTCCATCTCAGTTTACACAATGTTAAAGCCTAAGGAACTCCCTAAACATAATTACTAACATTCAACAGATGATTTAAGCTGGAAATAAAGAGATTACCTTTAAACAAGTTCATTGCCTTCACCTCCAAAATGATTGTCCATTTTGGGGCCTTCAGTTCACTGTTACTATTTACAAACTTGATTTGAGCTTCCATTCTTAAGCTCTCTCTATATTACAATCTCAAGCTGTGTTTTGGTGTCAGGGCTACGACTGTTATTTACAAAGCCCCTGGCTTCTATAGAGGCATATTAGGACCATTCAAACCAGTTTCTTTGATGCCAGCGTGAAGTTCAGCAACCGCAGCACCATTTTCAGTCATGAAGTCAAGAGAGCCAGAGCAGCTTCTACATGAAAGCCGGCCATTTTCAGGCAGTCCAGACCTCTGATGCAACAGGCACCCATTGTTATTGCTATATACAGTTGGAATACTGTAGTCAGAGGATGAGACTTGATGAGTTATACATAAATGTCAACAAAAGCAAATTGAACAGTTGTAAGGAATGTCATTTGGTAATAAAGCATAGAAAAACAAGGGCTTAAGAAACCAAAAGCATGATACACATTAAGGAATTAATTAAAAATTCCTCACGTAGATGTTAAATAAATGCATTATCTAAAATGATGCTATGAACCAAAAAGCTCAAATATCTGGACATGAGAGCAGTGCAGGAAACAAAAGATTTGACAAGCATCATGGGAATCAGTACATAGACATAAATTGCATTCAGCACACCTTGCCTGCTGGAACTTAGAAGTTTGAACATAGTCAAAAACCGGAACCAAGTTTTTAGACCGTGCTTCAATCATTTGGGCTGAGAAGTTTTCAATTTCTATTTCCCCACCAAAAGCATTTTCTTCAGCCATTTTGATGCCATCCATCACCATTGACTGAAAGTATATCTGGAAAGAAAAAGAACAAGAAGAAAGTTAAATATCTTTACAAAAATGCAGTATTTAATATGCATTCCTCCCTTTCTATTTCTCACAATAACCTCTTCAACACCCAAGTATGCACAGATATAAACGGCATTGGTAGTGAAGGTGAGAAGCAATAACAAGTCCTTGTGATAGCCACCAAAGTACTATACCAAGTAAGTTACCTGGCACCTTTACACATGGGCATATCTCCACAAACAAACATCAAAGAAATTCCTAATCAAGTTTAATACCTCTGGTTTTGCCCACAGTGGCATCCGAGTTTCATGCATCTGCAGTTCAGCTTCTGAAATATACAAATTATGTTTTTCCTCGGCGTTTGCATTTGCTTTCTTTACAGTATAGGAGGGGTCAGGGTATGTAATTCCCTCTTTCACTTCTTCAGGATATACTTTACTGTTATCTGTAGTCCCATTCTCACCATATATGTCTACATTATCTTCTCGCTCCCTTCGCGCATGTTTCTGACATATATTCCACTTCTGAATTGCGTCGACTACCAACCTTCCATCAGAATCTGCAGTTGACTCATGTGTTGTGTTTAATCCAGTAACAACAGGTGTTGAATCATGTTCAGCTGCTAGCCGTAAAGCATACTGTATCATACATCCAGAAGGAGAGAAAACCAGAAGGTGGTATTTTGCCTTTGAAGAGCTGCTTTCAGAAAACAAAAATTTATTGTTCTTGCAGTTATGAAAAGAGGAAGCAATGGCCCCTGAAAGGGGACTCATCCTGCCAGTTGCAGCTGCTGCAGCACCACTTACAGTGCCTCTCCAGCCATTGTTCCCATTTTTTATTCTGCTAACAACAGAAAGTGTCACAGGGGGTCCAGATGCACAAAGACTTGTTTGAGTAGGTGCTTGTACTCCTAAATTAGGCAGCCATGGAACTTGTGGCTTAGTCATAACACCCAAACTGCTATTCTTATGGGCAAAATCAGCATCGCCAGACTGAGAACTTACAGATCCTCCCATTGGATTGATAGTAAAGAGATGGCTTGTCCCTCTCGAAGAACTAATCATAATCCAGTTGCTATCATCACTGAAACTAATATCCTGTATTACCTGAAATCTCAAAAGAAAGTAAAAAAAAAAAAATAAGAAAAACTCCAATTGCCAACAAGAGATAAGACTTATACTCAACATTAATGCTAGTCTTACAGCATTTGTAATACCACGCTGCAGCCGGTATAGATGTGCGTACGATGCCGGTGCATTACATGCAGAAGAGCTTCCTTGAAGCCCAGGCATAATCTTGAACACATTGATACTGTGACCCTGAACTGAAGCTGTCACAAGAAGGGTCCCACTGGGATCAAAGCATAATGCTGAAATAGGATGCTTGTGTGCCCTAAACTGAGCGATTACAACTTTACTGGCAATATCTCTAACAATTACCTGATAAGCCCAGGGAAAAATATAAAGTGAAGTGTAAAAACTGGTTTTGCTTGTAACCTTTTTGCAGATATAATTGGCACAAAAGAGAGCACCATGGAAAAGTCATTTGAGCTCAATTAGAGGAAATGCAAGCCTTAGACTAAAACATATATACTAATACATAAGATATTGAACAAAAAATTTTCTACAAGTCTAACTTCACAGAGTATTAGCAACTTGCAGATTAAAAATAAAGACTACAAATGGGACCAAATGTGCAAAAGGCAACTAAAAAAGGGGGAGGGGCTGAAAAATACTAGTTTCGAATCAAACTTGGGGCGAATTATACGTACCATTCCAACATTATCAACATCCACTAAATGACCATTAACAGTTCCATTGCCTTTCCAGCCAGGACCTCCAGATTGCAGATAATTGTATGAATCAGGCAGGTATCTTGACAGTTTCTTATATCCCATGTCTCCTAAGGTTACAATGCCAGAAGCAAGTTGCTTGCTTGATTCTTTTGCATAGTGTGCAACAAGGCTCCCATTAGAAGAAAAACCAGGGAAACTTGCGGAAGGTGTAAGATGTTGTGGACTGACACGTCCACAATCAGAACCTGGAACTGGACTTCCACTGTAAGCCAGCCACCTAGGACCAACAGCCAGAGGTCCATAGCCTATACCTCCAGAACCAGGGAAGCCTGAGACTATAGGATTTGTAAGAATGCTATATTCCCTCTCTAAATTTGCGGCACCAAAACAATGTATCTGCAAACCATAAAAATAAGTTCTCAAACTCTGACTAAACATAATGTGCTCAAAAAATATGCATAAGACATACCTGAGCTGCTTGACCTACAGCAACAATTCGAGAACTGCACCTTACAGAATAAACAGCTGATCTAAACTTTAGCAAATGTACATAAGATTGAGATCTCAAGGAATAAAACCGGACAATGGTAGGCACAACACTACCATTCCCAGAATCATGGTTGTTTGGTATGCTTCCATTATAAGCACCATCCTGTATGTGAGTATCCTTGGAGAGCGACCCATCAGCAGAAACTACCAAAAGGGGGCGGCTGTCTGCAAACTTGTCATCCGGTCTCATTGCTGGAGCCGGTTTTGGTAGCATTTGCATAAATGAAACAGGACCATCACATTTGGAAACCAAGTCACGGACATTATCTGCTTCTTCAACATCCCAAACCTGGAAACCAGACAGATAACCAAGAAGAAGAACTTGTCGAATGACATCTCCCTCACCTTCTAACTTGTCAAAGCCAGCCCAATGAACCTTTACATCATAAACACATTTGACAGAGGAATGTATTACTAGTCATATTTTATGCTCTTAACTTCAAATTACAATTAAGAAAGACAAACCTATAAGTATATCTTCTACATGAATTTAACTGCGCAAAGGAAGTATAGCTTGTTGCATTTAATTTACATATAACAACAGTCAGCATACACATTTAGAATAAATTGAAGTAAACAATTTTTCCAACTCTATAACAAGGAAATTAAAGAGAATATATATTTAGACATTAAAATTAGAAGGAAAAACAAAAGACCCTTCTTTTATTTCTTACCTGATCATAGCCAGAATCATCTTCCCTATCCACAATCGAGGATGCCACAGAAACCGCAGACCGTGCGACGGTGGAAGCACCGGAAGAAACGATCCTTAAGTAGCTGGAAATGGCACGGAACGAACTCCGAGCAGACCTGGAAACGACACCTCCGCCTTGTATTCTAGACTGCCCTTGTCCATCTCCACTGTTCCTCATAATCCTCAACACCTAATTAAACAAACCCGAAATCAAAACAATCCACCAACTTCTCCTTTTACTAACCCCAAAGGTTGTTCCTTATTACTTTCTTTTAAATAGCTGGGTTTTTCGAGAAAAATGAGAAATTATGAAGAATGGATGAAAACCCAGAAAGAAAGAAACAGACTTTTAGTTGAAGAAATTTTCAGGGTACAAATATCTCCATTTGAAGCAAAAAAAAAAAAAAACAATCTTCTTTCTGAAAAACAAGGGACAAACAAAACAAGATAAAACAAAGTCTGAAACTAAACAAGACAAAAAGACACGGCTTTGATTTTGATTCTCTGTTGTTTCTCTGAAAACTCAAAACTTTTATATTCTAAAAGAATTGTACAAATTAAAATTTTCGAAAAGGTATTAACTGGGATAAAACGAAAAGAATTTTTTTCTTTTTAAATTCACAAAAATAAAACAAATAACTTTTTTTTTTGGGTTTGGAAATCGAATTAATGTTTTAACAAATAGAAATGGGAAATTAAGAACATAGAAAAAAAATGATCAATTTGAGAGTGGTTTTGAGGGGATTTTGAACTAAAATTTAGGAAACGATCCAATGAAAGATTGAAATATGACAGAGTTTTGAAAGAGATAGGAAGAAGGTTGGATACTGAAGAGATGAAGTTGTTCTTTTCTTTTCCCATTTTTTTCTTTTTTAACTCTCAAAATTCAATTCAAAGGTTTTTTTTTTTTCTTTCGCTATCAGGAATATTTTTTGGTGCATTTTTTTTAGAGTAAAATATTACAATAGTTACTTTTTTTTAAGTTATATTTTAGTTATTTATATTTAAAATATTATATTTTAATTACTTAAGTTATTGTATTGTAACATTTTAGTCATTAAGTATTAATTGTCATTAACGATATAAGAATAAACTGATGTGGCATATTAAAAGAGATATTTTTAAAAGAGATAACAAACCTATATTTTTTTTCATTTTGAGCAGCGTTAAAAGAGATAAAAAATGAGGAAAATAGAGAAAAAAGCAAAAGAGAATGGAAAATAAAGAAAAAAAAGTTAAAAGAATATAAAAGAAAAAAATTACTCAAAACGAAAAAGTATGGAGATCAATTGTATGTTTTAAACTAAACTTTTTGTTTGGAAACGATGATTTAACGTGCCAGATCAGCTTACCGTTACACCGTTAATGGCTCAGTGATTAAAATCTTACAACACGTTAACATAAGTGACTAAAGCGTAACATTTCAAACATAAATAATTAAAATGTATCCTGAGAGAAACAAAAGTGACTTTTTTTTTAATATATCCTTTTAGTATATTTGATTTGGAAAATAATGGAGTTTTCATTTTCATTATCTTGGAAAATTTAAATATATATAAAAATATTTTTAGTTTTTATATAAAAATATTAAAATTATTTTTTAAATGAAATAAGAATATAAAAAATAGAAAAATGGTTAATAATCTCTATTAAAAATGCTTTATAAAATTAAAAACTATTAAAATAAATTAATTTTAATTGAAAATTTAACGCCGGTTTAAATCTGCAAAATCAGCTTTAAAAATATATCAAATCTCTAATCTTAGTATAAATATAAGAATTTTTATTTTATTATTATTTTTATTCAAAAAGAAGTATCAAAAGCGTTTTGTATTTTTTTTATTTAATAAATGTGTTGTTAATAAATATCATATTATTTTTAAATAAAAATATGAAATAGTTAATTATTAAAAAAAAAAAAAAGAGAAACGATGCTTTTATTTTTTATTTATACTTTTTATGCAATTAATAAATTGTAACATTTCAAAATACATAAAAAAATATATTTATTCTTTTATATTATTTATTTAAAATCTTTAGTTTCTAATTTTATTTTATTTTGTTTGCAAATAGTTTCGGGAAATTTTTTGCATAATTTAATGCATAAAACAATAATTAAGAAGGCCAAAAGATTACTTTCCCTTAAATGATGATATCAAATAGCTTGGTCTTTAATCACTAATCATCAATTTATCAAAACGTTTAATAAAACGATTAAAGTTATATAGTTTTTAATTTTTTTTAAGAATTTTAATATATTCTAAAAGGCTGTGTAAGCCTGCATTATATCTTCAACTCAACCCCCCAAAAAAAAATTAACAGTATTAAGGATAAACATGATCTTTCTCTTCTTTTTTATTTCTTTAATGAAAATAAATCAAATTTTCTTTGTTTAATTTTTTTATTTTTCTTCTTAATTGAAAATTTAAGAAAATTAGAAAAAGTAAAATTCTCCCCAAGATTAAGAGCACCTGCAAGTAGAGGTCATCATCCTGGGTTCGAGTTGAGCCTTAACAGAATTTTAGGCCTATTTTTCAGATCTAAGTTTCGTCCGACCCGAATAAAATTATTAAAACCTGAATTTGATATGATTCGCCCGTATTATTTTTTATAATATTATTTTTATATGAAAACGAATATAAAAAATATAATACATCAAATACACTCAAAAAATTAAAATAAATATTTTTCAATAAATTGAAAATAAATTAGAAAAAGTATTTATACTTAAATAACATTAAAATAAGTGTAACTAATAAGAAAATGCCTTTAAAATAATAGCAAAATTAACAATAAAATAATAATTATACAATATCTAAACAACAACAAAATAGTAACAATATAATACCAAAATGACAGCATAGCAACAACAAAACACAGAAGCAAAACAATAGAAACAGTAGCAAAACACAACAATAATTTTTTTTGTAAATTTGAGTCGGGTCGGGCTCAGACAAAAAAAAATTATCCAAAGTTCAACCTGTTTAGAAAATAATTTTTTTTTAAAATTCATTTTTTGAGCATATATATTTTTATTCAAATTTTGTTATTTTTTAGATGAATCTTTGGCCGGATCAGATCATGATGAGGTCTGGTTGTGAGTATATAAAGGATTTGACTTGCTTTTATAACTGTCTATTTATTGGATGAGAGGCGAGTGTAGAAATTAGGTAGAAGCGCGAGTAGATGAAAAAAGTTTCTTACACGGTTGAAATTAATTTCCTAATCAAAGAGGTTTTGATAAGAAATTGTTGAATTGAATTGTGTTAGATTTTTTTTTTTTTTTGAGGGTTTATCTTGATTCTCACGTAGATATATATATATATATATATATTTTGGGGTCCTTTAGTTAGTGCTTTTTAAGCATAAAAAGTTGCAAAAAGACAATCTAATGTAATTAGATTATTACAATTTCTTATAGTGTCGAGATTGCAAGGAGATGCAACTGTGATGGGACAATTTAACAATTATTGTTATGTAATTCATTTTTGTAACACTAGAGACATGTCCTTTTGCTAGGGTTCGGTGTTAACGGTTACGCATTGGCATCCAAATTGTATGTTCAGTCGTCATCTTTTTTATTTTATTATGCTATGTATTCCAAGTAATGAAATTTAGGGAAGTAGAAGAAAGGAAGAAGCAGGGAGAATATTAGCACATTTGCTAAATAAATACCAACACTCTTTAGAAGTTTGCCATTCAAATACGCATTAATCCATCGGAGCCTCTCTTTCTAAGCTGTGTGCTACAACGAAATGATGGTGTGCTGAATTGGGTCGATTTTCGGTATGAATGATTAAGCAAAATTTGTTTAAATTGTACATAGGTTAGTTATTTTAGTCAGCTTTGTAGATATTCCTATAAATTGTAACGTGAATCTCACTGGGTGTAATTGGCATGTCATAAAATAACAGTATTACATCTCTGTTTATAATTTGTTTTTTAGGTGTTTAAAGTACATGGGAGTACCGTTAGCGCTTTGCATGTTGGAGTTCGGTTGGTATATCATTTAGTACTCTGCACTTTGCACATTGATCTTCTCTAGGGCTTACATATGGACAATATTATATTAAAATATAATTAATGATAATTGTTAACGAATCAAATGTTAAGGATATTTTTATAATGAGTTGTGAATTATGATTAATGTGGTTATTGATTCATACATAAAACCAAACTGGGTTGTCAATCATAATTATTGAGTTGAATATCAGTTATGAATCGTGAAATGATTGTAGCATTGTAAAGCATATAAGAGCTTTGTTATGCTTATCAAATAAATTGTTGAATCGTATTAATGTAACAACCTTAACGTGCTTTTGTTGAATAATTGATAAATCATTGATGAATAAAAGTCTAAAGTTTAATTGAGCTAATAGTAGTATAAGGACTAAGGAGTTTAATGAATTTGCTAAGTGAATGGAGTCAATTATAAATGGAAAAAAAGTGAGTGTCGAACAATGTATTAAGGCTATGAATTAATCTTATTTAGTAATTAATTTGTAAACAAAGAAAAGAAATACATTTGATAGAAGGGGCGCAACTTGTTTAGTTACATGCATATATTGAATTATAGATAACTAAAATAATTCAAGGGCGCAAAGTCTTCTTATGTCTTACTTACGATTCATGGAATCACATTGAGCATTATAAAGCTCAGCATACTGTTGTTATATGTGCGCAAGTTAGTCAAGATAAACTTTTGTTCATTTGGTCCATCTATATTTTAGTGGTATGTACATAAGTGACCTAAGATTTAAGTTCTTTTGCATTTTGAGGCTTGTATATATATCGGCATGTCTTATATTTCTATCTTAAGTAGGAGTGGATGGTTGTCTTCATTCTATATATGTTAGGTTTTGATAAATGGGCTTATGCTCAATGAATGTAAGTTGAGGTAGGTAATGAATTTTTCATGCTTAGATTGTAGGATGATAAGTAGCTTTGTAGAATTCAAAGATCGTTTTGGTAGAACTCTTTGGCATCTAGGCCTTGGAACTATGGTCAAATAAGTTAAGAGTGTTTTCCAAGCAATAATAGGATTTTCTGAAAGTAAAAAACCAAAGTTTAACCCAACTTGTATATTTTTGCACCCAAGTCTCAAGACTTAGGGCCATGACATGGAGACCTTAGAAGTCAGTAGCCAAAATTTGGAAAATAAGAGACCCAAGTCTTGATACTTGCCAAGTCCTAATACCTACGCTTTAAGTATCAAGACTTATAGGCCAAGTCTCCAAACCTAAGAAAATAGTATCAAGACTAAGAAAGGCACTATAAAAACAAGAGATCTTGGTATCAAGACTTGACATCTAAGTCTCAGTACTTATATTGCCAAGTTTATACACTCTCTTAGAGGTATTGATACTTTATAGTTTCAACCTTAAAGTGTAGATATTTCGAATGGTCAAAGTTATCAAGTATCATTATAAGTTGATCGTTTAGAGTCAAAGGTTAGTAAACTCATAGATTGTAGTGACCCATTTGTGCCCGAGCCCATTTTATTCAGAAAAAGAAAAAAAACCAACAAAACAAAATAATAATAAATAAAGTCCAGTTTTACAGTCCAGTTACAACCAGAACCCGCTTAAGCCCAAACAGATACCCAACAACTCGTAGCCCACTTACATCAAAACCCAGACCCGAAAAAGGACCCAACAGACATTGACCCAAAACTAAACCTAAAGCCCAAAAAGGCCCAAACACTAAGCAGAATCAGCAGTGGCCTAAGGTTTCTGAAACCCTAGGCGCCGCAATGGCAGGAACCCAATCGTCGCGCCACAGCACCCCAGCCTTCGCGCCACAGCCTCGTCCGGCCTTCGATCGCTCCGTGATTCACGCCCACATCACTCCGCTACCAAGATCAACGCCTTTCACCTGCGAAAAAGGAAAAAAAAGGGGAGCAGCAAACATGGCAACAAATATGCTAGAATCAATATTTCTTTTTTTTCGTTTTTTCTTTCGGGTTATAAAAACCCATCACATCTGTAAACAGGGACACCAATACACACAATACATAGAGAAAAAGATACAGAGAGAAACAAAAATATACAGAAATAAAAAATACAGAGAATTTTTTGCAAAGGTGATTTTTTTATATTTCCTTCTATTTTTTTTTCGTGCATGAAAAAACGGTTTTAAAAAAAATAAGGGAGGCGAAGATTTTACCTGTGCGCCGCCATGGGCGGCGGCGCATGTGGCGCGTGCCCACGAGTCCGATGACCGGAGCCCAAACGACAGAATGAAGGGCTTCAAAGGATTTTTGAAAAAAAAAATTTAAAACAGATTAGAAATGATTTTTTTTATTAAAACTGATTTATATAGGGTTATGGGAACGACGTCGTTTCTGCTTAATTCAATAAGCATAAAACGACGTCGTTTTAAAACCAGATTCGTGCGTTGACCCAAAAACCCGGGGAAGATCCGCGTGTTTTACAAAAAAGGGAAATTTATTGTTTTAGTCCCTCTGCAAATTTTGTTGGTTTTAATTTCATCCAATATAGTTTTTTATTTTTTAAATTAACCCTAGAAATCTATTTTTGTTTTAATTTAACCCCTGGTTCTTTTTTAATTTTTTTTCTCTATATTATCTTCAGTAGTTATATATATATATATATATATATATATATATTAATTTATTAATTTATTAATAGTATAAAATTCATATATTATTATTATTTATTATCTTATTTTGTTTAATTTTTTTACATATTATTTTAACATTTATATATATTAGTTATTATATTATATTTTAAAATTTTGTACATTATATAATATTATATTATATCGTATATTATTTTAACTAAAATTTATTTATATCGTATAACATATTCTATTTACATTATTTATATTATATATGTATGTAATTTTTATTTATTTATTTATTTATTTATTATTTAATCTCGCATAAAAGTTTTCATATTTATTTAGTAATTTTCTTTTTATTTTGATATTTATTGTTTTATGTATATATTTTATTTGCCCATACTCTCTCATTTTTTTATAATTGTCATTGTGTAGTTATTTCTATTAGTATTATTCTACATTATTATTACTTTATTATTTATGTGAATATGTAATGTTAGTATGTCATAATTGCTTTTGATATTTATGTTTGATAATGTATAAATGCAATATTGTCTCATGAATCGTTGTTTAAAATAAAATACATTTTTTTACAAAATTACTATATTTTATCTAAAGGTTTTTAAAATAAGGCAATGTTTTGTATTTAGAAATTCGGGAAATAGTGCCCTAACGTGCTGAGTTTCGATTTTCCGTTTAGCTAAATAACTAAATGTCATTTTAATAAGTTTTGTAAATCATGAGATGATTTTGATTACGAAGGTTTTGAAACATCGTATCCTAACGTGCTGGATGTGATGTTTATATTCCTTCGGAACAAAGAAATCTCAGATTTTAATTCAAATTATTCAAGTTTTAAAGTAATCATGTTTTTTTTTTTAAATCTTTCCAAATCATAGACATTAGGACAACAATTAATCAACCCGGTACCAGTTTTGGGCGTTACGAGGATGCTAATCCTTCCTCGTATGTAAACGACTCCCGAGCCCGTTTTCTTATTTTTCATGGATCAAAATTAGATGTTTTAAAATAAAATGTTTTATGAGGTGATCCAATCACACCTAAGTAAAAAGGGATTGGTGGCGACTCCCACTTTCGTTTTTAAAAGTTGACCCCGTTTTTACCAAAATTTAAAAATGGATTTCGACAGCTTGGCGACTCCATTGGGGAACAATAAGAGAGTCAAGCCGAAAAATTGATTAGTTATTGTCCAAATGTCGAAAATTTGAAAGTCTGATTTGAAAAGCCATGACTTTGTTTTTTTACTGCATGTGGTTCTATTTTATAAAATATCTCTGCATTGCATCACATGACCGTCGTGGTCGTACCTTTAAGTGGGAGTGAGAAGCTATGCCTTCGTGAGGTTTTCACCTCCGTATGGGCTAGTGGAATTCTACTTATAGCTGTTTTACTTTTGGGGAGGTAGATTTAGTGCCCATATTAGAGGAATATACGACCTTGCTTCGCTGTTCGAGATTCCAAGTAGACAAAGCTTGTTTTAGGGCTGCCAATGTCCCAACTTTTGTGAAGAAGTTGATGAGTATCACAGGGATGAGTGAACAGTGGGTTACAGCTAGAATCCAAGAGAAAGGTGAAGGTAGATGCATACCTTGGGTGAGTTTGAGAGACCTAATCCTAGCACATCCAGATGAAAAGAAGAAGATCGACGTCTTTGCCTTATGTATTTATGGTTTGGTGATCTTCCCCAAAGCTCTAAGACATATAGACGAAGCAGTTACTAATTTATTCGATCGACTTAACAAATGGGTCACACTTGTACCTGCGATATTAGCCGAGACGTTCAAATCTCTAAATGCATGTCGGAGAGCTGGTGAAGGTAGATTCATTGGATGCGCATAGTTATTAATGGTTTGGTTTCACAGTCATTTTATAAAAGTAATAAAGGTAATTAAGGAAGAAAACTTTTCTTTGAATTACTTACTTTTAAGAAAATTAATTTTTAATGTGACACGTGTTACATGTAATTTTATATATTTGTTTATAATTTATTAAATAATATATTTTTGTAATCTCAAAAGAATATATTTTATAAATTAAATGATGATTAATCTAATTTATAGTACAAATCAATCAATTTTGAAAACAATTAAAAAAATAAAATAACTCTTGAACAAAATAAATATAAAATAAATTTATAAAATTAAAGTAATTTTAAAAAGTAAATATATAAAATAATTAATTACTGGAAAATGATAATTTCTTTTTTCATATCATACTTTCATTTTTTCTTATTTTTTTAATTAAAAAAAGTTAGTTTGGAATTAATAGTCATACCAATAACATCTACGAAAATAAAAATATTTAATAAAAGTACAAAAAGAAAATATATTATTACATTTTTCATAATATAATAATCTTTAATAATAAAATTATACTTAACAAAAATCATCTTAGGAAGTAAAATCATAACAGAAAATGTTTTTGTAGATCAAAAGGTTGCTTCATTAACAATAGTATGTAAAGTGAAAAAGGTTTTATCACGACATTTATAAAAAAAATATTTGACACTTGCAAATCTTACATGTATATAGAAATCAAATACAAAAAATACAACAAATAGCCCAAAATCATAATGGTACCCTATTGGTAAAGTTAAAACTATTCACAATGTCTAGAATTACCTATAGTTTCTTCTTAATCTATAAATAGGGGGATAATGTGCTTTAATACACTCAAACTAAAACTTAATCAATAATATAAACCTTACTTTTAACTTAAAATAAATGCCACCGAAAATAAAATGTTATATTTTAAAACTTCGTTTATTATGAAAGAAAATGCTTTTTTCCCTTATTATTATTATTATTATTATTATTATTATTATTAATGCTTGAATTTGGTGCCTACTTTGAAAACTTAACATGTCATTAGGCACTGTATTAATGAGTTGTTGACAAAATTTCACCATCATTATTTTTTAAGGTCATCATTAATAGTATTAAAATTCGATATATTTGTATTATACTTAATTAATAGTATTATTAAGCTTCAAGACTTGGTGGTGTATCTAAGTTGAAACGTAGGAAGTAGTCATTCATGTATTTTCTTTGATCACATTAATAATTTAGTATTGTTTTCATGTTATAATACTATGTAAAATATTAAAATATCCATACCATGTTGATATCATTTTGAATGTAGAGTGAAACATTAAACAATAAATTTATTAGGGTGTGGGGACAAGAAAAATAATAATGGTAACATTCCAAAAGATGCCAATATGTTTGGTATGCGAAGTCTCATAATCACATTTATCCTTTGACAAAAACTCCCCTTCCTTTTTATGTTGTGCCTCATATATAGGCTATTATTGTCAACAAAGTGATGGGAATTGGCAAATACAAAAATCAATCACATCATTAGCTAAACTTGACACCCCAATACCACTTGCTATATGGTCAAGGTATCATTAACTTGTAATCAAAGAATAAAATAAAGCAAATTCCATCTAATATCTATAAATTTTGGGATATTAAATGTTTTAGGCCAATTCAATTATTTTTAGATGTATGGTTAGTCATCATAATTTATTTGGCCTAATGATGGCCGTGGACTTTGAGCGAAAGTTTTGCATTTAAACAATAATATAAAACGTAATTGCTGCAAAATAAAATAGGATTTGGATATTGCAATTGTTAATGCTAAAAGACCCCAACTTTATTTTAATTAACAATGTTAAAATCTCATTCATTCGAGGAAATCAAATGAAAGCAAGAAATTGATAATCATACCAACTCCATCATGTTATTCATCTAATATTAAGTTGATTCAATGTTTATAAATTTTTTTAAATTTTTTTATCACAAGTCGATACTTTCCTTGCTTAAGACAAACCGACAAATCAACTCCTGACACATTACCAAGATCCAATGCGTGAAGCAGCTTTCAGTAGCCCATCTTTCGCATGTGCCATCCAGGAACTCGCACGTGCCACTTCTCCTCTGCCCCCTCTGCTTTTCCTTTGCTAAGATTCCTCCACCTAAAACAAATAAATCAATTCAAAAAAGAAAAAAAAAAAAAAAAAGAAAGAAAAAGAAACTCCCACCATCAAAATCTTAAAAACCCCTAATTTTTTTAGGGGTTTTCGCTAAATTTTTTTTTTGGAATTTCTTCCATTTTTCATGAATTAATCAGCCTAGATTTAGGTTTCTAGGAAGCTTGAGAAGAATTTTCTTTTTCTTTTTGTTTGTTCAAGCTGAAAAATGGAGTCGATTTTAGCTCGAGCATTGGAGTACACTTTGAAGTACTGGCTTAAATCTTTCTCAAGAGATCAGTTCAAATTACAAGGCCGTACAGTTCAACTTTCCAATTTAGGTATATCTTTTGATCTTTGGATCTAAATTTTGGCTTCCATTTCAGTTTTTTTTTTCTTTTTAAATTATGTTTGGATTTGATAGATATAAACGGCGATGCTCTACATGCGAGTATGGGATTGCCGCCTGCTTTGAATGTGGCGACTGCAAAAGTTGGAAAATTGGAGATCATTGTGAGTTTCTTCTTTTTTTTTGAGGGGAATTTGGATTGGAAAACTGATGATTACTTAGGTTAATATCTAGTTTTAAGTTATAGAGCCTTTTAGATGCAAGGTTAGAGAACTGATTATATTTCATCTTAGATTGGGCCTTTTTTAAAAAAAAATTGTGTATGGGGACAATTCAGTGTGAAGTTAAGAGGTTTTTAATAGTTTATTTGCTCGTAGCTAATATGAAATGTGGAGCATTATTATCATTTTTTCTTTCTTTGGGTTAGGATGAAATTTGAGATAACTGGTACTTAGTTTTGGATACTGTTATACATATATTTTTCTTTATTCTTAAATGGAAATTCATCTATACTTGCTTGAGTTGACCTATATGGGAAGGAGAATTTGGTCTTGAGACAGTAGAAATGTAAGGTTGACATTGTCCACGTTTTTCATTTGTTTTGCCTCAGCATATTGTGATCTTAATTTCTTGAACTTATAAATTTTCCCTAAATTTTTTCTTGATAGCTCCCTTATGTCAGTAATGTGCAAATCGAGCCAATTGTAGTTCAAATTGATAGGCTTGATTTGGTTCTGGAGGAAAATTCTGATGTTGATTCTCCTAGGAGCTCAAGCGGGTAATGCAGATTTACCTTCAATGTTATGTTTCACAACTAAGATCACATTCGTAAATTTGTAGTTTGGCATGTTGTACTGCTCTTAAAAGCAACTTGTATCGACTTCTGTGCTTACAGTGTGCAATCGTCCACCAGCTCAGGGAAGGGTAGTGGTTATGGGTTTGCTGACAAGGTTAGACACTTTCTTTGGTAAGGTTGTAGATTACTGTTTGCCTTGGAATGTCAAACAATTTATGGATTTAAATGCTAAAAGGTTAGCACATTTGCAGTGCCTACTTTGTCTTCAAGTTGCCATTTCCCTATTATAGTTTTGAACTACAATTAAATCTTGATCTTACATCAAGTAAGTGAAAATAAAATTCCAGTAACTAAATTTACAAAATTCCTCAATTTGGTTGAATTACTAGTTTGTGCATGTCATTAGCAACATGGAAGAAGGTTTAGATGCAAAATACATACTTCATGTTTTGTCCTTTTATTATTTTCAGATTGCAGATGGAATGACCATTCAGGTTCAGACAGTCAATCTTCTACTTGAAACTCGTGGCGGTACTCGTGCCAAAGGGGAAGCAGCTTGGTAAAATCTTTTGTTTTCAGTTTTTATGCTAATTCTTGGTCAGAAACTGTCTGATTTATTGCGTGGTAGTTGACATATGCATACTGTCTATTTATTTGTACTTGTCTTCTTTTGTGTCTGTCATATGTACTGATGGTTATAATAGAAATTAATTTTAATGTGTAGAACTATGCTCATTAAAAGAAGAAATTATCCTACAATAAGAGTGCCCCTTTTTCTTAGAAGTTTACTTGTACATTATGTTTATGCATTTCATTTAACTGTACATGATCATTTTATAAGTAAAAGAATCCTCTGATTGTGTTACAAAATATATTTTTTAAACTTCTTATTGAAGTGCATTTAGCTCTGATATTGTCTCTAGATTTTTGGAAGTTTCTAAATATCAGATTCTTGCTAGGGTTCAGTGCCTTTTTCATTACAAGCGATCTTATCTTCAGTAGAAGAGGAAAATTTATGAACATTTTACATCTTTGCATGATATATTGTTTATTTCGATATCTATTTTGGGGAAACCAGTTCATCATTTAGTTCCTTATTGGTGAACTTGATGGGTGATTTCAATATTTGCATTTTTTATATATAAATTACTAAAATACCTTTCTTATTTTTCCCCTTGTTGTGCACTTCAAGTGCTTAATTTGTTCAAATAACAAATTTCTTTGATTGTCAGTGGAACTTGTATGGATCTCTTACCCTGTTGCATTTCTTACTCATGTTATGCGTTTTTTCAGGGCACCACCCATGGCATCTATCACAATGCGCAACATTTTACTATATACTACTAATGAAAATTGGCAGGTAAATTGCTGCATATTATTGTGTCGTAATCTCTCTAACAGTTTTCTTAAGTATGAATGCATATTTAAAATTTTTTGTTTTTTCAGGCTGTAAATCTTAAGGAAGCACGAGATTTCTCCTCAAATAAAAATTTCATATATGTTTTCAAGGTAACATAGTTTAGACTTGCGATTCCCTCTCTTCCTCCATAATCCATCTATATATGTGTGCATAGGGGTATGCATATTTCTTACTGCAATGCTTTATGTTAAATGTTTTATCCATTTGTGCCTTAGTTTTCTGTCATGAGTATATTTAAGTTATTTTTTTCGTCGCAGTGCCTAATGATACTAAATTCTTTTCTTCCAGAAACTAGAATGGGAATCTCTATCTATTGATCTCCTGCCTCATCCTGATATGTTCAGTGATGCTAATTTAGCACGTTCTCAAGTGGGATCAACACAAAGAGATGATGATGGCGCAAAGCGTGTTTTCTTTGGTGGAGAACGTTTTCTCGAAGGCATATCTGGAGAGGCTTATGTAATCAGATCATGCATTTCCAATTGATTTTGGTGAACTTTATGTTATTTTAAACTGTTGTGTGGTGGCAGAGAGTGTTTTCTGGTTTTCAGGATGTCTTTAAAACTTTTATTTTTTCTCCCTTTAGATCACAGTACAGAGGACAGAATTAAATGCTCCACTAGGCCTTGAGGTTCAGTTACATGTTACAGAGGCGGTTTGTCCTGCATTAAGTGAACCAGGTAATAAGGTAGCCAGTTTTCTAACTGCTTGTTTCATCATTTGAATTAAATATATGGTACTAACAAAGCATGAAATTGTGGGACAACTACGTAAGCAGGGCTCCGAGCTCTTCTCCGCTTCTTGACTGGATTGTATGTATGTCTAAATAGAGGAGACGTTGATCTAAATGCTCAGCAGGTTTTACGTTTTATCTACTATCATTCACTTGATACTTCTCTGTCTTCTTATTAACTTGTTATGGGCAATTTTTACTGAGTTTTTCCTCTCTGAACTGGCAGCGATCTGTTGAATCAGCAGGACGGTCTCTAGTTTCTGTTGTTGTGGACCACATATTTCTTTGTATCAAGGACAATGGTTTGTTTACTTTTTGGTGATTTTGTTTTACGCGCATGGACACAGCCATATTTTGATAACCAGTTGTTATGTATTTAGAGTAGCATATAACAATCTTAGACCTAAATGGAAGTTGAAGCTAAAACTGAGTAGAGTAAATGGGTAGAATTGTGAGGAGTCCGACTGTAGTGTGAACCACATTATCCGCTGCTTGAGAGGAAAAATTTTCGTTAATTTATTGCAAACAGGGTAGAGCAAGCTATTTACTCTTTCACCTGCCCTCTTCTATTCTAGCATACTGCTAATTATTTATTATAACTTTTCCCAAAACTGTTTGAATTTACTTGCAGATTTCCAACTTGAACTTTTGATGCAGTCGCTCCTCTTTTCTCGGGTATTTTCCTATGAAACTTGGATCTTTTTAATATGATATCAACTTATTTTCCTGATTAAATTCTGGTTTTATAGATGCATCTTATTTTAATTTTCTGACAGAGAATTCTTGTATGATTATAACTTATCAGATTTTTATGACTTGGAGAAAATGAACAATTAAACATCATATTTTATAAAGCCTTAATTAGAAGGCACCACACTGTCTTTTCATGTAAAAATTTGAAATATAAATGATACAATATTGTCATGTTTTGAGATAATATTTTCGCTTTTGATTGAAGGCTTCTTAATTTGTTCTAAAAACAATCGTAGATCTTTGAGACAATCTACTGATCTGTATTAGTAACTGCTAATAGCTCCGTTGTACACCTGGCTATAAGCATTACCTGTCTTTTACTTTGCATTATCTGCTCTCCAAACTTCTTCATTTTCTTTTAAAATGGTATGAACATCGTGATATTTGCTTCCATGCACTTCCTATCCGTGGCCCGTGACACTAGACTGTTGTTATGGAGTCATGTTATGCTGGGATGTAGGCAATCTTATGTTAGAATGTTCTGTTCCTGCAGGCCAGTGTCTCTGATGGGGAAAACTCTCGTCATTTGTCTAAGGTTATGGTCGGTGGGCTGTTTTTAAGGTAAGTTTTGCCATGTTTCACTTTTCCAATGAATTGGCTGTGATGGTTTCAGACTAGCTATGATCTCCTATTATTGCTTCTGTATTTGGGGGTTTAACCATCTTTGTGGGTTTCCTTATCTTTTTGGGTATAATCACCTGATAACTTGATTAATTTTTATTTTAGGACAAGTTAGCCTTACTTTTATGATTAGCAGTTATAGCTTCTGAAAAACTGGAAATTTTAGCTACAAATGCCATTTATTATCTTTATGGTACTTACCTATAGTCATTTGAAGTTTTTTCTTCTTGAAGTTCTACTATACCATTTACTATCAAGTCAAGTTCAATTCTTATTTTCATTTTTTTTTTCTGCGGAAAAGATTTTTGTACTTCAGTTTTTTCTTAAGCTTAGTTCAAAACTAATACATGAATGTGTGTATGAATGACCTGGAGTAATCTTTTTCTTGCTTGTTCATCTTCATTTTGGAAGTATTACTGTTTATGTCAAATTTAACATGTCGGTGGCATGATGCAGGGATACATTTTCGCGGCCTCCCTGTACGTTAGTGCAACCATCTATGGAGGCTGTTACTGATTCTTGTCTTCGTATTCCTAACTTTGGTATCTGTTATTGTTTTATGTTACATAGAAATTTTCATCATGTGAATGTATATATAATCTGTTTATAGTTTAGATTACTAGAATTTATGTTTCTGTTTGCGGTGTTGAATATCAGGTAAGGATTTTTGTCCTCCTATATATCCTCTGGCTGAGCAGCAATGGCAGTTAACTGTGGGTGTTCCTTTGATATCCCTCCACTCTCTTCAAGTCAAGCCCTCTCCACTCCCCCCATCTTTTGCTTCGCAAACTGTAATTGATTGCCAGCCTCTTATGGTATGATTTCATAAGTTTGGTACACAATTAATTTTGCCGATTATATTAACTTTCATTACTTATTATCTTTTTAAAATTCATCATTCAGATACATCTTCAGGAAGAATCTTGTTTGAGGATATCTTCCTTCTTAGCCGATGGAATAGTTGTCAATCCTGGTTCTATTTTACCAGATTCTTCTGTAAATTCCCTTGTGTTCACTCTCAAGGAGTTAGATATTAGTGTTCCTTTGGACATAGGCAAAATGGATAATCCTGGTGGTGGAGATAACCATATCAGGCCAAAGTCATTTGCGGGAGCTAGGCTTCATTTTGAAAAGGTGTTTTTCTCTGAGTCACCATCTCTAAAACTCAAGCTCCTGAACCTGGAGAAAGATCCTGCTTGTTTCTGTCTATGGGATGGTCAACCTATTGATGCTAGCATGAAGAAATGGACTGCTGGAGCTTCACAACTCAGTTTGTCTTTGGAAACAACTGCTGGCTTAACTGGAGTTCAAAGTTCTCTTGCCTGGTCTTCAGGCTTGTGGAAGTGTGTTGAGCTGAAAGAAGCTTCTGTTGAGTTAGCTATGGTATCTGCTGATGGGAGCCCCTTAACAGTTGTGCCTCCTCCAGGTGGTGTTGTCAGAATAGGGGTTGCTTGTGAACAATTTATGTCTAATACATCAGTTGAGCAGTTGTTTTTTGTCTTGGATCTCTATGGGTATATTGGTAGAGTTAGTGAAAAGATTGCGGTGGCTGGAAAGAATAAAAGACCAAATAGAAATATGGATGATACTTTGGGTGGAAGACTGATGGAGAAAGTTCCTAGTGATACTGCTGTAAGTTTAGCAGTAAACGTCCTTCAGCTTAGATTTCTCGAATCATACTCATTGGATATCCAGGGCATGCCTTTAGTTCAGTTTATTGGGAATAATCTTTTCCTTAAAGTCTCTCACAGAACTCTTGGTGGTGCTATGGCTGTTTCATCTACTTTGTGTTGGGAGATTGTTCAGGTGGACTGCGTAGAGACAGAGGGAAACGTTGTCCACAATAATGGAACGCTGGTAGACCCAGTTGAAAATGGTTCTCTTGTAACTGGGAACGGATTTTCTCCGTTAAGAGCTGTTTTTTGGGTACACAACAAGCAGAAGTGCCTATCAAGTGGAAAAGCTTCAGTAATTCCATTTCTTGACATAAGCATTGTGCATGTCATTCCTTTTGATGAGAGGGACAAAGAGTGTCATAGTTTAAGTGTGTCAGCTTGTATATCAGGTGTGCGCTTAGGTGGAGGAATGAATTATACTGAAGCTTTGCTACATCGATTTGGAATTATTGGGCCTGATGGTGGTCCCAGCATGGAGCTTTCTAAGGGCTTAGAGAACTTGTCATCTGGGCCACTGTCAAAACTTTTAAAACCTTCAGCTTTTGTTGATAATGATCTTGTTGATGGTATGGGACTTAAATCTGTTGTGATTTTTTGTTTTGTTAGTTACTCTCTTATAAATGACTGTAGAGTTTCCCTTTTGGAGTTTACTCTTGTAGTTTAACTGTAATGTCTTAAATTTTGTCCAGGTGGAACCTTGGGAGGGGAGAAAGATGATAAGTTTTTGCAGCTGGGAATGCCAGATGATGTGGATGTATCCATTGAGTTACAAGACTGGTTATTTGCTCTTGAAGGTGTGCAAGAAATGGCTGAAAGTTGGTGGTTCGAGAAAGAAGTCCTGGACAGAGAGCAGAGGTGTTGGCACATGACTTTCCGAAGTTTGCAAGTAAAAGCAAAAGGTAGTCCGAAGGATTTGCCAAATGGAAAAGGGATTTCAAATGGAATCCGGAGATATCCTGTTGAATTGGTCACAGTAAGAATCTTTTTCCTATGTGAGCAAAACTGAGCTGTTTTTGCTATTTCTCTGCATTTTGTTTTGAGTGTTAGAAGGATGTATAATGGTCTAGGTGTGTCTAGGGTAGGTTTTTTCCTATGGTTGGGAGGTTATTGGAGGGTCTGGTCCTTGAAGTTGTCCTCTGATGATGGGATGGGTGAAAGGTTGAACCCCTTGGGTTTTATTTACTTTTTATTTATTTCTTATCTCTGTTGGTTTTAGAAGGTTAATACTTAGTAGTCAAGCAACGCATAGTTTGTATATACTTTGTAGAATCTGGTGATCATCCTCATTTCTCAGGTACATTAGCACTAGAATTTTGATTTGGAATTGTCTGGTATGGCCAGCACAAGATGAGGGAGTTAGAAATCTGAAATTCTGGTCTAGTTAGTTTCTACTTTTGTGTCAACCCAAAGACAGAAGCACCTTTGTCCCCTAGCAGTTGACCTTATTTCATGTGAATGTCAATTCTTGCTTTTAGTTATCACTTTCTAAAAGTGAAAAATGCTTGTAGATCTGTGTGGAAGGCTTGGAGACCTTCAAGCCTCAGGCACAGAGGAGCCCATCACCTGCAAATGGCTTCAAAGAAAGTTTTGAGATATTAGGAGGGATAAATCTTGAAGTTCATATGCTGATATCAGAAGATAATGTTGAGAATGAAACAGTCAACTGGGTGGTGGAGAACATGAAATTTTCTGTCAAACAACCGGTAATGACATCTTACTTTTGAAGAAGATTACAGCCAATAATGGTCAATCAATCTTAATTTTCTCTCTTCCTGTAGATTGAGGCCATTGTTACCAAGGAAGAACTTCAGCACCTTGCTTTCTTATGCAAGTCTGAGGTTGATTCAATGGGTCGTATAGCTGCAGGAGTCTTGCGGCTGCTCAAGCTGGAAAACTCGCTCGGCAAGGATGCCATAGATAAACTTAGCAACCTAGGTAAGTGTGATTTGGTAAAGTTATTTTATTCAAGTTAAAAAAGTAACATACCGCCGGACCTTTTGAATGAGCTGTAAGTTTTAATGATGTAGGAATTGAGGGATTTGACAAGATTTTCTCATCGGATAAGCTCAACCGAGGGAACAGTGCTGGAAGTATTGGGCAGTCTCCATTATCAAAAGTGATTAATGAAGACCAGCGCTCAACTATGGCTTTGCTCGAGGAGGCAGTTTTGGATTCACAAGCCAAGTGTGCCACGCTGGTTACTGAATTATCTAATGCAGTCTCTTCTGAGGAGAATCTTACGGCTATTAAAGAACTGAGACAGAAGCTAGATAGAATGCAGATTTTGGTGGCGCAATTGCAAGGTCAGATGTGAAATAGGAATTTTCTTCTCATTCTTTGTTGTAAAACTTTGGGTATCATCATATAGTTTACTCAATTCTTTCTGTATATAGGAACACATATATAAATACATGCGTGAGGTTAGTTAAGCATAAAAGGAGGCTATTTATCGGTGTATTCAGAAATTTTGTATCCTAAAGATGATATTTTTTTTTCTTCTTATAAACGTTTAAACAAGCATATCTCGTGATTGAAGGCAGCTGCAATGCCTTGACTTTTTGCTGAAATCTGATTTATTCAGTTCACCTTTGGGACCATTTTGGGTAGCTGATTATAGTAGGTTTCACACAAACAAACAAAAATATTTCGATATTTTTCTTAAATCTTGAGCTCTAAAATTCAATCCCTAAATACTAAAATTCCAAACCCTAAACCCTTAATTATAATTTAATTATTAACTACAAAATTGGGATAATTAGTCCTAAAATATTGTTGAGCATATTGCACCGGTGATATATAATCTTGATATTAATTAACAATCATTTAAAATTTGTGAAGTTTAATTTATATAATGATTCTTAAAAACTAACATTTTCTAGGATGATGCTAATAAAATTTAAACTCATAACAATTATCCAAAGCCTGAGATTTGTAAAGGTTTTTATTGGAAGAAGTTTTGAAAGTGTTTAGAATTTGTTCTTTGAGGAGGTTTTGTATCTTGGCTCTGCTCATAAAAGAAGTTTGCAGAGTGTTAATGCCTTTTAAAGATAAAGAGTGGAAGTGCCTCACTTATCAAGAAAATTAGAGAATTTGTATTGGTTGGATTTCAACTTATACCACAGATTATAGGTTGAATCACTTGTACATAAAATTTTGTGGGGACAATTATGGATTTGAAAAGGGATTTGTTGACTCTTGGTTAACGATATTTTGAAAACTTCTTCTAAAATAAATGGAAATCACTCAATAAACCTTATTAATTTATAATATACATTTTAAGAGATTGACATTTGAAAAATATGATTTTGAATTTTTTTTTCAAGTTACAATATCATTGATAAAAAAATATAAAGGTAAATTATAGAATTGAATGCTAAATTAAGGCTAAAATTATATTTCGATTATCAAACTTTCAAAAGTTATATAATAGTCATTAATGTTATTGAGTTGTTATATTTTAATCACTAACCCATTAATTTCCTCTTCCGTTTAACGAAATATAGGATAATTAAAGGGATTAATAAGTAATCTGGTTACATAAGTGTAACTAAAACATTAAATTTTTTCTAGTTTTTTTTTATTAATAATTTTATAAATTTTAAAAGATTTGAGAATTTAGTTTCTAAAATTATAAAAAAGAATTTAAAAATAAAAATAATAAAAGGTGGAAGAAGTCAGTTTATAAATTATTGGACTATATTTATAAAATGTTGGATAGTCCCACCAGGTGAAGAAGAAATCAGTTGACTTGAAAAGTCAATATTAAATAGGACCAAATTAATTTAGGTTTAATTTACATCGCTTTTCTCACTTTGGTTTTAAAGTTTTTTGTGATCCACTTTAATCCTTTGAATGTTAAAAATTAATGGCTATAATATTCAGTAAATCATACGACGTCATGTGTCACATGATAATATTATCATGACATCATCATCCCAAAAATTTTAAAAAATCTTTACAAATTCTGAATTAAAAATTAAAAAATTATTAAAATTATTTCTATTTTTTTATAAAATTACAAAAACAATATAAGATATTACGAAAGTTTAAAAAAATTAGAAATTTTCATATTTTTAAATTTTTAGGTGATAAATTTTGGATTGTTTTTTTTTCAAAATATTTAAATGAATAAAAATAATGTTATTTATTATTTAAATGATTATTTAATTGAAATGACATTGTTTTTCATTATTCAAATAATTTTAAAAAATTATCCAAATTTATCAACTAAAATGATCTACCAATTATAAATTCCAATTGATTAAACGTTAAAAACTATCAGCCAATCATATAATGTCACGTGTCACTTGATGATGTCGTCATCGTTCGACAAACCTTAAAAAAATTTCAAAAAATTACAAAAAATTATTAAAATTATTAAAAAATAGGAAAATATTAAAAATTACAAAAAATAATATAAAAATAAAAATTTTCTAATTTTAAAAAATTATAAAATTTAATATTTTTATTTCTCAAGTGATAAAATTGGATTAATTTTTTTAATTATTTAAATAATGTATAATTAAAAAAACTAATCCAATTTTATCAACTAAAAAGATCTACTAATTATAAATTCTAATTGATTAAATTATAAAATTACCATCGTAGGTGATATCCTTCTAAGAGACAACAATATGATGTTCAAGCTCTAGTAAATGTAATTTAAAAAATTTTAAAAATATTAAAAATTCTAATTTTTTAAATATTTTAGTATATTTAGCATTTTTATATTTTTATTTTTTGTAATTTTATAATTTACCCATTTTTAATAATTTTAATAATTTTAAATTTATATTTTTATAATTTTTTCTATTTTTAAATAATTTTTTTGTAATTTTTAAAGATTTTTAAAGATATTTTTGGATGATGGTGTCATTGTATGACATGTGGCAACATATGATTGGTTAGCCCTTTTTTAACATCCAAAGGACTAAACCAAGCATGTTTGATAACGTTAAGGACTAAACTAAAAATGTCTAATAATGTTAGGGACTGGAATGGGTAAAAGAACTTTAAGGACTAAAGTGGGTAAAAAAAATTATAAGGACTAAAGTGGGAAAAACGATATACTTCAATAGGGGTGAGCAAAACTCATTTCGATTTGAAAAAATTGAAAAAAAATAAAATTTTTAGTTAATTTAATCAAGTTATTTGAGTTATTTGATTTTTTGGAGTCAACTCGAATAAGTAAATCGAGTTTCGAGTTCGAGTGGAGTTTAATTTTACAATTCGAATAACTCGAATAATTCGAATAATAGATTGGTGTAATTACTCCTTTAGTCCCTTTAAATTTTGAAAATGAGCGAATTGGTCTCTCTCATTTAAAAATTATAGAAAAATTCAAAATAATTTTAAAAAATTTAAAATAATTTTAAAATTTTTCTAAAATAATAATTTTGGACCTAAACAAGTTAATTAATAATTTAAGTTTATCATACTAAATTATAACTAGATTTTAATTTGACATATTTAATTTTATTAATTTTTTAATTTAACTCGAACTATTTCACTTGATTTTATTTGACTCGACTTGAATTTCATCTACTCAACTCGATTAAAAAAAAATTCAAATCGAGTTAGGATGATAAAATAGAACTCGACAACTCAATTAACTTGAAATTTTGTTCACTCAATTCGATCAAATGCTCACCCCTATATTTTCAGGGACTAAAGTGCGCATTAAACCATTAATTTATGACCTCTTCTTCATATAAGTTTTCTTGCATAATCAAAGAGGTTCCCATAGCCATGGATCGACAACTACTCATGGCGGCAAGAACCGGAAACTTAAACCTCATCAAGCAACTCGTAGATGCTGAAACCAACATCCTAAACGCCACCACTTCGCAAGGCAACACTGCTTTCACATTGCTACATGATTCAGACATAAAGATCTGGTCGAACAGATAATGAATTGCCATCCGAATCTCGTCCATAAGACCAAACTCAATGGCGAAACATCCTTTCATGTCGCCGCAAAGGCTGGACAGTTCGATGTTCTTCTCTTGTTCAAGGCTAATATGGAAGATGTAGCAAGGGTCAGAGACAAGCATGGCGACACCCCTTTACATTGTGCTGTCAGAAACAATCATAATTTGGTTATATGGCTATAGGTAGACGGAGATCAGGAAGCTTTGAGGCTAGTCAACACTGCTGGGGAATCTCTGCTTGTTGTCGCCATTGATTTAGGCTTAACTCCTATTGCTGATAGCATCATATCTGCAAATCCATCCACACTTGATCATAAAGGAAATAACGGCCAAACACCACTACACCGTGCCCTCTTAAGCTGCAATTATGGTAAATTCTAGCTCTTTGATTTTGTCTAGATTATTACAAGATTTTGATATTTAATATAGTTCTAATTAAATGCTTATGGTTTAGCAGTTATAGTGTACAAAGTCCTGGTTGAGAAACCAGAGTTGATCATCATGGAAGATGGCAGAGGGAGAAATTCCCTTCACTATGATCAATGTTTCCTTGGGTGACCATGAAATGGTTAAGAAATTACAGGAATGTAATATTTGGGCTGCATATCTAGTAGATAGTAATCGACAAATACCTCTCCACTTGGCTGCAAAGAATGGTCAAGTAAGCCTCCTGTCACGTGTGGCCCTTAAACTTGGTTATTTTATCTTGGAGCCTAAGTAGCTTTCGGTCCGATCGGAAATCAGTCTAAAAAAGGACTTTGAACTAATTAAACTAGAAATTGATATGAATCAATTGAACCAATTATAAAATCGTTTCAATTAGCTAAAAGCCGGTTGAATGAGGATTTTTTTAAAAATTTAATTTTTTTAATTTTTTAATATTTTTTAATCGAATCAATAGGACGTATGGGCAATCTCCTTTTGATTCAATGGTTAAAAATAATATGATGGATAGCATTTTAGAATGGTCCCACTAATTTTATTAAATGGTGTATGATTCTAAAGCTTTTTGTACATTCTTCATCTTGTGGCTATAATGTAAATGTGGATATGGTGAAATACATTCTAACTTTGGATGAGATGCAAGATTTGGTCAACTCCCCCGATATGAATGGAGACACCCCTTTGCATCTTGCGGCTACCAACTACCATAGCGACGTCGTTACACTACTTTCCACCAAACCTAACGTCGAAATCAAGGTTATCAACAACTCCAATAAGACTACTTTGGCCATTGTTAATGTTAGAAAGTGGTCTTCCATGCAACTCATGCAACGTAAACCAGGGAGCACGTGAAGCAGCAAGGTGGCCATGCAGCTGCTATTATTTCATGTGATCTAAGTGCTCGTTTTGTTCATTTTGTAACTATCACTCCATGTAACTTAGTTTAGTTCAATTTGGATTATGTTAGGCTGATATTTTATGGTGTAATGATGTTGATATAGCTGATTAAATCAGCTTTTGTTTAGTGTGCAAGCAATGTATTTCAATTTTCCATGTTATTAGTGGGATTAGGTGAAGATTAGGTAATGACTAGCTTGTTTTGTTATGTCATTAGCTGCTATATGTAATGGCTGTAAGCCAATGTTTGTAATGTAATGAAAACCACTTGATTTCATTCAATTCTTATCCATCTTTCCTTGTTCTCACGTTTTCTCCCTAGCAAATTTCTAATCTTTCTTTCTTTCTTCTGCTGGAAGCCTTGAGCCTTGTTGCTCAAGCTTCTGCATCAGTTGATGTTTGTTGTTCAAAGTTCCAACAATTGGTATCTAGAGCCTTTGTCTTAGAGGACCTTGTGTTGTTAAAAAGCTCAACACGAATGGCTGCAAACTTTTCTCCAGCAACACCACCAGTTTTCAGTGGTGAAGGGTTCCATATATGGGCTGAACCGAGCTTAAAATAATCTTTCTAAAGCTTTCTAAATAGCCAAAACTTGATTCGGGACAAAAGGGTGAAGGCTCAAGCTATCAGGTTGAAACTACATATTTCCCCACGTCGCGACGTGACATAGCTCGTCGCGACCACACAAAATTTCTCTTCATGACTTGACTCTCTGACTTGAGCTCATCGCAACTACAAGTAATTCCTTGTCACGACGTGCTTTTCTAACTTGATGAGCTCGTTGCGCGTACGCGAAATCCCCCATCATGACACCGAACCTGGAATTTCAAAGCATGCACATTTTTGCTCTTTAACACCTAAATCTACTTTCATATGTCATATAACCTTCCAATATCACATTCAAATATACCTATTATCAACCTTAAACCTTATTCAAATCGTCATTAAACAACTTCAAACATATCCAAAATGCAAAGTTTATAAATTAAGCCATGACCCCTATGTTTTTATAACATTCAACTAAATATATCTATCATGTTCCTATTGTACATGACATAACTAATACCTAAATTTTAAATTCATACTCTCTTCAAGGCTTGACTTGTGATGAGATGAGTTGAGAATGCCCTTCAACTTTTAGTTTCAAAACGAATTTTATCTACGCGATTAAAAGAAAACACGTTAAGCTCACGAAAGCTTAATAAGCATACCAAAAAACATACCATGCTAATATAATTAATACCTTACACACTCACATTTATAATTATGTAAAAGAAATCTCATATATATAATCATCGTGTTAAATTACTATACACAAGGTTTATTTCCATAATAGATTCATTAAAACGCTAAATTCACAAGTACCAAGCTACTTACCTTTGTCACATTAATTTTACTTATCTCATATTGCTAATGCCTAAAAGTGCTCATGGGTTAGGTCGAGTCTAAGCATGATATTAACATACTTTATGTTTATCTAAGTCTGACCCGGCCCTAAATATGAATCTAAAATTTTGCCTAAACCCGTCCATATTTGCAAAAGACTAACCCAAGCCCATTTTAAACCTCCCCATATTATTTTTTAAAAAAAAATTATATTATATTATTTTAATATTTAATATTCCTATACATTTTTTATTTATTGAAATTTTTACATAGTCATCTTAACATTAATTTAATGTTTACATTAAAGTAGTATTATATATTTAGTATATGTTTATTTTTTAATGTGTTTTAAAGTACATAATATAAAGTATTATAAACTTCAAAATGAGTCGGGGCGGGGCGGGCTTGGGCATTAAATGTTCAATCCGAGCCCGACCCATATTTTAAATAGGTCTAATATTTTTGCCCAAATCCTCCCAAATTTTGGGTGAACCTTCGGGCCTGGGCAGGTAGCTTGTCTCATGAACAGGTCTACTAATGCCCAATTGTAGACTTAATAGAACACGTTAGGATATACAAAACATCGATAAAGGGCATCGAAGTGCCACTATTCCTCGCACAGATGTGCGAATATAACTTTGCACCAAAGTGCCACTCACTTGCATCGTGCCATTTTCACTTGCACTGTAATGCCACTATCACTAGCACGTTAATTCACTTTCCTAATGACATGTCCAGGGGCGAAGCCAGAATAATTTTTTAAGGGGGGCAGGATGAAATTTTAATTTTTTAAAGTTTATATCTTTATAATTTGTAAAGGATTAAATTAAATTTTTATAATTTTAGGGGGGCTAAAGTGCAATTTTACCTTTTCTAAATTAAAATTTCTAAAAAAAATTTAAGTTCCTAAATAGTAATTTTACATTTTAGGGAGGGTCGAGGCCCATGCCAGCCCCCCTGGCTTCGCCCTTGGACATGTCATTTATATTCTACTAGTTCTCATTTTGTCTACATGGGCATTTAACACACAATATTCACTACATTCATTCAACAATTAAAAATAGTTCCAATTTTACTCTTTTTACGATTTAGTCATTTTTCTATATATGACTAACTATCATCAAATTTCACAAAATATCTATTCATCTACATCAAATAATTTACTTACATACTTTATACCACTATTTAATTCATCTATTCGTATTTTTCACTTATTACAATTTAGTCTTTTATCTTACAAAGTTCATCACTTACACATATTTTCAAATTACCATATTAATACACAACTCTTTCAAATAAATTCTTAAGATCTAATGCATCATATAAATATTACTAGAATAAATTATCATATTTTTCATTTAGGGTTTAAATCATACAAGGTAAAAATTCTTGATATACTTACACAAAATACTTGGATGGATGATTCTTCTTCTTCCTTTACTCCTTTGTAACTCGCTTTCCCAGTTTGCTCTTCACTTTTCTTCTCTTTAGCTCATTTACTTAAAAGCCTTAGCTTTTCTTCACCTTTTTTTCTTCTCCAACTTTGTCTATTAGCTAACTTTGAAAAAAAAAAAACGCTCACTATGTAGTTATCCTCTTAATTTTACTAACAATTTATGGAGAAATTTGAACTTTGAAGTTTGGAAGGGGTTAAAAATAAATGTGGAGGACTAAAATGAATTAAAAGATGATTATACTCCTTTTCTTTTTCTACAACTTTCCAAACAAAAATCTATCCATATTTTTTTCTTATAATGTTTAATTAACAAAAAATCAAATCATCATCATTACAATCAAATGGTGGTTATTAACTCTCATTTTCATTCACATTTCCAAATACCATCATGGTTAAGTTACTGTCCTTGTCATTACTCTTTTTCTCATGAATCAATTTCAATAAATTTTTAATTCTAATTTTTTCACTATAGCCCGACACTTCTCACTCTTTTACAATTTAGTCCAGTTCTTGAATTAATTTTCTTGAATTCAAAATTCTTTCTAATCCCCTTAATATATAATTATCCTCTCCACTAATATTAATATTTTGATTTTTGGCTTTCTTGAAAATTTCAAACATGTATCAATCTGAATTAACACTATTCACTTCTCGAAAAATATCAGGGATGTTACAATCAATGCACAAGCTCTGAAAATTATTAGACAAATACAAAGAGAGATAGAGATAAGATTAGAGATTAGAATCAGATGAAAGCCAAAAATCGTTACATTTCTGTTGTCAAATAAGTCTCATCCTTAAATTCACCATCTTTTAAATAACCATCTCACTGATTAGGTCCATGTCACATCCTTCAAATGACCATCTCTTAAATAAAGTGAAAAGTATACATATTTAAGTACAGTTTTCATACATACTCTCTTTTCTCACTATCTTGGACATACTGCACTAAAAAGAGTGCCATACTCATGCATAGGCAAATACTCATGCATAGGCAAAGGCAGAAGCTACAACTGTGCAATAAAGAATGCAAGTTTCCAAACTAGAAATAAAGGACATTAAAAAAACCATCAACAAGCAGCATGTATTTGCTGACAAACAGAAATGAAAGAGAAACTGAATTGCATCTTACATCTTCCATTTTCACAGACAAGCTTATCATACTCCTGATAGTCTCACCGGTGGGCTTCACATTATGATAGCCAATCAGAGAATAAATTCGCCAAACCTTATAATGAATTAAAACATAAAAAAAGGGCAAAATAAGTAGAGTTACTAATACTAGTTAATAATCAAATAACATGATAATCCTAATATGGATAATAATAAATGGCTCTATATTAAAACTAGTTAAGTTGTTGAAAATTGGCCAACCATACTGCTGTAAGATTTCCGAATGAAGTGCTTGCAGCTTGTAAACATGTTGAAGCATGTATGCTTGCTGTAATATTTCCGGATGAAGTACATGTAAACATGCTGCTGTAACAGCAAGATTTTTGTTTAGTTTCATTGTAATCAAACTAGTTGAAAATGAACAAGTTGATGACAGCTTGATATGTTTAGGTGTTGAATGACTAGTTTAGGTGGCTTATTTATGTGTACAAGCAATGTTTATCAAGTTACTAGGCTATTTAGTGGTAGTAGATAGTATTACATGATGTAGTTGGCTATAAATGTATTGTTTTTCTTATTGAAAAGAAGAGCAAAATGAGCTATCAACCATAAGCTCCCTTGCTGCACATTTGTGAGCAAGTAAAAAATTTTATTACATCTTGCTTCATTGTCTTGTTCTATTCTCCGTTTTCTTCCTCTGCTGTAAAAAAACCTAACAAATGGTATCATGAGCCCAAGTCTTTGAGGGCTTGTTTTTTGCTTCTACTGCTTGTTAAGAAAGACAAGAAGCTGTTAAAGCCTGTCATCTTTGAGGGCTTGTTTTTGCTTCTGCTGCTTGTTAAGAAAGACAAGAAGCTATTAAATTCTGTCATCTTTGAGGACTGCTTCTAGAGAAGACAGCAACAGCTCAACCCTGTGAGACTCTCAAACAAGCTTGAATAAGCTAAAGGAGGAGTTTCAAGGAAAGTATGTGAGCTCAGCAAAAATGTGCAAGCTACAAGCTCAGTAGCCCTGTATAGTTGCAAGCCTGTTGAAGACACCAGCTGAAGATAGTATGCAAAGATGCGAGTCTATCAAATCTGCGAGCTCAACAACATGTGGAAGCTCAATGCGAGTTGTAAAGTTGCAAGCCTGTTGAAGACAGTAAGCAAAGTGGGAGCCTATCGAATTGCAAGCCGAAGTGGCAGACAGTCTAAATGCAAACCTAAATGGGTGCAAGCCAAAGTGTCGAACAGTTTAAATGCAAGCTTGAGTAGGTG
Organism: Gossypium australe; assembly: GCA_005393395.2. Classification (NCBI taxonomy): domain Eukaryota; kingdom Viridiplantae; phylum Streptophyta; class Magnoliopsida; order Malvales; family Malvaceae; genus Gossypium; species Gossypium australe. The sequence continues at coordinate 14,579,308 of CM016614.1, forward strand.
CAAGCCAAAATGGCAGACTGAAGGCAAGCAAACTATACTTGCAAACTGTTTGTGCAAGAAGAAACAAAAATGTAATGAACAAGGAAACAAGGCAAGATGTGTTGTCAACTAAGGCTGTGAAGGAAGAGAATACTCCATTTGATGAACAAATCTTTGGCACAAAAGATTGGTATGATCAATTGTGTGAGTCAGATGTGGTTGAGTATGAGGCCATGGTTGAAGATTCAGGGTCAGCTTGAAACAAAGCATTTTGGGACTACCAAGTTTAAAAAAAATTGTTGAATGATTTGTATTCACAGCATGGAGTCCAAGAAAGAGTGTTGAAAATTGGCTAACCATGTTGCTGTAATATTTTCGGATAAAGTACATGTAAACATGCTGCTGTAACATCAATGTTTTTGTTTAGTTTCATTGTAATCAAACTAGTTGAAAATGAACAAGCTGATGATAGCTTGATATGTTTAGGTGTTAAATGACTAGTTTAAGTGGCTTGTTTTTTTGTACAAGCAATGTTTATCAAGTTACTAGGCTACTTAGTGGTAGTAGATAGTATTACGTGATGTAGTTGGCTATAAATGTATTGTTTTTCCTATTGAAAAGAAGAGCAAAATGAGCTATCAGCCATAAGCTCCCTTGCTGCACATTTGTGAGAAAGTAAAAACTTTTATTGCATATTGCTTCATTGTCTTGTTCTGTTTTCCATTTTCTTCCTCTACTGTAAAAAAACCCAACATAAGTTTACCCTTTCAAGTCTTCGTGTATTTTAGATGTCATATTTTAGAGCTCCAAAAGCCTTTTGCAACTCTTTAAACAAGACTGTTAGAAGTTTCTGGTTGAATAAACAACCAAATTAGGAAAACAAAATCCATATCATAAAGTGGAATTACCACTAGAAGTCAAAAGCTAAAGGGGGACATGGAATTTGAGATAGTCATTCTTTCAATCAAGCCTTACTTGCAAAACAAGCATTGATGATTCTTAGAGATAAGAATTCTCTTATTAACAAAACAATTGTGCCAAGAATGCTAACACCTAGGTTTGAAAAAGCATTCTCCAAGGTAGAGATCTTGTTGGTTTAACATAGAACTAACAGAAGCATATAAAAATAAGAATCAAAGGGATGATTGAATTCATTAACCAAGCAACCCTTATATACATGTCTCAAGTAAAAACCTCAATCAAAATTTAAATTCCTACTTCTAATAACAATCTAACAAATCTCCCTAGGACTTAGTCAAATCTCCCTAAGACTTAGTTTTATTAATAAAAAAGTTTTGCAGCCCTTGAGACACTAACATTCTCCTCCTGACTCAAGTGCTGCAGATAACAAGTTTATTCTTAAGAAACTCAAATTGATTAACATGAAAAATATTACTAAAAATATATGTCATATGATCCTCTGATATACAATAAACCAGTTTCTTAAATATTCGCCTTCTATGAATTCTTTCTCGTCTAGTGCAGCTTCAAGAGTTGCCTCCAATTGCTTTCTGACCTACAATTCTATCTTTAGTTCATCTAAATCAAAATTCCACAATTTAAAATCATCATCAACTGCTCTATAAAAATCATGAGAGTAGCCAAAGTGTCACCCCTTCCTCTAAGGTCTTGTGTTGTCACTATACTTGCTATTAACACCATTTATGGTTTGATTAATAGATCTTCTCACAGTCAATAATTCCTTCTTCAATTTTATTTTGTACCGAAAGCTTGTTCACCTCACCAACTAAATTCTTAAACTCAATAGCATCTTTAGATGTCAATTCTTTCGCATATGAAGCTTCTTCAGCCAGTTTTTTATTTTGGAAACATAACCCACTTTCTATTCTAAAAGTTGCACATGTTCCAATTTTAGTTTTTCACTCTCGATCTTTTGAGATTGAATTTTTTTTCTTAGCTCATCAGCATGTTCTTCAGATATTTCATGTACAAAAGATGATAGTTTATCATCAGAGAGAGATACCAACTACTGCTCCAAGAGAATTACCTTTGCATGCAATTCCTTATTCTTAGAACACTTGTTTTGCAGTTTTTCTTGCATGATAAGATTATCTGTCGATTTTATCTCAAGCTCAAAACTCTTTTCATTACATTGCATCATCAATTTCATAATCGTCTTAACTTGCTAAGCAATAAGGTCCATTTGATCTGATGTCATTACTATCTGACACTTGGATATCACTTGCTCCTCCTCGAGTGGATTCAATGAGAAACTCTTCTTCTGCATCTTGATCCTAAACAATTCATTGCCGCTAGAGTCAAGGGTTAGACACCTTTCCTTTTCAAACATCACCTTGAATTCCTTCTCTATCAATTTCCCCACACTCAGCAAGTTTTGATCAATTTTAGGTACAAACAAAACATCTGAGAACAGCTTAGTTCCATCACAACTCTCTATTGCAACTGTGTCTTTTCCCTTCACTTCTCGGTATTCTCTATTTCCTATCCTTACTCTCGACTTCAATGACCTGTCAAGGTCTTTAAACAGTTTCTCATCACAAGTCATGCGATTGGTGCAACCACTATCAACTAACCAACTATCATATAGAGTGCTTGGTGAGAAGTAAGAGACAACAAACAGGTGGTCCTCTTCTTCTTTAAGAGCAACATGTGCTCCACCTTGTTGTTGATTTCTTGGTTCATTGTAGAACCTCTCAATATGCCCTACCAAGTTGCACCTTCTACACTTCACATCTGGCTTTCTCCAACATCTAAAATGAGGATGATTCTGTTTTCCACAATACTTACATGAAGAATACTTGTTAGAATTTCCAGTACCATTACCTTTTGCAACAATTTTTGAACCACTATGCCATCACTCTTCTTCCCATTCCACTTTTGGTACTCTCCTTTTTCACCTTGCTGCACCTTAGCCTTTAATGCTCATTCTATGCTTCCTTCTTGCCTCATTAACCTCCTCTGCTCTTGTGCTTGTAAAGCACTGATCAACTCCACTACTCTCAACTGAGTCAAGTCCTTGGTATTCTCCAAAGAGATTCTCAGGCATAAAAACTAATATTTTCTACACTAGTTTAGAATAAGAGAGATCAGTCCCAATAAGTCTTACCTTGTTGGCAGTATCTATCAGCTTGTCTGACTATTCTTTGATTGACTCAGACTCCTTTATTTGTAGACTCTCGAATTCTCTGATCAAGTTTAACACCTTCATGTTGTTGATCCTCTCATCTCCTTGATACTTAGCTTTAAGTAGTCCCATATCTCCTTTGCTAATCCAAAAACCATAATTCTATTAAATATGGATGGTGAAACAGAAGCATAAAGGCAAGCCTTTGCTTTAGCCTTCCTGGTGGTTCTTTCCTTGTGCATTTTGATCTGGTTCATAGTTGGATTGTTGGGAAGTAGAGTCACCTCATAATCTTCCTTGACAGCTTCCCAATAATCACAATCCTCCATGTATGCTTGCATTCTCACAGCCCATGCTTGATAGTTTTCTTCATCAAACACAAGTGGGGCGAAGATAGACAGGTTACTTGATTCCGATCCCATTTTCCTTAAAACCTCATAAGTGTATCTCTCAATTTTTCTCTTAGAACTCTCACAAAACTTTTCTTACAGGTCCCTCAAGAAAAATAGCTCTCGATATCACTGTTGGTTTAGTAAAGAATTTATAGAAGCATAGAAAAATAAGAATGAAAGGGATGATTGAATTCATTAACCAAGCAACTTTGCAACCCTTGAGACACTAACAAATCTCTAACAAATCTCCTCTTATGGAGGGGCATAAACCTCACATATATTTAAATCCAGATGATAGAACATTTGAAGTAGTGATGCTAAGCTCCTTTTTAAATCTCATTGGTTTATCGATTCTTTAAAGAATTATCTAACCAATGAAAAATTTCAGGAAGTATTTTCCGGAGAGGCCTTCCTTTTTTATGTCATGGAAGATAGACTTCTATGGAAGTTTAGCACGTAACACGGTGAAGTCTGACTATAATTTTATTGTTCAAGATAGACAGAGTTCTCAACATCCTTGATCAAGGAGGTCTAGTAAATTCTGGATTTTCATTTGGTTTTAAAATTTTCCTTTCAAAGTCATTCTCTTCATCTATAAACTTGCAATAATGGTTTGCCCCGTATATTTGAAATTGCCAAAAGAGTTCCAATCCAAGATACCTCTTGTCCTTTCTGCAAAGAGATGAATAAAACTATAGAACAACTATTGGTATCTTGTTCGTTTTCAAAAGCTGTCTAGCTCACTTGGATTCATGACTAATAATTTTTCTGTTGATGATTGACCAGATTTCTTTCTGCATTTTAAGAATGCTTCAAAAAGATCAACATACTACTATTGTTATTAGCATACTATCCACGTATCATGTTACGTGATAATTTTTATCTATTACGTCAGCGTCATAAATAATCAAATTGGTAACAAATTTTTCTGTTAACTAAAAAGCTTGATTGTTTTTGGAAAGATGAATTTTCAAGCCTTAATTGATTTTTTATTTTTTAGTAAGGGTATTTTTTACCCTTCAGCGAAATTATAATAGCAAATGTACAGGCCCAAATCTACCCGGGGCCCAAACAAAACCAAATAAAAAATTTAAACCCCAACTAAAACAAGCCCAAAATGGCCCAAAACTTAAACCAATTTGCAGCAAAAAGAAAACCCTAGCCTCTGCGCCGCTGACCTTCCATCTGCCTTTGCCATCAGCCACGCGCATCGCCCCTCTGCCCACACGCCTCTGGCGCACGTGCACACAGAAGCCAACACGCAACAACACCAAACAAAGAGAAAAACGACAAAAATGGCAGAGGCTACACGCAAACAGCAAAGAGAACAAAATGAAAAAACCAAAAAAAGCAACAGAGAAACAAAGCAGAAAAAATAAAAGGCGATCTGCGAAAATCGGTTATAAAAACCGAAACAAACATTGCATTTTTTTCTCTCTTTTTTTTTTCACGAACACTGAAAAAATAAAAAAGAAATCAGAAAATCGAAGGTTGATTTTGTTTTGCTCTATTATTATTTACTGCTATTCTCATTTGTTTTTAGTTTTGATTTTGTTATTTTAAAAACTTTTTACAAACAATAACAAAAAACGAAAGGAAGAAACTCACCGGAATCCAAAAGCCCATCTACGCTCCTCGCCGGCCGCCGGATTTAATGGCTGTGCGGGGCATGGTTTCTTAGCAGAAGCAGAAGAAACAATGGGGGAGGGGAAAGCTCTCTGTTTATTTTAGAGAAGAGGAACCGAATGAAAAAAAATATAAAAGAGGGCTTTTTATAACAGACGAAACGACACCATTTTCTCAAAGGGGGATCTGCGCATATCCTTTAAAAGGGATAATTGCGCGCCTGGTCCCCCCTTTTTTTGGTGCTTGTTAATCAAATCCCCATTCGCATCCCTTTTTTTCTATTTTTTAAATCTCACCCTATTATTTCCAACATGTTTCAATCTGGTCCTTGTCTGTCCCTTTTTTTTGATATTTACGGTTTTGGTCCTCAGTATTTTATTCTGGTTTTAATTTAGTTTTCGACTTGTATTAAATTTTTTTATTTTATATTTAGTCCAAATTTTATTATCATGATTATTTATTTCGAGTTTTTGTATAGTATTTTTATTGAACTATATATTGTTTATTTTCATTTTTTGGCACCTTTTTAAAATTATTTCCCATATTACTCGCTTTTATTATGTATTCTTGATTTAAAATTGTTTTGTTAATTATTTTAAATTGTTTTATGTGTTATTTCCTTTAAAATTGTTTAATTCATTGCCCTTTGACTATTAATATTAATACTTAAATCATGTAAGCTATGTGATTATCATTTTTGCATGTATTATGATTTGTTTGTTCCTATCTTTGATATTGTCATCATCATTATTATTGTTCATATTATTGTTTCATTATTATTATTATTATTCATGCATGTTAATATTTTAGATTAATGATTCCAATGTTATGTATTATGTGTATTATGTTATCGTTACGCCGAATTCGTGTCACATTACCATTTTTCGTCGAGCATAAAACCCATTCACGCTTTAAATAATGTTTCTTTAAAATATAATCTAAAATTTTTTATGAATTTCATCCAAAATAAAAGTTTTCAAAATAAGGCAATATTCTATGTTTGGAAATCCGAGAGATCGTGCCCTACGTACTGGGTTTCGGTTTTTCGCTTGGCCAAACAATCGAATATCCTTTTGATAGTTTTTAATGCATGAGTCACGGGAATTATGAGATGGTCTTGGATTCGAGGATTTTAATTATCGTGTCCTAACGTACTGGATGTGATATTTTGTTCCTTCGGAGCGAGAGAATCTTAATATTCAATTCGAGAAAATTCAAATATTTTTAAAGAGGTCGAATTTTTAAATTCTTTTTAAAATTTTCACAAGACCAACCTCAATGGTGAAACACCCTTTCATGTCGCCGCAAAGGCCGGACGGTTCGATGTTATTCTCTTGTTCAAGGCTACTGTGGAAGATATAGCAAGGGTCAGAGACAAGCATGGCGACACCCCTTTACATTGTGCTGTCAGAAACAATCATAAATTGGTTATATGGCTATTGGTAGACGGAGATCAGGAAGCTTTGAGGCTAGTCAACAATGCTGGGGAATCTCCGCTTGTTGTCGCCATTGATTTAGGCTTAACTAATGTTGCTCACAGCATCATATTTGGAAATCCATCCACTCTTGACCATAGAGGAAACAACGGCCAAACACCGCTGCACCGTGCCGTCTTAAGCGGCGATCTGGGTAAATCTAGCTGTCACTTTGTCAAGATTTCGATATTTACTATAGTTTTAATCAAATGGTTATGATTTAGCAGCTATCGTGGACAGAATCCTGGTTTTGAAACCAGAGTTGATCACCATGCAAGATGGGAGAGGGAGAAATCCCCTTCACTACGCTGTTTCCTTGGGTGGTTATGAAATGGTTAAGAAATTACTAGAATGCAATAGTTCAGCTGCATATCAAGTAGATAATGATCGACAGATACCTCTCCACTTTGCTGCCAAGAATGGTCAAGTAAGCTTGTTAAAGCTGCTGCTAAATCCTTGCCCGGACACCGTTGAGATGATCAACAATGAGCAACGGAATATTCTCCACCTTTCTGCTAAAAATGGGTACATGAATGTGGTATTGTATGTCTTGGATTTGCCTGAAGCTGAAGATTTGGTTAATGGATCAGATATTGCTGGAAACACCCCTTTGCACCTTGCAGCAATGAACTTCCATAGCAACGTGGTCTATTTTTTGTCAAGGAATTCAAAGGTGAACATTAGGGTAATGAATCAGAATTCTCAGACAGCTTTGGATGTTATCTATTCAATTGACGATGGTGGGATGGAACTACAAAAGGTACAAAAATTAAGGAATCAGAACTTATGTTATTTGGATTCAGAGGATTACTGAATAACAATAGTTGTGTTTTTCAATTGCAGCACTTGACCTTAAAGGCTTTGAAGAGTTCTTAGACGAAGAGAGCTGGCGATCTCCTTCAAGACGGAGGATTCGTCGATACAGATGTCGAGAAAACAAACAAAATGGGACAAAAAGGCAGGGAAATGGCGACAACTATGTTGCTGATGTCAACACTGATTGCTACATTTACATTCACAGCAGCTTTTACAATCCCTGGAGGTTTCAAAAACAAGGGTCCAGACGAGGGTATGTCGACATTACTCGGTAAGTCTGCTTTTAAAGCATTCGTAGTCACGGATTCGATTGCCTTCACCTCATCAATGACTGCAGCAGTGTTGGTTTTCTGGTCATCTTCATATCAAGTCACTGAATCATTCATGGACACACTTCCTTTCGCCATTGCTTTTACTTGGATTGCACTTGTGGCGATAGCATTGGCATTCGTTACAGGATTGTTCGTAGTGTTGTCCAAGACCTTGTGGCTTGCCATACTGGTTTGTTTCATCGGTTGTGCGTCGCCTGCAATTCTTTACTTATTTGGACCGTTGTTTCTCCTCGTGTTCGATCGCTTGTCATCTTCTCCGACCTCTCTCGCTCGCCGACGTAACATACTTGAAGACAACCCGTTTTTGTTTATCTTTCGATTGACAAAGATGATTCACTGAAGTAAAGCGATAAAAGGCTAAAATGTGTCTGTAGTCTCTGTACCTTTAGAAAATTAAAAATTACTCCATGTACTTAGTATATCTAAAATTTAGTCACTCTACTTTGTAATTTTTAAAGTTATTCTTTTTGTTAAATTTAGGTTTTACTTAGTAATTATGCAATTAAAAAATTTACTAGAATTAATTTGAATTTAACAAAAAAAAATAACAGTATTAAATTTTAAAAAATAAATACTAAATTTTTAATTTTCGAAAAGTAAGGAAATATTTTAACCAAAGATAAACTAGTAACACAAAGGAATACGTGGTTCAACCTGTTGGCCGACTGCTGTGAGATGTCTTGTTTCAATTAATTTTCATCTCAGCTGACCAAGTTATATCTCGATTACGGGATGCTATTTCTACAATTGCAACAGACCTTCTGAATTTAACCTCAGATTTCTCTGGTTCCGGCAGCAAAGCTCCCTGCGGTGCAAGTACAAATGTCTAAAAACTACGAACAAAAACAGAGAAAATCAAAGTAATTCAATATCTATAATTCATTCTATAAACCACGTTCCAAACTAATGAAATTTTTATGTTAATATTGAATGTTTATATCGAAGAAAGGGGTGTGAATTAGAGTGTAGGAAACTTACGTCTGTTTCGGCATAAACAGTATTAAGTGAGGCTGACACAGGCTTCTTGGATTTTGTAGCTAAGGACTTACAGGCTGTCACCTTTAAAGACGTCAAAAGAAGGAATTCGCTGCAGTAATCCACAGGGTTGAAGGTAGTGAGGGTCGGTAGGTTTTCAAGTTGACTTTTCCAATTTCGGAAACCGCATTGTAGCTAAGGACTTACAGGCTGTCACCTTTAAAGACGTCAAAAGAAGGAATTCGCAGCAGTAATCCACAGGGTTGAAGGTGGTGAGGGTCGGTAGGTTTTCAAGTTGCAACTTTTCCAATTTCGGAAACCGCATGTCCTTTTCAGTTTTCACTTTGGCTGCTCCTTCTTCGTATCTAAAGAATCACAAGGAGAAGAAAAAGAAGAAAATTTAAGGCTAGAGCTCTTTTATACACTGCAGCCTCACCAAAAATTTTTGTCATAAAGAAATCAATTTAAAGTCTACAATTTCTTGAAGGAAGAATATGAAAGAGATGAAAGGATTAAGGAATGCACATTCTCAACTTAATTAAAGAATTTGAACTTTAAAAGATGAAAGACTCTAAGGCAATTAAGAAGTATTATCATAGATTACTCAGTATTGCCAACAAAGTAAGATTACTTGACTTCGAATTTCCTAATTTTAGATTGGTTCAAAAAAATTATTGTAATAATCCCTAAAAGATTTGAAGGAACTACTTCCTCATTGAAAAACACTAAAAATGTGTCAAAAATTAGTTTAGTAGAATTATTAATGCTTTACTTGCACAAAAACAGAGAAGGTTTTTGACATCTGGAAGGTTTGTCGAGGGAGCACTACCTATAAGAGGTTAATAAAGTCAAGGAGACAAAGAAAAGAAAAACCCAGGTTTTGATTCTTCTAAAATCAATGGCGAAACAAAATTTGTTTTTTTCTCCTTGCAAGCATTGTGGAAAGAAAGGTCATCCACCATTCAAATGTTGGAAAATACCAGATCAAAAGTGTGAGAAATGTCTAAAGACAGGATATCATCAAAAGATTCGCAAAAGCAACTTTCAGCAAAAATAAGTTGCGTAGGTAGCTGATCAAAAAGAGGAGGAACAACTCTTTGTAGCAACTTGTTATGCAACTAGCAGCTCAAGTGACAAATGACCTATTGAGAGTGGTTGCACAACTAGATGCTTCGATAATTTCCAAAGTACAAATTAGTAATAGAGACTATAATGTTGTTAAAGGCAAAGGCATTGTGACAATTAGATGCCCTTTAGGTATAAATTTAATCAATGATGTGTTATTTGTACTTAATACAAATAAAAAATTGTTAACTGTTGGTCAGTTGCTTGAAGAGGACTTCAAAATTTTCTTTGAAACCGATCATTGTCAAATCAAGGATGCAGAAGGCAAAGATGTATTCAAAATAATAATGAAGGGAAAGAGTTTTACTCTGGATTCTTTATAGCAGGAACAAAAAACCTATGTTGCAACTAAGATCAATACAGAAGTGTGACACCAAAGGCTTGGACATTTTAATCATATTGCTGTAATAAACCTACAAAAGGAGGATTTGGTTCAAGGGCTACCTTACCTTGAAACTAATATACCAAATTGCAAAACTTATCAATTTGGTAAGCTAGCAAAGCTTCCTTTCAAAAAAACAAAATAAAAGAGCTACTAGAAAATTGAAATTAATCCATATAAACCTAGCTGAACATCAAAAAACCCCGCCACTAAATGGGAATAAGTATTACATTGTTTTCATTTATAACTATACTAAGATATGCATGCTTTATTTCTTCATATTCAAGTTCGAGATTGTTGGCATGTTCTGAAAATTCAAGCAATGAGTTGAAACTCAGTGGCTATAAGATTCAAGCTTTAAGGTCTGATAATGGCAAGGAGTACATATCTGATCAACTCAATTTGTTTTGTGAAGAAGTTGGGATTGAACACCAACTCACAACTCCATATACTTCATAACAAAATGGAGTTAGTGAGAGGAAGAATCGTACCATAAAAGAGATGACTAGATGGTTATTGTTTGAGAAGTGCTTGCCAAAAGAGTATTGTGCAGAAGCTGTACATACTGCAATCTTTCTACTCAATAGGCTTCCAATAAAAGTAGTGGAAGGAAAGACACCGTTTAAAATCTGATATGGTTATGAACCTTATTTAAAAAATCTCAAGGTGCTTGGATGCTTGTGTTTTATTTATGTTTCATAGAACAAAAGAGATAAGTTGGACAAAAAGTGATAATACTCTGGAATGACATATTTTTATGTATTAATTACATATTTATTTTGAGTATGATCCTACTAATTTGAGCTATTTATGGTTTTTATCTTGTAGGGACTAAATTAAAGGAAAAAGGAAATTTAGGGGAAAAAAGCGTGAATTTAAAGATCAAATGTGCCAGCATGCAAAATAGGAAGGAAGTGGTGCCGAAAATGCAAAGTGTGGAAGACTTGGGAGCAAAAGTGCAAAGAAGAGATTTTATAAGCACAATACTCTATTTAAATTTTAACTATATTAGGATAATTGTTAAAGATTATTATTTAGATTTAATTTTAGCTTTTATCTTTATTTATCCTTATTTATCTTTTAGAATTTAATTAGGAATAGACTAGGTTTTCTAAGTACTATAAATAGAGGATGGAGTGACACAAAGTTCACTCATCTTTTTCTGTAAACACTCCCTCTCCCAAAAAGCTTAGCCTTTGTTCCCTTCATATTATTCAATAAAAATTCCATTTTCATTACGTTTATTTCTTTGTCCCCAAATAGCATGAGCCACTAAATTTATCTAGCCAAAGGTTGTCAAAATTCCCCAAAAAGGGTTTATGAGGCTTAGAATCCGCGCTTAGCCTTCTCAATAAGTATTCATCGTTTCTCTGCATTATGGGGCTGACGCTAACGTCCATGTCCCTTCAAAGGTGATTTTTTTCAACTTGTGCAAAGAACGGCCCCTTTGCATGTTTTGGGAGGGTTGCACAGTTGGTTCATTAGCTTACTGTGTCAGTAGTTGTCGAGCCCAAGAGACAAAATGGCGTGGCATTCGCCATTGAGAAGTGATGATCTAGTGTAAGACGGTCCCACAAAAGCGACAGTTGGCTAGAGTCAGGTTCCTCTAAATCGTAAGTCTATAATCTAAGTGGAGCTGGTGGTCATAGGCATCCTCTTCCACTATATCTGGCTTATTCTGTTCGAGAATGATCACCTAAAAGACTAGGATTAAACCTAAGGTGGATCGAGACAACCGGAGGCTGAAATCTCTCCATAAAAACTCTGTTTCCTCAACTTTGTTTATCTCTACAATTTTAATTTTAATTTTTTTCAATTTCAATTCAATCAAACTTTTAATTCTGTTTTTTTATTTTTTCCCAGGCATGCAGGTTTTCTTGGGCACGACTCTGTCCAGGATCTCGAGGAACAAGAACATGTGCAAATCCAATCCCTGAGGATTTGACCCTACTTCCTTTATAATATTCTTTTCATTATTTTATAGGGATAGGATATTTTTAGTGCTCTCAACGAAGCACCAAAAAGGTAGAAGTCAGAATCTTTGTAGGTTACAACAAGGTTACAGAGTTTTCCAGCCTCATACAAGAAAGATTTTGATAAGTAGAGATGTGCATTTTATAGAGGATGAACAATGAAATTAAAAAGAAGTATTACCAACATCAATTCCGAAGCAAAGTAAAAAGCTCCAACTGAAAGAAAATGAACTTCTGGATGATGTCCTAATAAGAAGCACAAAGTCAATTTTTGATATCTATAAAAAAATGTAACGTAGCCATTTTTGAGCCAACAGATTTTTGGGAAGTAGAAAAGGATCCCAAATGAATAGCTGTAATGAATGACGAAATCATCATGATTGAGAAGAATAAAACTTGGATACTTATGAAAATACCATAATATAAAAAAGTCATTAGAGTGAAGTGGGTATTTAGGATCAAGTTAAATGCAGTTGGCTCTATCAACAAGCACAAAGTCAGACTTGTTGCAAAAGGTGATAAACCATAATTTACACATATTTTAACCCCATGCTTGGCTTAATTTTGGATGATTTTCCATTGGATTTGATGAATTCAATGCTCCTAATCCCTTAATTTCATGTTTTATACTCAGTAGAGCTTAGGGAATAGAAAAGAACGAGAAACGGGCCAAAAAGGAGCAAAATGGGCCTACCTAGGAAATCAACACGGCCTGGACCATTGGACACAGTCGTGTGTTACGAGCAGGATCAAACACGGCCTGGAATGTCGCACACGGGCAGATCACACGGCTGTGTATGGCGAGCAGAAGCGAGCACGACCTAAAGCCATCAAACACGGGCATGTCACACAGGCGTGTCCCTGTCGACCCTAGGTTTAATCCTATTCGGAAAAGGCTACTTGTGGGACAAGAAAGGCATTCCAAAGCCTATATAAACACCCTAAGGGGCAACATTCCTATTCATACCTTTCCACATTTCAACACATCGTAAGCACATTTCAATCATCTCAATATCATTTTTTAGCATGATCGACAATAGCTCGGTTGGAAGTCATTTATGTCTTAACAAAACAATTTCATTAGAGCTGGGAGATATCACACTATCATAGTTCACATATGGCATGTATAGCTAGACTCTTGCACACGCTATGTTAGTCCGAGAATCGACTAAACCATAACTCTGATACCACTAAATGTAACACCCCCAACCCGTATTCGTCGCCGAAATAGGGTTACTAGGCATTACCAAAGAGTACAGAACATTTACAGATAATTTGAAATCATTATCTTTACACAAATAGTACACTTGAGGTGTACAGTTCTATAATTATGAATAAACACATTTATCAAACATATTCCATGTTTTTATATATCACAATCTCATATTTCCACATGCATTTACTTTCCACATTATGAACTCAAATAACATATACAAGATATACCAATGTATTTCAAGTACGGTTTCATAATATTTCATTTCAAATTTCAGATTATTTCATATTACTACTTTTCTCATTAACTCATTTGGAATACCAATTCATACGGATAATACACTCAAGGGTGTACAAATATATAATCACAAATGAATTCATTCATTAACCAAGTTCTATGTTCATGTCTCATCAACTCGTATTTCCTTATATCACATAATATATACCATGATTGATGAGTTCATCAATACCATGATTTCCATTTCCTTGTTATTTTTCCATATTTATCCCATTGAATTACTCAAAATTTCGATGGATTTTCAGAGGTACACTTTAGTGTACAAATCTGGATCCGTCAATTCATATTCATACGCGCACATTTCCATTTCAGAGAGCACACTCCCGCGAACCTCATCTTTACAACGGGATTACCAGTCCAGGCTAAATCCCCTGCAATATAAACTCATAGAGTATTGTCGGGATTACCAGTCCAGGCTAAATCTCCTGCAACGACAATTACTCTAATGAGCTTGGATCTGAATTACCAGTCCAGGCTACATTCAGACCCTAATTTGGATTACCCGTCCGGGCTAAATCTGTTTTCCACATATTCTTCAGGAGGGCTATATCAGGATAGGATCACCCGTCCGGGCTAGATCCTTTTTACCGTCAATTCCTTTTCAGAGATCCATCGAATTTTCCTTTCATTCAACAGAGATTTCTTCCCCTTTTTTATCAAATATATCAATGTTTCATCTCATTCATACAATGAACATTCAAATTATATTCACATCAATAACATACATTTCAAGTATTCAAGAATATAATTCAAGTTACATGAACTTACAATTCGATTTTTATACCATAATCATAATCTTAGTTTCATAATAAATATTTGAAATAAAACATTACATCATTTCTAATTCAACATTTATCGATTATAATCAGGCATGTGTTCAATTTATACATAAGTCATTCATATATTTTCCTCCTCCTCCTCTCCATTCCACATCCTTAGTATAAACAACACACTTGTAAGTAACATTATCTATAATTTTCACTATTTACTTATGTGAATATTCAAGTTGTCCATTCATGTCATAGTCACTAAATTATTTTTATCTTGAGCTACAGAACTCCAAATTAAGATCCGTTAATTTTATTTGAAACTAGACTCACATATCTTTTTACTATAATTTTTCCAGAATTTTTGGTGTGACCAATTAGTACAGTTTATTAGTTAAGTTCTCCCCTGTTACACAGTCTGACGGCTCTGACCTCTCTTTACTAAAAATCAATTATCTCATAGTACGATTTTCATATAGTGTTTCCGATTATTTCTAATGAAAATAGGCTCACTAAAGAATACACACATATAAATTTTAATTCATAATTATTTTTTTTACAATTTTTACTGAATTTATAAAGTAAGAACAGGGGATCACGAAGTTATTCTAAACCAGTCTTACAAAAAAATTAAATATCTCAATATGTAGACTTCCTTTGCTTGCTCTGTTTCTTTTATATGAAAATAGACTCAACAAGCTTTAATTCTATCTCACTCAACTTCTAATTAAATTTATACCATTTTTGGTGATTTTTCAAAGTTAGACAACTGCTGCTATCCAAAACTGCTTTAGTGTAACATGTTGATTTCTATTTTGTCCCAAATTCCACAATTCATACAATTCAGTCCTTGCTCAATTAACCCCTCAATTGAGCTAATTTTCTCATTTAATACTTTTCTCTATCATTTTAAACTACTTCATAACCTTTGAAAATCAAAACTTTAGTATTAGACCTTAATTCCAAACTCTTTCACAATTAGGTCCTAAAACCAATTTCCATCAATTTTACCTGATAAAATCATCATATATCAAAATTAAAGCTTCAATTCTATGTTTATTCATCATATGCTTCCAGCACTAATGCATAGTAACTTCCAAAAATTAGCCATAGAATCAAAAACTAATGACATAGTAAGTTGGACCCAATTGTAAAAGTCCAAAAACATAGAAATTGCAAGGAGAATGTAAGAATTAAACTTACATGAAGCTAGAGTATGAAAACCAGCTTGAACCATCTTCCATGGCTGTTTTTCAGCTGATGAAAATGAAGAGAATTTTAGATATTCCAATTTGGTCCCATTTTTATTTAGCTAATTTTGGCAGTTTTCCAATTTTGCCTTTATTTCACCCATTTCCTGATTTTTCTCACCTATTGCAGCCCAAAATATCTCCTTTGGGCTTATTTGCACTTTAGGTCCTTCCTCATTTGACAATTGAGCTATTTAATCCTTCTAGCAACTTTTACACATTTTTCAGTTCAGTCTTTTTTATTTAATTAACCACCCAAACATCAAAATTTTCTAACGAAATTTTAATACTACCTTATTAACATTTCGTAAATATTCATAAATATATTTATGACTCGGTTTATAACACTGAGATCTCGATACCTCTTTTTCTTGATTTCTTGACCAAATAAATCTTTATAAAACACAATTTACTATTTAAAAAATATTTTAAAAGCTACATTTGGCTTGTAAATATTAAATAATATAGTTTACGACTTCATTTGTCAGAGTTGGTGGTCTCGAACCACTATTTTTGACATCACTGAAATTTGGGCTATTACAATAGATGCACTTGCTTTTATTGTGATCACAGTTAGTTTTAGACACATCAAGTTTTTGGCGCCGTTGCCAGGGACTAAGATATTAGGAACACTAAATTTTTATTACTTTAGCCATTTTATTTATTTTCAATTTATTTTATTTTAACTTTGCTAATTTTTCTTTTATTTTGCTTCTGGCAGGCAATTTTAGTTTATGACTAGAAGAAACCCGCCAGGACCCTTGATTTTTGAAAGTGAGAGAACATACCGCTTGCAGAAACCGAAGAGAAATAAGGCGAAGCCTACAATACATAGAAGAAGAGCAAGAAGACGAAACCAATATTACCGAAGAGATGGCTGATAATAATTCGCTACCTCCTGTGGTTGCCGCAAACCCGGTGAATCAAAATCCTGCTCCTCGTACTATATATGATTATGCTAAACCTAATTTACCAGGAACCGAATCAAGTATTGTTAGACCTACTATTGCTACAAATAATTTTCAACTGAAACCTAACACTATATAGACGATTCAACAGTTTATTCAGTTTGATGGTTTGCAGGATGAGGATCCAAACAATTACTTAGCGAATTTTCTAGAATTCTGCGACACTTTCAAAATTAATTGCATTTCTGATGATGCCATTCGCCTTCGGTTGTTTCCCTTCTCGTTGAGGAACAAAGCTAAACAGTGGTTGAACTCGTTACCATGAGGATCAATCACTACATGGGACCAAATGACAGAAAATTTTTTACTTAAATATTTTTCGCTGGCTAAAACGGCTAAGTTGAGGAATGATATTTCTTATTTTTTTGCAGATGGATCTAGAAACACTCTACGATGCAAGGGAGAGATATAAGGATCTATTAAGGAGATGCCCTCACCATGGGTTACCTTTGTGGCTACATGTTCAAACCTTTTACAATGGTGTGAACCCCTCAACTAGGCAGTTGATTGATTCAGCCGCCGGTGGAACCCTAAATAACAAGACCCCTGAAGCGGCGAGTTTATAGAGGAAATGACATTGAATAACTATCAGTGGCAAGTTATGAGGACAAAGTCAATAAAAGCCGCCAGTGTTTTCAACCTCGACACAATGACCATGCTATCAAACCAGGTAGATCTGTTAAATAAAAAGATTTATTGTTTATATGGTTCTTCGCAGATACGTCCAGTGATGCAGTGCAATACAAATGGAGGATAAACGAACAATACAAAATACCCACCCTATAACCCTGGCATAGAAAGCGAACAGATGAACTATATGGGTAATAATTCTAGAGCTCAAAATAACCCTTATAGTAACACTTACAATCCAGGTTGGAGGAACCACCCAAACTTCTCATGGGGTGGTCAAAGAAATCAGAGACAACAACCCCGTCCAGGCTTTCAACAGCAACTCTACCCACAAGAGAAAAAGTCGAACCTTGAGGAGATGCTAACAAAATTTATCACGGTGTCAAAAACTCGTTTTCAAAACACCGAAACAGCACACAAAAATTAGCAAGCATCAATTCAAGGGCTCCAGAACCAATTAGGACAACTTGTTAAGCTCATATCTGAACGACCACAAGGTACCTTGCCAAGCAACACTGAAACTAACCCAAAGGAGCAACTTCATGCCATTACTGCTCACGATAGTGAAGGGTTAGATGAACCAAAATTGAGGTAAGAAAATGTGGTAGAGGAAGGTAAGGTTGAGATCAGCCATGATAAACCAAAACTGGTAAGTACAAAATACCAACCTCGTGTGCCATATCCCAATGCGATAAAAAAAGACCGCACAGATGAACAATTCAGTAAATTTTTTAAACTTTTAAAAAAATTACATATTAACTTACTATTTATTGAAGCTCTTTCATAGATGCCCAATTCGAAAAAAAATTTAAAAGAGCTTTTGAAAAACAAACGGAAGTTAGACGAGGCGTTGCATGTGGAGCTAAATGCAGTGTGCTCAGCAATCTTACAAAATAGACTACCACAAAAGTTAAAAGATCCAGGGAGTTTTACAATTCCTTGCTTAATTGGTGGTTTATCTGTTAATAATGCTTTAGCAGATTTAGGGGCAAGCATAAATGTTATGCCTTATAAAATGTTTAAACAGCTAGGTCTTAGGAAACCCAAACAAACTAGGATGAGCATTCAATTGGCTGATAAAACTATTAGAGTTCCTAGGGGTATAATTGAGGATGTACTAGTGAAAATTGACAAATTCATATTCCCAATAGACTTTGTTGTTTTAGACATAGATGAGGATAGTAACGTACCTTTAATTTTAGGGAGACCCCTTTTTAGCAACTGCTAAAACTAGAATTGATGTTGGTGCAGGTGAATTCACACTTCGTGTAAGTGACGAAACGATCACTCTTCAGGCTCTTGACTCGGCTAGGACATCGAGTAATAAAGGTGAGAACATAAATTCTATTAAAGACCATTTGGTTCAACCTTCTTTTCAGGAAGCACCACGAAATTACACAACTGAGCCATATCTTAGACCTCGTGCCAACAAAGAAATAACTCATGATGAGCGAAGGCTTCAGATCGATGAACTAGACGAGTGGAAGACACATGTTAAGGAGAAACCAAGAACACAAGAAGCAAAATTGAGGCAACTCCATAACGAACTTAAAGATGAAGCAAACTACTTCAAGGTTGGAGATCGAGTTCTAATGGATAATACAGGTCCTCGTGTTGTCACTTCTGAACCTGATGGAATAACTCCTTTCATGGTACTTAATACTTTCCCATATGGTACAGTCGAGTTAACTCATTCTCAATTTGGCACCTTCAAAGTAAATCGTACTCATCTAAAACCTTATTCTAATACAATTGATATCAAGAATGAGGAGTTTCAACTCCTCAAACCACCATGATTATACGAATGAAAGGTAAGACTAGCTTAAGACTTTAAACTAGCGCTTCTCGGGAGGCAACCCGAGCACTAACCCCATTAATTTTCATATTTTTAGCACCTAACTAAAAACTAACCAAATTAATAAAGCGCAGGTTTCCCTACCACACGACCTTGAACACGGACGTGGCTGTGGCCGTGTGGATACCACGAATACGCACATCGGCACGGTAGAGGCGGTGCGAACCAAGGACGATAATTTTCCCCAAAACACGGGCTGTGATAAAATGCCACGGCCGTGCGGTACGCCCGTGTCCCTAGGCCGTGGTCGACACTGATTAAGCAACATAGGCGTGGAAACCTCTACACATGCGTGAGAGAAACGAACAAGGCACCACACGGCTGTGTGACCTAACACGCCCATGGCACACGGGCGTGGGCCACGACCATGTGCCCCAATCTCTATTTAAACCTCTTTTTCTGTTCACTCTCTCTTCCCCAAATCTCTTTCTCCCCAACCCTAGACACCACAGCTTTTCTACCTGCCACCACCCCTTTCCTCCTTTTTCTTTCTCCCTCCACCCTTTTCCTTTTCCCCTTTCCCTCATTCTTTCTTTACACCACCACCACACCAACCACCATCCTTGCCACCGTACACAATGACTAATACTAGAGGCAAGACCAAGACCACCATCTCCATGTCGAACAAGCGAAAGGATCCTAGCACGGTCTCCCCGTGCGCGACCACTCTACATAAGTTCATGCCGGCCGCTTCATCTACTCGACAAAACAAGGACCTTTGAGTCCATTTAGTTTTTATTTTTCTTTTATTTTCATTTTTAAATTATGTTCCTTTATCTTTCTTGTCTTTAATTTATATTATTATATTTTGATTTCTTTAATTTAGGTTCAAATGGCTATTAAAGAACGGCCACACCACCACCGCAGATCCACCTCCACCTTCACCTCTGCTCAACTTTACCGTTTCTTTTCCTTGACTCCATCCAAAATTCAAGAAGTTCACTTTTCTGCCTATCTTATGATTTTCTATATTGTCAATATCTATTTTTGTAAATTGAGGACAATGTACATCTTAAGTGTGGGGAAGTGTCAACAATGGTATTATTAGAAAATCCCTGAATTATGCCTTGTTCTTAAGTAATTTTCTCATATTACTATTAGAATGAAACTTCTATTGATTTATGATTTTCATTGATATGTTTCGGATTAAGTCATAGGTAATTGTGCATTGATGGTTTAAACTTTAAGACAGTAGAGAATCAAGCGTGATAAGTCTATTTTCCTTAATTAAATTTTTTTAGGTTGTTTCCCTAAATTTAAATATTACTTTGAAGTTCGAAATTTGCAAGGTTGACATCAAAAACCATAATTTTTGTGAGATCTTTGAGCCTTTTATAGCATATATATTTCTTTCTCACTTTATTGATTATGAGTGTGTCAATATTGATTTGTTATTCTAGAACTTGCTTCGATTATACATGTCGAGACCACACTTTTGACTTGATATACCGAGATGATAAAGGCACCTAGGTTTTAACCCACTTATTCCATAAAAAGCCTACCTTCATAATTAACCCCTAGTGGACCCCTTTGATCCAATTAAATCATTTCTTGATTCACCTTTAATATTAACCCAAGACCCATTCTTTTTGATTCATTGAGAATTTTCCCTCTTGTTTTAACTCTTTTTGTCGAGATTTGATTTGAGCAGTTGCCTAACTATGTTCTCTATTTCAGTTGTTAAAGTTCTTTCTTATTATTTGGATGTTTTTATTCTTAATATATATATAATATAATTTGGAAATTTATCTTTTTTAGTTCGATATTGTTTAGCTTAAGCAATTAATTACATATTTTGAGAAGAAGCTCGTTTTATTTGATGTAATTATTAATTATTAGTTCATTGTTTCTAGTTAGCTAAATTGTAAATTCGATCTTGATTTTTAACCCTCTAATTCAACCTGTATCCACACCTTTAACCTAAGCCCCATTACAACCCTTTAAAGACCTTTTGAATTGTGTATCATCTCATTTTATAGTGGTGGAGATTTGATTTTCATGCAAGCTTATGGGATTAACTTTTCATGTTTGACTTTTTGAGTGCTGAATTTGAACCTTAAACACCTTGAGTGATTTGAGTGAATCTTTAGTGAGGATGTAAATTCTTGTCAGTTTTGAATCAAAGGTAATTATTTAAGTAAGGGGAAACACCTATGTTTTCGTGCTATAAAATTTTATGACTTAGATTGTTTGAATCTTTAAGACTCTTTTAGTTAATTTATCAATGTATAAATTATTTGTGCATTATGATGAAACATTATTAATTAGAATTATGAGTTGAGGAAGTTAATTTTAATTGTGACTTGAGGATTTTGCTTGAGGGCAGGCAAAGGCTTAAGTGTGGGGATATTTGATAAATCATAATTTACACATATTTTAACCCCATGCTTGGCTTAATTTTGGATGATTTTCCATTGGATTTGATGAATTCGATGCTCCTAATCCCTTAAGTTCATGTTTTATACTCAAGACAGCTTAGGGAATCGAAAAGAACGAGAAACGGGCCAAAAAGGGGCAAAATGGGCCTACCTAGGAAATCAACATGGCCTGGACCATTGGACACGGCCGTGTGTTACGAGCAGGATCAAACACGGCCTAGAATGTTGCACACGGCCAAACTACACGGCCGTGTATGGCGAGCAGAAGCGAGCACGACCTAAGGCCATGATAAACCGTAATATATATATATTTTAATCCCCCATTTAGCATACTTTTGGATGGTTTATCCCCTGAATTATGGAATTTGGTGCTCCTAATCCTTTAATTTCATATTTTATACTTAGGAGAGCACCGGAGGATGAAAAGAACGAGAAACGGGCTAAAGTACAAAATCGACACAGCCTGGGCCCAAGCCACACGGCCGTGCCTCCTTAGCAGATCCGAGCACGGCCTGGCCTCGACTTACACGGGCGTGTGCCACGGGCGTGTCCCTGCCGTGACCTATTTTAAGTTCACTCGGATTAGGATACTTAGGGGCAAAGAAAGACATTCCGAAAGCCTATATAAACACATTAAGTGTGACCTAAAAGGAGGTTTTTCTTATGTTTTGTGTTATATTTTCTTCTGAGATGTATTCTTTTATAATTATGAACTAAACCCTCAAATACCTGAGGGGGATGAAACCTAAGACGGATCTTGTTATTGTTTTCTGAACTATATGATAAATACTTGATTTGTTCTTAACTATGTGTTCTTAATTCTTGTTTTGATATTTCAGGATATTGATTCAAGTATTGATGTGCTTAGGCAGTGGAGCAAAAATCCCTGTTTAAGAGTAGATCTAGCATAGTTAAGCGGAGTTGATCGCAACCCTAGAAATAAGCTGACGAAAATCTGCCGTATTAGGGTCAAACCTAATATGGAAGTCCATAGATCGAGTTAATACAATTCTAGGGGTTTTAATTAGAAACAGATTTCAATTAATCAACCTAGGGTTAGACATTAGTAGCCTCGAAAGAGGTATTAATATAAATTAGGTAATCCTACGGATCAAGTCAAGTGAGTAAATCATCTGGTTCAGAGTTAGATAACAAGAGAAGTCTAGGTGGATTCTTCCTCGAGTATTATCTTAATCAATTGGTTTTTCCCACAAGTATTTTCCCCAATTCATTCTCTTTTATTTCAGGCTAAATAATAAAAAGAAAGTTAGTATTAGTACTTTTGGTTCCTTTGGGTTCGACAATCCGGTTTTGCCACTAAACTATACCACTGTTCGATAGGTGCGCTTGCCTCCAATAGTTGTCATAGTTAGTTTCTAGGCTCGATCATTCATATTATAAATTTTAAGACTTTCAGACACGATCAGGCCATCAAACACGGGCGTGTCCTTGTTGATCCTAGGTTTAATCCTATTCGGAAAGGGCTACTTGTGGACCAAGAAAGGTGTTCCAAAGCCTATATAAACACCTTAGGAGGCAACCTAAAAGGGGACGCTGAGTAGAAGGCAGAAAATACTCGAAGATAGCCATCGAGAACAACTTAGGAGAAGGATATCCATCAAGACTGAAGATCTCCCATCAAGTTCCTTAGAAGTTTTTGGGTTTTCTTATGTTTTGTTGTTTTCCCTATTTTAAGATGTTTCCCTCTATTAGTATGAACTAAATCTCTCAAATACCTGAGGGGATGAAACCTAAGACAGATCTTATTATTATTTGATTTATAAGATAAATACTTGTACTTATTCTTAATTGTGAATTCTTATTCTTTTTTTGATAATTCAGGTTATTGATTCAAGTCGAATGTGCTTATTCAGCGGAGCAAAAGTCCTTGTTTAAGAGAAGATCAACACAATTAAGCGGAGTTGATTGCAACCCTAGAAATAGGGCGACGAAAATCTGTCGGATTAGAGTCAAATCTAATAAGGGAATCTATAGATCGAGTTAATGCGATAATAGGGGTTTTAATTAGAAAGAGATTTCAATTAATCAGCCTAGAGTCAGTTGTTTTTAGTCTTGAAAGAGATATTAACATAAATCAGGGATTTCTATGGATTAAGTCAATTGAATAAATTGTATGAATCAAAAGTAATAAGTGAAGTCTAGGTGGATTCTTCCTTAGGTATTGCCTTTATCATATAAGTTGTCTAAAAGTATTTTCCTAATTCTTTCGTTGTCGTGTTTAATTAGTTTTAGTTTAAAAGAAATCACTCCAATACTTAGGCTAAATAATAAAAAGATAGTAATTACTAGTACTCTTGGTCCTTGTGGATATGTTATTATCGGTCTTACCATAACTATACTATTGAACGATAGGTGCGCTTGCCTTTATTGTGATCATAGTTAGTTTTAGACACATCAAAATGGTATGCTCAAATCTTTGATGTCGATTTTTTGATACTTTTGCTCTCGTTGCTAGATTAGAACCCATCAGGTTATTACTAGTTATAATTGCACAAAAAGGTTGGAAAATGTTTCAGCTAAATATTAAATCCGCAATCTAGAATGACTTTCTTGAAGAAGAAACTTATGCTGAGCAACCTAAAGAATTTAAAGTCAAAGGGCATGAAGATGAAGTGTACCAGCTCAAAAAAGCTTTGAATAGACTAAACTAGCGTTTAAAGCCTACTACAACTGGATTAATTAACATTTGTTGCAACTAGGTTTTAGAATGAGCCTCAGTGAAGCTACTCTCTACATTAAAGGTGATGATATCAAACTTATTATTATTTCGCTAAATGTAGATGATTTTCTAGATACGGGAAACAATGATGAATTTATTAAGAAGTTCAAAGATGATATGTAACATAGTTTTGAGATAACAGGCCTAGGAGAAATGGTTTATTTTCTGGGAATACGAAACAAGATAAAATAAAATGAAGTGTTCACCAATCAGAAAAAAATACGCAAGTGATATTTTGAAAAAGTTCATAATGGTGCAAAGAAACAACTACTCGAATGCGTCAAAAGGAAAAGTTGAACAAGAATGATGAAGCTGAAAGAGTGGATGAGACTCTTTACAGAAGGATGGCTGGCTCTCTCATGTATCTTACATCTACTAATGTAACACCCTAAACCCAGCCTAGACGTTATGGTCGAATCCAGAGATGTCACAAAGAATGGGTTTTCTGAAAACGGAGTTGTCTTGTCAAAACATAACATTTCATAATTTACATACATTTATAATTTGCTGGAAACACCAATTAGTTAGTTCTCTTGCCAAAAAATTATTACAGCGGAAGCCTTAAAACTGTTATAGTTTGAAAATGCAGTCGTGTTTTTAGAAAAACCCTTGTTTGCGTAAAATCGTCGTTTTTACATAAAACATTTGGTTGAAGCATGCAAAGTATCGAGTAATGAAACCAAAACCATCAGTTAAAAGTCTATAAAGTCCAGAAACTCCCATGAATTACATACTCTCAGTTGAAAACCAAATCTTAAATAAAACCATAAAAGAGCAAGTTTTAACAGTTTACGGACGAGTGGTCACCGCTGAGTCTCCGCCGCACCGATCCGCCTAAGTCAGTGGATTACCTGGATAGAACAGACAAATAGATGTGAGTTTTCGTAATCTTGGTGTGTAACCTAATAGAATTAAGCATGCAAACATACAGAAATCTCATAAACAATCAGATTCAGGTTTGGGCTCATGCCCATTTCAGATACAGTCATCAAAATGAAATATACAGACCAGAATATATAGAATCCTACCCCTATCCTCTACACACCAACTCCGTCCATCCCAACACACCATGTGGGGTTAAAAACACCCACCCATCCTTACACACCATATCGTGCCAATACGACACAAGTCAAATAATGTGCAGCCAAGCTGCCAGAGAAAAGGAGATGATCGTCATATAGAACACTTCCTTCTCATATACAAATCCCATCCCCAATAACAGATACAGAAATCAGATTCAGATATAACAGATTAAACATGTTCCACATGCTTACATACAGATAACAGATATATATATATAACAGTCCAATCAGGCATACATTTAGTATCCTACTCAGATCAGTCTATCAGAATATCATAGCATACAAAATAGGGTTTAATTAGCCCTTACCGACCTTACAGTGGGCCCACAGTCAATCGGAGCGACCCGTGCGACCCTAGGGAAAATTTCAGAAATATGGCCCACATGCTCGTGTGGCCCACACGGCCTGGTCCAAAACCCACACGCTTGTATGGCCCACACGACCGAACTCAAGCCACCACACGGCCGTGTCCTGCGCACGACCATGGCCACATCGATCACACAGCCATGTCTCGCAGACGACCAGCCATACAGGCACACGGTCAGTTACATGCCTGTGTGGAGTTGTTGGTGAGGTTTTTCGACTTTCGCTAAAGCTCTTTTTTTTTTTTTTTGCATTTCGGGTACACATCTAGTTCATTTAAGATGCTACAGCAACCCCAAGCCCTCCGAAACCTAAGAAACAGAAATCTCTTAATCACTTAGCAACTAATTTACGAGTCACCACAAAATCCCGAAACAACGCAAGTAACTTACTGTCAAATAGCACAGATGACAACACGATTAGACCGTCAGATCGAATTTCTTTCACTACCACCTTTTCCTACAAAAGAATTCCGCAAGAATCAAACCCCAACTATGCCAAAATCACACTACAAGAAAATGTATATCTAACAGTTACTGAAAATTGAAACGGAAGTAACCCTCTTACCTAAATTCCACGGCAAGCACCACAAAAATGAGTATAGCAGGATGAACAAGAGGAAATTTGCACAGATTACCAAAGAGAAAAGAAATGAGGAAGAAACTCACATCAGAATTCTGAAGAAGAAAGCAAAACTGAAATTTTGAAAAAAAAAAACAAAAAATAGAATAAAGATAATATCACAGTCCCCCATATCTCTCCCACTAACCCACTACTCACAACTACCTCAAAAGTTTGGCTCCACCGAAACTTTTTCAGATAACCGAGCAAAAATAACATCTAAGCTTGTGCGGGGATTCGAACACAAGACCTCCAACATACCAATTCCCTTACCACTTGAACCAGCAGGCTCCTTCTGATATGAATTTACAAGCAATTTAATATAAGCCCACTGAGCAAAGGCAAAGCTTAATTCCAAAAATTAAAAAATTTAGCAAAGGTGAGACTTGAACCCAAGACCTCATTCACACACCCAGAACACTTAACCACTGAAGCAGATACACAATTGTGTCAGATAACTACGAAAACAGTAATAACTTAATCAGGGCATTACAACTAAACTTGACATTTTACATATTGTACATCTTCTATCTAGATTCACTAATTTTGGACTATCACCCATTTTAGAGTAGCTAAAATGGTGATAAGTGTAACAGCTCATTTTTAGTGAAATTAGAATAGTGGTTTCAGGATCACAAATTCAAAAAGTAGATTATTATTTTATTATTTTTAATGTCTATGGGATGTTATTAAGGTCGTATTAAAATTTCATTAAGAAACTTTGACTTTTGCATGCTTAATTAAGTGAAAACGATTAAATAGTAAAAAGTACAAAAGTAGAGTTCTTTTAGTTAAAGGTATCAAAGCTATGAAATTTTAATCTAAGGGGCTTGGATGTTAAATAGACCCATTTAGTTGATAGTGGATGTTTATGGCAAGGTTTTTTTTTTTTTTGAAATTACTAAAGTTTTTAAAGGTTAAAATGGTAAATAAGTAAATTAAGATTAAAGTAAATAAAACAAAATCACTTCATCTCTTTCATTTTCCCATCCACCACTGAAATTAAAAGAGGAAAACCATGGAAGCTTGCTAGGGTATTTTTTCAAGTCATTTTGATTGCGTGGTATGTATTTCAATCCCGTTTTTAATGAATTTTATGTTTTTGAAGTCGTTTTAGCTTAATCTAGCTAGCCCGAGGATCAATTTGTAAAACTGTTAAAGCATTAGGATTATACCATGAATTCTATTGCTTTATTATTGATGATTAAAAATTATGAGTCCTTATTGATAGATAAACAAGTTTTGTAAAGTGATTTTTTTATGAAAATGGCATTTAGGGACTTATTTGTAAAAGTAGTAAAAGTTCATGGTAAATTTTTGAAATGATGGTTTAAATGGATTGATTTAGGTCCCTAGAGAATTTGGCTATCATGAGAAGAGAATTAAAATGTTTAAATTTCAATTTATGAGCTTAAGGACTAAATTATAAAAAGTTAAAATGTTAGGGGAAAATAGTAATTTTGCAAAATATGATATGTGGACTAAATTGAATGCTAGAGATATTGAATGAATTAAATTTTTCTATTTAGATCAAGTAGACCACGTACGGATCTAGATAAGAGAAAAGCTAAAGCCTCGGATTAGTCGATCTTATTTTTATGCCCTAGTCATCGAGGTAAGTTCGTATGTACAAATTACTATGTTTATGTTGTTCAATTATATGTTAATATGTAATTAAAATGCTATTGATCAATGTATATCCAAAATCATGCTATGACGGTTAATGAGTCCCGGTTGAACCTTAGGAATTTGTAGGATACAGATGACATGTCATTAGGGATTTCATGTTTCGGGTGCTGGTCTTGAATGTCCTACCAATGGCTGAGGTCCTGCATTTGTTGCGGATACTCCACAACTCGTGTGAGCAGGCCCATTTCACCGCTCGTGTGAGCAACAATGTAAAGGAAATGTTACGGTTATATGTTTAAGCACACTTCGTGTGAGCTTTCCCAAGTATCCGAAGTTATTCTACATGGTTGAACGGGTAATGAAAAGGATTGGAAAGGTAAGTTTTCATGTGGTGAAGTGCATATGTTCATGGAAAGGTTAAATGATACAAATGATATATATGTTCATATGGAAATGAAATATCATATGTTTAATTCAAGTGAATTATATATAAATGCACTAACTTGTGTTGATGATGATGCTTAGGCTTGTGCCAAGCTTGAGGTTGGATTACATTATGCTTATACTTAATGTTATTTAGATGAAATGGTAAGTTACGTTTCATGTTCTACGAACTTACTAAGCATTATATGCTTACATAGTTTCTTTCCTATCTTTCATATATAATTGGAAGCTCAACCGGTTTAGAAGCTTGTCGGAGATCTATCACACTATCCAGCATAAATATCGGTAGATTTTGAATGTTTTGGCCAAGGTTATATGTTTAGTTGAATGTTAGTTAATGATTTTGGCATGTATAAGTTGTTTGGATTGATACCTTTTGATGCTTGCCACACTATGTCATTTTGTGTACTTATGATGCATGAATAGTATGGCTCAAATGGTATATTTGTGATGAAATGTTTATGGTCATAATTGTGGCATGATTTGTTAGAAGTTGAATTATGTTTGATGGTGGAAATGTAAACAAATATGCACGAGTAGGTAAGCTTTGATGTTTGCTTGTGAGGTGCCTTAAAATGACATATTGGTTGATTGATTTAAGGCTATTGAAATGGTCATTATATACATGTTTTATTGTAATGGTCATTATATACATGTTTTAGTAAGGTTTGAAGTGTTGTTTATGTGCACAAAAAGGCCTATAAATGTATGCATGAGATGGTGTAGGAAATGTCTGAGACATAGGCGTGTGACTCAGCCGTGTGTGACACACAGCCTAGCGACACAACTGTGTGTCCCTTGTATGTTTTATTACATGCAAGTTAAGAAATTACACGGCCTAACACACAGCCTGGCACATGAGCATGTGACTCTACTTAGAGAGTTACATGAGTAAGGACATGGGCTGGGACACGGCCGTATGTCCCTAGTTTGATTGTTACACGGCTTGAGACACAGGCGTGTGTCTCAGCCGTGTGACCCCTACAGTCAAATTTTTTTAACTTTTTCTTAAACTTTCCAAATGTTTCCAATTTAGTCTCGAATTGTTTCTAATGTATTTCTAAGGCCTCGAAGGCTCGATTTAGGGACGATATGCATGTGAATGAATTATTTATGTCATGTTTGTATTAATGTATGAAATGTATGGTTTAATGTTCTGTTTGTACAGTAATGCTCCGTAACCCTATTCCGGCGACGGTTACGGGTTAGGGGTGCTACAATAAGATATGTTAAAGGAACACTGAATTTTGTAATTAAGTTATATGCAAGTCAGAAGTACATGCTGCAAGGATATTTTAATAATAATTGGGTTGGTTTGCTGGATGATATGAAGCACACTTTTGGTTGTTGTTTTAATCTTGGTTCAGGGGTATTTTCTTGATGTCCTAAAAAGTAAGAAATTGTGATTGGATAGTCTCTTGGTGATGGGGAACAGAATTTCATGTACTTGACATTGGCATGGGTGAGAACAAATTTTAAAGAGTTATCGAGCACCGCCACTAAGCATGAGGTGATGTGTGCTACTTGAGCCTATATTATATAAATGATCAATTTCATGAGTCAAAGTTCAAAGCTCGTGACCATCACACTAAATGTATCCAATTGAGGTCTATTGTTTAGATTGGGATCATTTGGCCCGCAAGAACTGGCCCGATTCGGTAAGCTGTTGGAGAAGCTTGTCAAATTGAAGCCTGGTTGGCCCAATGATGAAGATATGGCAACTTAGGCTATCTTGATAAGTATGGGAACTAATCTTTAAAGATTGATAGGGAATCATATCTTGTAAAGATTTGATTTGATGTAATCTTACAAATCCCTAATACCAAGGCATAGGCTAATCTCGTCCGTCGATGTGATTTAATCTTGACCGTTGGTTTTAGGGGAGCTCCACTATAAATAGAGAGCCTCCCCCTCATTTATACTAACTTCATTCATTGTTTCATTATTCTTTGTGAATAAGAGAATATTGAGATCATTTACTCAAACACCTCTCGTGCGTTCTTTCTATTATTTTTTTGTGGCTTCTTTTGGAATAAATTCATTCCGCTATACAAATTAGTACCTTAGAGGAGTTCCAAAGGAATCCTAACTTGTGTTTAGGCTAACTTAGGCGAGTTTGGATGAACGGATCACCTAAAGCTGCACGGATCACGAGACAAAAGATCTAGCCTTGTGACAATCGGGGGGTACTTATGCCGGACAACACGTCTAATATGGTCCACTTAAAATACTTGCCTCTATTGAAGGATTTCCATCGTGCCGGTACTTACAGCTGGGGATTAGTAGTGTTGGCCATATTATACCTTGAGCTTTGTCGAGCAACAAAACAAGGGGTAAGTAACATGGCCGGTTGTGTAGAGCTGCTACAGTCCTGGGCACCGTACAAGATGTTGTTTCTAGTGGTTGTTAGGCACCAACCATATTCATGGCCACTGTAAATAGGTAAAAACAAAATTATACTTAACATTTAACAACTCATAAGTGTAGATAATATTTTCCCAAGTTTAAGTGCTAACGTGTTTGTTTCAGTTTCAGATGGGCCACATCTCCAAAAATTGGTGCGAGCCAAACATTAATCATTTACCGCCAAATGATAGAGGCGTTCGCCGGAGAGAAAGTAATATATATTGATTTAACTTAAGTAACGTTGATTTAACTTATCCAGTTGCAATATGTTATGTGACTTGACTCATTATGTTATATTGTGCAGTTCTTGTGGATGTCGTACTCTGCACCGAACATTACAACCCTTATTCCTCAGTGGATTCACACCGAAGCCAATTTGTGGTGTATTAATACATCGATATTCAACTTTTCAACAGTTGAGTGGTACAACGCCGATCTGGTTATGCGACAGTTTGGATGTAGGCAATTTGTTCCGGTCGATCCACAACAATTTGGTAATGTCCACGGTAAGACCATGAGGGGAAAATATAGAATGGATTGGAGTGTTGAACATCAGCGTTATATAGCACTATGGAATGCCCAGTACGATAGGTGGCCTGAGATGCATTCCTACATGTTTCACTTCAGTCCATTGACTGAATACATGCAGTGATACATGACTCGATGGCACATTTATTTATATGTTGGACAACTTATGATAGTACCAGATCACGACTACAAACGTGGAAGTTAACCTATGGTGGAGCTCGACCCAGAAAATCAACATATGGTGGAGCCTGACCCAGAGAACCAACCTCTGAACACACGCACTTCACCGGACCTATAGGTTGATACTTTCTGTGAAGGGTCGTAGAGCAGTTCATATCACCTAGAGATGAGCTGTTCGAGTTCATATCACCCAGAGCAACCACCAATATCATTTGATATGTTTGGTGATAACATGTACTCCACCCCGCCTCCCACCACGTTCGATCCAACTACTGATCCTCCTGATATGTACAGTACACCCCAACATCCACCTCGTCAACGGAGGCCTGTAAACCATTATACCCCAAACGACGATACCACTCCTGGTTCATTGCAATTTTTATACAAGTAAATTTCAAGTGTTATGTAATATATGTTGTATTTGTTTATAATTCCACAACTTATGTTTTAGTATTTTTTGTATAACTTATAATATATTTTAAAGTATTAAAAGTTACAACTGTTAATTTTAAATAAAAGCTTAACACTAAACTATACAAACTTTATTTCCATAAGACCATAAAATGCAAACATTAGGTACAACTTTTAATTTCCTCCAGACCGTGAAGATTGGCTAGTATAGACCTTTCCATGGGGACACTTGACACTTGGTTCGATTGTGGCTGACTGTTCTATATATGGTGCAACGCTTTGGATTGACCTCTTCTTTAATGTAACAGCCTGATTTTGGGGCTAGTAGGAACAGTAATTTCGAATCCACTAATCTGAGATTGGAGAAAATTATTTTAATATTATTTTATGTGTTATAGCATGATTATATGAGTACATGAAAATTTTGGTGAATTAATTTTAGTGATTGCATGCTTAATTGCGTAAAAGGACTAAATCGCATAAAGTGCGAAAGTTCTGTTCTACAAGCTAAAGGTGTTAAATAGCTATAGAACCTTAATTGGAGCTCCTTAATGTGCAATTAGACCCTTGAGAGAGTGTTGGCCGGCCATAGGGGACAAGAAAATTCAAAATTGGTCAAAGTTGGTGGATTAGGTGGCTTAATTGAATAAATAAAATAAAATAAAGAGAAGAAAAGATATCATCTTTTAACTTTCTTCTCTCCACCGATTTTTACACTCAAGAAAGGGGCATGGAAGCTTGAAAATTTTAGCAACCTCTAATCCTTGCAAGTAAGTGATTTTAATGGTCATTTTTTATGATTTTTATGTTTTTGGAACCCTTGTAGCTTAAGCTAGCTAATGAGGGGACTATTTTGCAAAATGGTTAAGAGTCTAGGGTTTTTCCATGAGGACATTAGTGTTGTTTGCTGAATTTTTATGGAAGAAAATGAACCTTGGTTGTTAAATAAACAACTTTTGTGAAAGGAGTTTCTATGAAAACACCTAAAAATGACCTTTTTGTAAATGTTGTAAAATAGGCGGTAAATGTGTGAATTAATTGGAATTGTGAGTCTCTATAAGCTTAAAATAAATTTGACTAGGCTTGGTTAATAAGGAAATTTGATGAAAAACGATTTACAAGCCTAGGGGCAAAATCATAATTATGTGAAAGTCTAGGGGCAAAATGGTAATTTTTCCAAAGTAGGAACTTTGAAATGTATTGATTAATGTGGTGATTAAATGAGTGAATTTCATCATTATAGATCAAGAAAAACGGAGTCCGGACCTAGACCAGGGGAAAGCCAAGCTAGTGGACTAAAATCAAATTAGTCACCCATATTTTGTACATCGAGGTAAATTGTATGTAAAGAATACAATGTTATTGTATTTATGCATTAAACAACTAATATTGCATAAAATGTTTGATTATTGCTATGAATATACATGATGAAAGTTGAGGTGATATACTCCCGGTTGAACTCTAGGAATAAATTGGATACCCAAGCCATGACATTTGAGTTGATATGTGTGCTAGTGTAAGACCATGTTTGGGACATGTCATCGGCCACATTATGAAAGCTAGTGTAAGACCATGTCTGGGACATGGCATCAGCGATGATATGTGTACTAGTGTAAGACTACGCCTAGGACATGGCGTCGGCCACAATACGAAAGCCAGTATAAGACCATGTCTGGGACATGGCATCGGCATTGAGATGAGAGCTAGTGTAATACCATGTCTGGGACATGGCATCGGCCTTGATATGTAAGCCAGTGTAAAACCATATCTGGGACATGGCATCGGTATTTTACCCTCTTGTGTGAGGCTTGTCGGGTATCCTTTGGTATTCCAATTGGTTCAACGAGTAATTTAGAGCTTGTGCCAAAAGTGAGAAAAGTTACGCTCATGTTGTAAGTGATACAGGTACCTATATGAAATTCATGAGAAATGAGCTCGAATTATGTTGTATGATTAGTAAGAGTGAAAAAGAGTAAGTTCTACCTTTATTCATTCGAGAATTATATGCATGCCTATAATATGTTATGAGTATGATAATGCATGGCAATTGTTATTAATTATTTACATGTGACTTACTAAGCTTTATGCTTACTCTCTCTCCTTTCCATTTTCTTATAGTGCCTCCAAGCTAGCTCAGGGATCAAAGAATATCGGAGGCTCGATCACTCTATCAAACTGAATATTTGGTATAGCTAGATTTATCCTTTTTGAGTATGGCATGTATAGGGACTTAGTCTTTTGTTAGTGTCATATTGGTTTGGCCAAATGTGTTGGCTTGTCTTGAAAATGAATTCATTTTGTATAAGGCCATGGATGTTGGCTATTATTTGTTGTTGATATATGAAAATGATGGTGTTTCTTATGAATGTGAAAATTGTATGGTTGAGTATTGGGTATCAATGTATGAATGAGTAAGTTACCTGATGTGGCTTATGTTGGTGCAAGCAAGGGTGGCAAAAAGGGCTTGGTAAATATCCTTGAATTTGTCCACACGGGTAGACACATGGGCGTGTGTCTAGGCCATATGTGACAACAGTCTGCCACATGGGCATGTAGTTCGGCCGTGTGTCCCCCTACACCCTAAGTTGGCAAAACAGAATGCCCAGTAGTAACCACACGGGCTGAGACATGATCGTGTGTCTCAACCGTGTGGAAGACACGACCATAGGACATGGGCATATGCCCAGGCCGTGTGAAGTCTGCACTTGAATTTAGGAATTTAATTCTCCACACGGCCTAAGAACACGGGCGTGTGCCTTTTTCGTATGACCTTATTGAGTTGCTGATGTTAGAAACAGAATGTCAAGGTTTTTATACATGGGTGGAGACACAGGCGTGTCATGGCCGTGTGGGGGACACAGGTTATGGACACGGGCGTGTGCCAGGACGTGTGAAAACCCCTGTAGGTTCAAATTGAAAAATAAATCCATACAGCTAGGGACAAGGGGCGTGTGTGACCACACATTCTGTCCACACGGGCATGTCCCTTGCCACACGGGCGTGTGCCCCTATTTTTAGTGAAATTTTCCAAAGTTTTCCAAAGAGTCTAGTTTAGTATCAAACCATTCCTAAAGTATGATTTGGGCCTTATAGGCCAATATTAAGGTCGTTAAGAGGAAGTTTGAAAAGTTTTAAATTTGAACGGATTTTTATGACCCGATAATGCATGGTAGTATGTGTTTTGAGCTAGGTAACGCCTCGTACCCTATTCCGGTGCTAAACACGGGTAAGGGGTGTTACATTTAATATCCATGTCATTCTAAATCCTTGTCGTTGTTGGTTGACCTTTAATTTTCCTACGTAGTGCCCGGTCTGGCAACATCTCGAATGCAGGCAATTAAACTTCTCATGTCGATACATCCCTTAATACGGGGAACTCGTTACCCCAAATACGTAACATACGTTCAAGCATGTACACATCGTCGATATATTGTTCGACACTCTATACATTCAAGCCATTTGTTCCACCCACCATGCTTTCCTGTACGACACTCTGTACTTGAATTGGCCTTGCATGTCCGCAATCAATGTCGACACAGGAATGGTTGGGCTATCTTTCATTAGTGGCATAATGTAGTTGCAGATACTTTTGGCATCCAATTTCTGGTGGTCTTGAGATATACATGCGATAGCGAATGTATGGCGCCCTTCTAATTTTCGTATTTGCCACTGTTGAGTCCTCTATATAAATGCAGTTCGAACCCACCAGCCACACCCATCGCCAGCTCTCCAACATTCCCCAACATATAATGTCGGTGTAGACTTGGCAGGCTTGTAATCAATCGACACCTTCATATTGTACTATTTGATCGCAAACACACAGTCCGCCTTATTCTCGAACCGTTGCCCAACGAACAACTCTTCCAACTGCGAATTTGAAGCCAATTTATGAGCAAGTACTATATTGGAGTACTCAGGGAACTCAGATGCTTGCGTTGCATCTGGATCTACGTTCAACATGTCGCCCCTAGGTTCATTTCGTAAAACAATGCCACAACTCAAGTTACTGAATGAAGAGCTGTGAGCATCTTCAACTTCCTCCTGGCTTTCATTGTCGATATCGTCCAGAACCTCATCAATATCGAGGTCACTAAAATCTTCAACATCCTGATCAAAATCTTCACCATTATTGGTCCTTTCTCCGACATCTGCCTCTATGCTTATTTTTATATCTGGATGTATTTGTAGATGGGGACCCGGGGTCGGGTCATTATACGAACTCCCACCATAATTTGGATATTTGATATCTGTGATGTCCCTCACATTCTAACTTTCTGTCCATCCGACATTAAGATCAAAGTTAAATCTGCGATGTTGACTTATTGGACTAACATTCTCAACGAACTCTAAGTCCGCTAACTCAGCAAATAACTCAACTGATTGGGGGTTCTCATTCCCAGTCAACCGCCATATTTCTATCATAGTGCCCAAGTCATCATCATCTAACAGCTGCATCTCACAAAATTTCAACAGATCTGTAGAGATTGGAAACTTGTAAAATAATTTGGACGTCGCCCTTCCACAACGGATAACTATTTTTGCACTGATCTTCCTTTTCATTTCTTCTAGCTTCACATTTTTATTGAATCGCAACCCTACTCTTTGCCGACCTTGAAATACACAACCAATTTCACCTTCTACAATTTCATTATAATAAATAACGTACACCAAAAACATCGCATTATTCACCTTCAACAGAATTTTTGAACTCTCCTACTAAACATAACAATTTCTCTCTTTTCTTCTCTTCCAGTTCAACTTTTACAAAAACGTCTCAATATACCTATATATGTTGGATAACCAAGTGGTGGCACCATTTAGAATGGTTACACCAAATAAAATATTATTTTTCAAAAAATTTAAATATAAAAAAATAAATTTTAAAAACGTTTAAATGAACTGATTGCGCCATTTATAATGGTTTCACCAAAAAAATATACATTTAAAATATTATAAAACAAATAATAAACAAATTTTAAAAAATGTTTAAATGAACTAGTGGCGCTATTTAAAATGGCTCCACCAAAACTATATATATATTTAAAATATTATAAAACAAATAATAAAAAAGGACATAAATTTGGCTGGAGACATTAGAAACTAGTGGCGCCAAATTATTTAGTTCCACCAAAAAAAGAAATTTTTTTTAAAGCCCTTCACTTTTTAAAAAATTATAGTATTTCCTTGATATTTATGCAAGTGGAGCCATTCTACATTGCTCCACTAAAAAATTAATTCTTTTTTATCCTGATTGCTGACATGGCATGTTGGTGGCGCCAAACTGTTTGACTCCACCAACTTTTACTGTAAATTTTAAATCATTTACATGTTTAATAAAAAAATGGGTTATTTACATAATTAATAATTTTTTGGGGGTTAGTTTTATAAAAAAGTCCATACTTAACTTAGGACATGCTTCCACTTCCAGCTGCCACAAGTCTAGTAACTTTATAGAAAGGTTGTCAATATCCTTGATATTACAACTCAAGAAGGAAACAATGCGCTGCATAATGCGGCAAGGTACGGCCACAAGTTGTTGGTCCAGAGATCATCAAAGAACGTCCTTCCCTCACCTTCAAGAAAAACCACAAGGGAGAGACACCGGTGCATGTCGCCACCAGGTTTGGGAGAGGTGACATTATTGAATTTTTCATCAAAGACATGAAAGACTATAAACGCATACACATTGGTAAGATGAGGGATAAATTTGGGAATACCCCTTCACATGGAATCGCCAGGAATGCAAATTTCAAGGTAATGGCGGCGTTGGCAGCAAACAATACAGAATCGTTGCGCAGAATAAACAATATGGGATAGTCGCCACTGTCGATTGCTATTTCTATGAGGCTCACCAATTTCGCAGCGAGAATCATAGATTTTAATCCGGAGACACTTGATGACATTGGACACAACGGCCAGACACCTTTGCATGTTGCTACCAAGAGGAACGATTTTGGTAAACCACTCCTTTTTTTTTATAAGAAACATAGTCACTGGCCTGAATTATAATCTCTCTCTCACTCACTTCTGCATTTGTTTTTGTTTTTTTGTTTTTTGTTTTTTTTTTTAATGAAATCTAGAGGTCATGAGCGTAAACCAGAACTGGTCCAAAAGCAAGATGAAAGAAGAGGACTCCCCCTCATTGTGCATTATGTTGTTGTTTAACAAAGATTCTATTGTTGCATACATAAAAGATAACAATAAGAAAATACCTCTTTACTTGGCAGCAGAAAAGGGCTCCATCGAGATGGTTGATGAGAGCCAGCACAACCTTCTTGATCTTACAGCTATGAACGGGAATGTAGATGCAGTGAAATATAATCTAAATTTGGTTGAGATGGAGGATTTGATGAACTCACCTGATGTGGATGGAAACACTGCTTTGCATCTTGCGGCAACCAACTACCATAGCGACGTGGTTACACTCTCTGAGAAAACTAACGTGAAAGTCAGGGCAGTTAAATTCTTGTTGGCGTTTTACAGGAGCAAAAGAAGAAAACAGGACTTAGAACAAAGGAGCAAGATGCAAGAAATATTTTACTTAGTAACAAACGTGCAGCAAGGAATGAAAAACTTATTTTCATTGATTTTCATTACCATTAACAAAGCAATACATGCATTTTATAGACAATTTTCTCTACCAAACACAACTACTCAACTTAGTAAGTTGTGAAACATTGCTTGTACATTAAACAAGTCAACTAAACACATCATTCACTACCTAAACATATCAAGCTGTCATCAGCTTGTTCTTTGTTAACTAAGTTTAATTACAATGTAACTAAACAAAAAATTTACCGTTACAGCAAACATAAGTGCTGCAGCATGTTTACAAGCTGCATGCTCTTCAACAAAAAATTGATCACACCACCATGGTTGGGACTTGGCCATTTTTCAACAATTCTCCACTCATCATCGGGGAGTGGAGCTGCAAAATG
This sequence comes from Gossypium australe, assembly GCA_005393395.2. NCBI lineage: Eukaryota > Viridiplantae > Streptophyta > Magnoliopsida > Malvales > Malvaceae > Gossypium > Gossypium australe. The sequence goes on from CM016614.1 coordinate 14,618,189, forward strand.
TACTGCATTACTTTCTACACGATCTTGCAGTTGAAATGTCACTTTCTTAATTGATTGTGTGCAACTTTTTTATGTTATTCCTTGAAGCACTTAAGTACTTAACCTTGAAAGCATTAAACGGCGCCTATAAGTTCATGAATCCTGAAGATGTCCTTGAAAATCCCCGATTAGATGATATGAAAGTGGAGATCCCAGCCAAATTTGGCTAAAAAGGTCGGCGAATGGCTTGACATGATTGGAATAATGTTTACCCTTTTAGCTACATTCACGTTTACAGCGGCTTTCACCATTCCGGGAAGGTTTAAAAATGATGAACCAAACGCGGGCATGGCGGTTTTGATTAGTAAAGCAGCATTCAAGGCATTTGTTATCTCTGATAGTATCGCCATGACTTCATCCATTACAGCTGCAGTTATTGTGTTCTGGTCATCGTCACGTCGAGACGCTGAGTCCTTCATGGATACCCTTCCATTCGCCATTGGTTTGACCTGGATCTCACTCATAGCAATGGCGATAGCATTCGTGAGTGGATTATTCGTGGTGTTACCGAAAACACTATGGTTGGCCACATTGGTTTGTCATCGGGTGCGCTGCTCCTGTCTCTCTTTACATATTTGCTCCAATATTACTTTTAGTGCTTGAAAGGGTTAAAAAGTCTGGAACCCCACATAGCCAAAGACAATCCATTTTTGTTTAATGTTCATTTGACGAGGATATTTGTTCAGCCGCAAGGCCATTCTGCGTGTGTCGGAGGTTTTGTTGTTGTCGCCGAGAACGCCAACGCTCTGCTGCATCTTCCTGCTTGGACTTTTAGCCTGTGTGATTCAGCTAGTCTATAGATTCCATGTACGGGGGTTGGGTTGACTTTGGGTGCATGACTTGAATTAATATGCATCCCATTGAGTTTAGAATTTTTTTTATTTGAGTTGTTGAGATCTGCCGATAAAAAATTTGGATCAGATTTAGAAGATTGAGTTATTTGGAATTGTATGTTAATGTTAGACTTTTAGTACTTAATAGCATTATATATGTCAGGGAGCATCTGTTTTTTTTTGTTTTTTTAAATAACAAAATTTAATTTTATAATTTAACTTGAGATATGAAAACTTATACATTTTTTATTTAAAAATTTGATCCTTCCATCCAATATTAACGTGGCAATTATTAAAAAGATTAAAATAAATCTTTACATACGTAAAAGTCAGATAAAAAAAAATAGAAAACTTTAACAAAATTCAATTTTTGAACAAATCCAACTATTTGCTTTATTCCATCTTGTAATTGTAATATTATTTATATGCATGATTAATGAATTAATTCATCATGAATGAATTTGATGCATTCGTGTAATGCAGTTGATGAGCATAATTTATACATAATTAAAGAAGATAATGAAATGGCTACACAAGTTCATTTGATGTCTTATTATTTTGAATAGTTAATGAGTCTAATTACAATAATTAAGGCAATGATCCACAATCGAACACCGATTTTGCAGAGAAGAGAAGATAAAAATTAAATCATTGATTCCCTGTTTTCCATGCTTCCGAAGTAAGGTTTTTCATTGCTTCAATTTGTTGCTAAAACCTTTAATATTTGAGCATCCATATCAATGGCATTAATCAAGGATTTCGTTAGTGTGCAATGCCCTTAATCAAGGACATGGTTTTCACATTTAACTCACAGACCTAATCATCGATTCCTCTAGGTTCTTCATGCTTTTACTAACTATTTCATGGGGGATTGTATTTCAAGTTTTATTCTTCTTCTGTACCTTCTGCTTCTTCATCTTGCTCGAGGTAGACTGAACGTAAGTCATTTGACATGCCTTGATAATGCATCGAACATGCGGATCTTCTGTTGGAATTTTAGTCAGCAAAGTCTTTGCAGACTTGGGATCCCCTGAAGCCAAAAGGGCTTGATACATCCTGCCAGAAAACCCAACAATTCAATCTATCAAACACAGACAACAGGTTTATGAAATAGTGCGACCCTCAGAAGATGGTAAATGAATAACACAGACATCAAAAACAAAGCAACAAAGTTAGAAAAGAAGACCAAGGGAGGATTGGTAACCTCAGGAATGTTAAAACGTTGCAACGAAGGCCAGCTGCCTGGTATTCTCTCCAAATTAAAAGAGAGCTCTGCAAATCTTTTGCGTTTACGCAAGAAGCAAGGAGAAAATCAAGACTTTTACGAGAAGGAGTACGGCCTAATTCGTCCTTCATTGCTTGAAGCAAAGCCAGGCCAATCTGTAAATCGTTTGGCTGCCTCTCTGCAATTACACTGAATACCTACTCAATCAGGAGATGAAAGCATGTAAGTTGAAGGCAAATGCAATCAATTGCTAATAATGAAAAAAGGAACTTAGTATAGCAAACTATAACAGCATTAGAAATAAATACATTGGATAACAGATTAATAAGAGGTACAGAAAAGCAAAAGGCACAAAATATTTGCCAACCATTATCTGTAAAATTCATAAATACATTTGGAGATAGAAAGTTATGTTCTTTTTTTCATTTTTTCTTTCTAACCTCATAATCACCAAGTGCAACTACCAAGAGTTCAAGCTTGTGTTTCAGGTTTCAACCATAGTAAGATGGCATTACTTAAGTATATGCAAAATGAAGCAAGGAAATTGCGAACAAACCTCGTCGAAAACAGCATCCAAAGCCAAATCATCCTTATGAAACTCATCCTTAAGCTGCTTGAGCAATTCAAGAGCCAATCTAAGATAAAACAAGGAATTAACAAAGATAACTAAACATAAATCCACCAATAGTGCAAAAAGAAGAAAGATACAAGATAACAATATCAAGAGTTTGAACAATGAGAAGACTGCTAAAGTAATTAAATGCCCCAGAAAATGAAGAATATTGTGTTATCTAACCTTAAGCGCTTATTTGTAACACAATGTACAACTGCTCTGCAACAGCCATCAAACCAATAGTCTGGATCATGTAATTCCTCCAATAGTTGAAGTAATATATTCACATCTCCATCAGAAGTAAAATGCTCCTAAGCGATGGTTAAGATGATAAATAACACTATTGCAGTTATAGGAAAAAGAAAAAAAAGGCTGTCATAAACTTACAATGAGAGAGATAACAGGTTTAGGCTCCAAAGTGCCCCCATTTTGCTTGATTTCCTTGTAAATATTTAATGCATCAGGCATCATCCCACTACAAGCAAGGGCTGATGCAAGTGCACCTTTGATCTCGTTCAGGCTGTTAACAGGTATCCCTTTGTCTAAGACTACCTAAAATATAAAATAGTACCATTTAAGACCATCAGGACATCAAAATGGGTCTAATGCATAAATGGTACTTGAATTATGTTCCATATAATTTCGTACTTGAGCAGAAGATTTATTCATGCACGTAAGCTACATTCTTTTAGCTCAATGTGCTTATTTAAAAGATGTGACTTCTCTAGCTAAATGCTTATATACCTGTTTTGCCTTCTCAATTTGCCCACAAGCTGTATATGCATTTATCAGTGCCATAAAAATATGCTTTGTGACTTGAATTCCAGAAGCCTTCATTGCTCCATAGTACTACAAGCAATCACCGAATTACTTCATCACTTTAAGTGAAACTCACAAGAAAAGATATCTTTTAAGAATTTCATCAATGCCAAACCATTAGTTGCATTAAGAGAAAAACAGCAGACTTTCAGAGAAAAGCATAAATGAATTTACTTAACTTTGAACAGACCACAAGAAACCTACCTTTGCAATATCCTCTTCACAATTGCAGTTGGCTATTAGATAGGTATAAGTAAGAGAATCTGGTTTTACATCTTCACTTTCCATTTGCTTGAGTACCATCATGGCACCACTAATGTTGCTCTGAAAAATTTTAGACAAAATAGAAAGAGAGACAGGTAAGATTAGAGATCAGAATCAGATGAAAGCTTAAGATAGGATATGAATTCATGACATTTCTGTAGTCAAGTAAGTCTTGCTTTTACTTGCAGTTGTGCAGAAACATCTCACAGATTAGGACCATGTCACATCCTTAAAATGTCCATCTCTTAAATAAAGAGAGAAGTATATATTTAAGCATATTTGTCATACATACCCTCTTTTCTCACTATCTAGGACATACTGCAGTAAAAAGAGTGCCATACTCAGGCATAGGCCAAACTGCAGAAGCTAGGACTGTGTGGTAAAGAATACAAGTTTCCCAAACTAGAAAGTAAAGGGAAAAATAAGAACTAAAATAGCAGGACCTTTCAAGGTGCACAGAAGGTTACCTCTCGAAAGTATCCTGCAAGTATAGTATTATAAATAGTAGATGTGGGTGAGATATTTAATTTCTTCAAGTCATCAAGCATTGCATATGCTCCGTTGAACTGCATTTAGCAAAAAAGAATATACAAAACAACTTAATTAAGCTTTCAAACATTGGAAAACAGTGGTTTGGAACAAGACATTGTAGAAATAAACAAAATAAAACAATCAACAAGAAGCACATATTTGCTGACAAACAGAAACAAAAGAGAAATTGAATTGCATCTTACATCTTTCATTTTCACAGACAAATTTATCATACTCCTGAAAGTCTCACTGGTGGGCTTCACATTATGGCAGCCAATCAAAGAATAAATTCGCCCAACCTTATAATGAATTAAAACAAAAAAACAGCAAAATAAGTCAAGTTCATGATGCTAGTTAATAATCAAATAACAGGATAATTCAAATGGTGCATGAATCAATGACACCCATGAGCAACATTTCAGAATGAATCAAAGCCTCTTATCTTAAACAATATCAAATTTGACAAATGAAGTAACTAAGATCCATTTTACCAAGTAACACTTGCCCAGATGAACCAATGAAACCAAAATGAGATGTATATTGGAGTCAAAGATATTTAAATATGTACAGTATATGACACTAAAAGAACATAATGAAGCACAATAGAGTTTGACATATCATACCAAATTATACTCATAATTCTCTTCACTAGCATGCAATATGCTATGTAGCATCTCTATAGACAAGCTCAAACCCTCTTCACACATCTGGTCAACTATGTCAAGAGCGAAATGCACCTGCATTGCAATAAAAGAAAAGTTGATTATGAGAAGTTCACAAAATAAATGCTTTTAATTTGTTTTCTAGGCCAAATGTTTGGTTACATAATAGAAAATCCTATAGCCCGTTCTTCAAGCTCCCCAATATTTGGTTATGGCCATACAAAACCCAAGTATAAATCCCATAAGATTTTACCATCAAAAGTGTTTGTAAGGCAATAGACCTAGAACAATTTAAATGACGCATGGTTCTAAAAGTTCTAAAATTTGGACTTTTTGCTCCTTTTGCTTGAAATAAATCTTGTCATACCTTGTGTAAATCACAGCAATAGGTAATGAGCTTCTCATACGATGCGGATGAAGGTGTTATCTCGAATTTCATGTGCAAGCTTTTGAATTTCAAAAACAAATCCTCAACCTACAATAGGCAACAAGTATAAAGAGACACAAAAGGAATAGGAAGCTATAAGACTAGAAAATGACTTAATTGCCTACAAGAACCTTTTTAACTCCCAAATTTTTAATTTTCAATTAAAAGAACCTACAGGCAAGTGGCAACAAACATTCACAAGCAAGATTGCTTACAAGCCGGATGTATGTCAATAGTTTTAAACATGACCAAGAAACTGGGCATATTACCTCAGAAATCTCAAAATTATCGATTAAAGGTAAGGGCTTAAAAGACATTGCTTCCAAAAATGAACCCTATGATACTAAAAAGAAGCACAGCTGAAGATCTATCTTTAGTTTTAACCAATTTATCTATCTCAAGGTCGTTCCTACCAATTTGCTGTCGAGTTAGTTTCACAAAATTGGATTCCCTACTTCGTATGACAAAATCAGGCCAAAATTATATTGTCATCAACTAGGCCGCAAACTGGTGTGCAACGAAAGACATCATCAACTAGGCCACAAACTGGTATGCAACGAAAGACATCATTAACACTGTTGTAATACTGCTAATAGAGTTTAAGGTGTCATAACAATATTGCAAAATCAAATTTTCCATTTTAACAAACAAGCAAAGCTGCATGGGTTTCATAGAATCATGGTACGAAGGAAATTACCAGCAGCTTTCATGAGAAGTTCCTCACCGCTAAATTAGGAATGGCACTGACATAACTAAAGATGAGCCTTGAGATATCAGCCATTTTGTAATCTGCATTACCAAATTTACCATATTAAAAAATGCATACAAGAGAAGATGCATAGTTTTTCCAAATTTTTAATCTTCCATCAGAACCTAGAGTGTTTTAAAACAACTAAATATCAGGAGTTACAGGATCAGAACCCTCCATCTTAGAGATGGGCAGGGATGCCATGTACTTAAAACATGATAGTAGAAACAGAACTTACGCATGCATCAAGCTCTCACCATGAAATTAATTCCCTAGGAAACTGCTAAATTATTAAAAAAATAAATCAAATTTATGAAAGTGAATCATTAGAAATTTATGGTTTCAAAGATACCGACCAACAAAAGGGTGTTTTTGCAAAGAAAACCAGATCAGTTACAAGTTTTCATCAATTACTTAAAAGGATAAGAGTTAGAAGCCTACCCATTAGATGAAAAAAAAGTAGAACAATTAACATACCATTGTTTTTTAACGTCCAAAGGAATTTCTCAGCAAATGAATCAAATGATAGCCTCCCCAATGATTCAAATATATTTGCAACTACGTTCACAGATGAAATTCTTGTTATATCAATAACCTCTAAAAGTTGCATGATGTCCTTCCTTCCACTTTCAAAAAGTGCTAACAAATAATTTTCTGTAAGATGGGAAAAAATGTTGCAAACTCAGTAATGGTAAAATTTTGGCCCCGTCGATTGCATAAGATGAAAAACATACCAAAAAGAAAAGGAGGAAAAGAAAAAGCTTACTTGGCAAATAAACTGGATATATTCAAATTAAAATCATTAGATAATAACTAAAAAAAATGATACAGACATCTGAACCTAGCTCCATACCTTTCAATTTAAAATCATCTTCCTCATCGGCAGCTACAATACAATTACAAAGTTCTTGGATCTTTTCTTCATTATTGACTCCTATCCACAACAGCATCTCATAGTAACCTAACCTAGTAACAGAACTCGGATTCCCTTCTTTGATAGGTCCACAGAAAAAAAAGAACTCTTCTACCATACCCATGTCAATAAAATACCTAAGGAATGGACCGTATGTGCCCTCCTCTACCTGAAATCCCCGTTCCCTCATTTTCTTAAAAGTTTTAAAAGCCTCAGACATATGTTCTAAAGCATCATCTTCATCATTGCTGGTCCTAGCCTTCTCCAGGCAAACTGCTATTAGAGCATTGTACTCTTTCAAACCAGTATCTCTTCCCAATTTATCAAAAACCTCTATAGTAGCTTTTGTGCCCAATTTATCTCCACACATCTTTATTAACCGATTAAATCGACCAGACTGGGTTTTCTTGAACACCCATTTCTGTTTCCTTTCACGTGAAAGTTCTTTCCTCCTAAGGGATATGTTATTGTTTGACACGTTTGAAAGCCAAGGTATGTTTAATACTCTCCCTAAAGAACTCCCATTATCCATCATTTCTTCGATGTTCTTCGAACTTTCTGGAGGACCAGCTGCACGCAGAATATAATACATGATTTAATCCACAATGAATGAACTAATACTGCTTTTCCTTTTACCAAAATAAAATATAGAAGAAAAAAAAAAGAACTTTTAAATTTAGCTATTTAGAAAGATAACTGAAAACTTCAGGTTCCTATCCATGTACTTGCTAATTAAAGAGCATATTCTACTTGAAACAATTATCTACATGCAAGTGCAATTTTAAATTAAATGATAATAGCAACTTACTCAAAATCCGTGCAAGTTATTTATGCATACATGTATATATGAATACATGTATGTATATGCATATTGCATTCACATAGAGAAAACATTCTTCCTGATTGCTATCCATTTGCAAGTACAATCTCTTATTAAGTAAATAACTTTTCTCAAGACTAAATCAAGTAAATAAGTTTCCAAATGTGTAACATCAGACCAGGAATATAAAAACACATTCAAATTTCACCTTTTTTTATCCTTATGTTTCTCACAATAAGCTGAAGGAACATAACTGGCATGCTATGAATCTATGACTAATGAATACTTACTAAATAATATAGAATGTAGCTCATCTGTGAATCCGCCGATTGAATTCTCTGCATTAACCACGGTAAAATCAAGACTTCAGATTTTACACTTCAAAATGACACATTTCACTCAATTCTCCGCCAGACCACAACTAAACCGACACAGAACAAAACCAGAAATATATATTTCAATTAAAACAACACACTTCAACGAATTCTTCAATACCGGAATCCAATAAAAAAAACTCACTTAAAAACTACAGGTTGCTGAATGCTCTAAAAGCCAGAACCTTAAAAACTTTTCACTTAAAGACGAAAATTTTCATTAAATTCTTCAATACCAGGAACTATAACAATACAAACAACAAAACCCAGAGTCCAGAAAACCAAAGGAAAAAGAAAAAATTAAACATTAAAAAACAAACCAGAAGTTGAAGCAGGTTGAAGCAACCAGCTGAGAAGGCTACCATCACTGGCGGGTTTCTTGGTAGGTTGAGGTGAACGTATTCTGAATGAAGCGGATGATGGGGATGGGGATGGGGATGGGGATGGGGCTGATGAGGTGTCAAGCGAGGAGACGAACTGTTTTAGGGGTTTGTCACCGGAGGGTAAAGAGGAGGACTCTTTAGTGGCAGTTTTAACGGCGGTTTTAAATAAGGAGCTAAGGGTTTTGGCTTTAGAAGCGGTCATTTGATACGGAGGTTTTGGAGCTCACATGAAGGCTGAAGGCTGAAGGCTGAAGGCTGAAAGGGTTTGGGCTTTTGCAAGCTTCTTAAAATTTGAGCTAGAATAAGAATATATGCAATATGTCAAGAGATGGGATTAAATTACTTAGGAGGTCCTGTATTATAAGAAATAGATCAAATTAGTACCTTTATTATTAAATAGATCAATTTAACCTTCATACTATTAAAAATAATCAAATAAGTCTAAATTATAACAAAGTTAACATTTGTTGTATAAAAGTGTTTGGAAAATTATTATTTTTTCAATTGCATCTCAGTTTTAAACAAAAGATTTTATTTATAAAAGCATAAAAACTTTTAAAATATTAACTATGTTAAACAATAAATAATTTTTTAAATAGTAAATGTTAACTCTATTCCAATTTAAAATTATTTGATTGTTTTTAATAATATGAAGGCTAAATTAATCCATTTAATAATAAAAAGACTAATTTAATCGAGTCAATTCTATCAAAATAACCCACAATCCAAATGTTTTGCCTCTAATACAGTCCATACAAATGAGAGTTAGGGCTTTCAAAAGGCTTCAAGGTCTATCCAGTACAATTATCTTTGTTAATAGATTCGAAGCGAGAATAAACAACCTATAAACAATCAACATTGTACTGAAAATAAAGAACCTAAAAACAACAAACCTTGTAATTAGCTATGACGAATAATACACTAACCGAAAATTGTCGTCCTCTCAAGTAAATTACCAATCCAACTTTGGTTGATTCTAGTATGCAATACACTCCGACTTACTATTAGAAGAAGAAATGAGTCTCAATTTTGGGCAAGAAAAATCAACAATCCCCTTGGAAAAGATGATGGCCATTTATGTATGATCTTTTAATATATAGCTTAGGGTAAAAACCTATAGCTTTTCTGCACGACTTTGGGCTCCAAGTAAGAGCTTTTTTTTTCAATTAGACGGGATTTTATTAAAAGATGATCCACATACAGACGATTTGATTTAATTTTAATTAATTAGGTTTTGATTAAATTGTCCAAAAATAAAATTAAGCCTCTTAACTTAATTAATTTAGGTTGTGTTTGATAAATTAAAATTTTAAGTGTTGAAAAATTAATTATTGAATTTTTACTGCTAAATTTTATAAGTGTTGAATTTATATTAAAAGATTATTTGGTAAACTAATAAATATAAGTATCAAATATAATTATGTTGTTTGATAAGAGTAAATATTAATTTTTAATTTTTTTAAATTTTAATCTTATTAATATAGTATTTTATATTATTTTGGATAGTTTTGAATGAATGATAAATATGATAATTTGAATATTTTAAAAAACATAATTTATTTCAATTTTTTAATAAAGTAAAATTGACTTAATATTTTCTACATTAATTAATAAGTGACCGACTATCTATTTATCTTATTCAAACACCTTTTTATTGAAAATTTTATATTAAATAAAAAATTAAAATGACTATCAATCACATTTAAAATATTAAATATTGAAATTTTTCATTTTCATTTTTCACTTTTAATTAAATAAAAATTTTGAATGATTTAACAAAATTTTCAATAGAATGAATTAAAATCACTTTACTTAATGCTTACATGTTTGCCAATTTCCTTAGGGAGTAACTGCCCAAATTTCAATCTCACCTTTGATCATTCGAATTACATCATAATAATATCAAATTTTGATAAACTGATCAAAATTACATTCTTGATAATTGAAAATCATCAATTTGCTACTTCCAAGATTCTTGATCCCAAATGCATGAAATTCGATACTTATTTGTTGGAACTGGTTCGTGGGAAGGCATCCACATTCCCAGTTTCGTCAGGTGACTCACTCGTGTCCATATTTTGCTCCCTGTCACTTTCATATTTGATATGACAGTGAAATGTGTAGTTGGTAATATTTTTATGGAAAAACACTGCTATAATTATTAACTAACATAAAGTATTTAAGTATAAAAAAATAAAAAAATATATTCTATTTAATGCGGTTTTCGAGTACTTAAAAGACTTTGACAGTTTTTAATTTTTCATACAGTTAAATTCGACAACCTCGTTAGTGGTTCAACGTGCTTGACACTGGTGTTATAACATTTGGATTTTGGCATTTGGTTCATACAATGACTGGAGGTATTATGTTTGATATTTTCCGCTGCTCTATATTGTAAACCGTTTTTCATGCTAACATTTGGTATCTGAGCATAGTTTATCTCTGCCTTGTACGATTTTAAAAGTTTGTAAATTTGTCAAAATAACGATGTCACGTTTCTTTGAATTATTTTTAAATATTTTTTGAGAATTTTTATTGTAAAATTTTGTGCAAAATTGTTGAATTTTATTAAAGTCAATTTCTAAAATTAATTATGTTATAAATAATTTAGTAAAAAATTTTAGAAATTTATTGTTATTAGTTACATACATTTTTTTTGTGCTTAAAAATTTTATACTTATTGCATAAGGTATTTAGTAATAAAACTTTAGAATATGTTTAGGGATCCAAATAATATTTCTTAATTAGAGAATTAGCCACAACAACTTTAATTAAATGGAATTGTGTATTGTAATAAGGATCTTATAATGTTTATAGACATTAGATGTTGCATAATGACTTAGCTAATCTTGAATAAAGTTTAAAAATTAATATCTAGCTAAGTGATTTTCATAATTTTATTTAGTTAAAACTAATTACATCTTTAGTTAAATAAAAGTATTAAATTAAAAATCACATAAAAAAACATAGGTATTAAATCTCATTGCATAATTTATTAAGATAAAATTATTAGATGACTTTTCATAGTTACCCATAGCAATTACGAACATGAATTTAATAATTTTTATCAAAAGAATTGTAAATAATTCTATCATAAAATGGATCTAATTGAGTTAAAAATTTAGCCTACTCGCAATTTTTATGACACTAGAATCATTATTTACATAATTTGCATTGGTAAATTATGATTTATGTTTGCCTCAAATTTTTGTTAAGCATGCATGTTCATTCATTTTGCAGTTTTACAACATGTGAATATGCCTGATAATAAAGTAGATATCCCTAAATTAACTATTGAGAACTTTAAGTTCTCGAATGAGAGTATTATTCTCCAATTGGGTTGCTTGGATATTGACTATGCCATAAGAAAAGCTAAGCCACATATTACTGAAACCAGCACTCAGGTTGATCTTGCTCTGTATGAAAAATGAGAGCGATCTAATCGCTTAAGTAACATGTTCATAAAAAGTAAGGTTCCTGTTGATGTTCGTGGCTCAATTGAGCATTATCAGAATGTCCAATAATTATTAATGGCTATTGAAAAACAGTTCAAAACTTCTTAGAAGTCATTAGCCAACACCCTAATCATAAAGTTCACATCAATGGAGCTCACTATCGTGAAAGGTGTACGTGATCATATCAATAAGATGAGAGATTCAGCAACTTGATTAAGAACACTTGAGATTGAAATGTTTGAATCTTTCTTGGTGCATTTCATATTGAACACTCTTCGACCTTAGTATGGGCCATTTAAGATCTCTTATAACACACACAAGGATAAGTGGTTTATTGATGAGCTTTTAACCATGTGTGATTAGGAAGAGGTTAGACTCATACTAGAGATTGGAAAGAGTGCACTGGTGGTTTCTCAAGAAACGAATATGATCCAAGCCAAACAAAATGGGAAGGCTAAAATGCAACCCCAAGCTAACATAAAGAAAGAGTCCAAGTGTTTCTTTTGTAAAAAGAAGGGACACTTAAAGAAGGTCTGTGTCAAGTTTAAGAGTTATCTTGAAAACAAAGGTAAATCAATCTCACTTGTTTGCTTTGAGTCAAATATGATTGATGTTAGTTTTAACACATGGTGGATTGATTCTGGTTCTACAATCCATATCTTGTTAGTAAAATCTCTAGTGAGGAAAATCTCAAACACATGAATGAAACTCGAACAGAAAAAGAAGAAATAGGACAAGGCTCCAAGGCGTGTATCAAGCCACTATCTTTGAGGTTATATTCGCCCCCACCTATCTTCACTGTGCAAAAGAGTTTCAAGCAAATTAACCTCAAGGATACAATGAAACCAATGACTATTTGGGTTTTGCATTGACAAGAATAGTCAACTAAGCACTGAGTAATATATAACAAGAAACTCAATTTCTATAAAAGATTTCTGCAGTAGTACTTTATAAAATAATCTAATAAATTAGAAAATGAAGGAAGAAAAGAAAGAATTTTAGAATTTGTTGATGTGTTTTCCAAATGAAGTCTCATTCCTATTTATAGGAATTTTCATATCTCTTCATAGAGACATCTTTCAATAGGTATCTTTCTGAATAATAATGTCTTTAAAATAAACACATAATTATTCATTTAATATTATAACTATTCAAATAATATTGTTTGAATAATTATAATTCTTTTTCAAAAAAAAATTATATAACTTTTGACTAATGACCAAAAGATTTATCTTTTGATTAATTACACCTATTCATTTATGGTTATTGGAACACTATAAATATTTAAAAATGTTCCAACAATCTCCCCCCCATTTTCAAAATATTTTAGATTTTGATATTCTTGGAGATCAATTTGCATAAATGAAGGTGTCTTATGATTGAGCCTTCACTTAGTGAAAATATGTTAAAATTAATCGAAATTGCATGGTGGACTAAGCTTTGGACCAACTATTCCATTTGATTAACCGAACACATCTCACACAATGATTTCAACATCGGTCAATGCATAGTATTTAGGGACACTATTATGGCCATGTGTTTGTGTCCTCTTTTCATGAGTGCTGTCAGAGTCAAGTCCTTGAGCTCCTAGAAGCGGCCACACTTCTACTCACATAGGTAGATCCTATCAAGAGTGTTCCCATAATTATAACACTCTAACATATTTATGTTATGGGTCCATTAAGAGTACATTACTCATCCTTCCCTTATCATTACGGGTACTTAGCACTTTACTCTTAGGATGGATTTCTTTATAATGCTAACAGTCACATGCTACTTTGTCTTATTGAACTCAAGACTTGATGTTATACCAAGCATTGAGTCGAGTTTCCATCATGGGTGACTCTAATTAATGGGCTTAAGTCCCATCCCTTTTGAGATCCTTTTTACTGAATATCTAGCAAGACTTTTTGTCAAAGGGATCCGCCAAATTTTCACTTGACCTCACATAATTAATAGTGATCACTCCATCAGAGATTAATTTTCGGACATAGCTATGTCTTAATCCAATGTGTCTAGACTTTCCATTATATACTTGGCTATATGCCTTTGCTAGAGTAGCCTCACTATCACAACAGATAGAAATAGGTTATATTGGCTTAGGCCATAAAGGTACATCGTAAAGCAAATTTTTTAACCATTCTATTTCTTTATATGCAACGGCTAATACAATAAATTTTGCTGCCATGGTGGAATCAATAATACATGTTGTTTCTTGGAACCCCAAGAAATGGCTCCTCCACCAGGAATAAAGATCCATCCACTAGTAGATGCATGATATTCCAAACTTGTAATGCAACTAGCATCTGAATAGAGGATATCCATTATAACACAATCCATAGTTAATAGTTTTCTTTAAGTACCTAAGTACTCTATTCAAAGCTTGCCAATGCAAACTACTTGGATTACTTTTGTACCTACTCAATTTCCCAACAGCATATGCAATATTTGGTCTTGTACAAGTCATTATGTACATAAGACAACCAATTAGACTTGCATATTTCAATTGATCAATTTTTCTACCAGCATTAGATACTAATTTTATTTAAGGATCCATAGGGGTAGATATTGGTATACAGTTGAAAAGATCAAACTTTTTAAGCACATTTTCAATGTAATGTAATTGTGACAAAGCTATAGTGCCAATATCTAGAACAATCATCAATAAAAGTAACAAAATATTTCTTTCCACCTAATATAGGAGTATTATGCATGTCACATAAATCACTATGTATCAAGCCAAGCAAATTTGTTTTCCTTTTAACCTTAGGAAAAGGGTTTCTTATAATTTTAGCCAACATACATGCATTGCATTTTTCATATTATTATTAAAAACATGAATTAAATCTAACTTACATGTCATTCAATTTTCTATAATTTAAATGACCTAATCTATAATGCCATAAACAATAAGATTCAACTATATAAGCAGAAATAATATTTTTATTCGTATTAATAATATTGAGTTTGAACATGCTCTCATACATATACATTTTCCCTACAAAAATTTCTCCCTTAGACAAAATAAACTTATCTGTCTTAAAAACAAGTTTGAAGCCAAACTTATTCAACAAACTTCCAGACACTAAATTCTTCCTAACTTCTGGTACATATTATATACATCATTTAAGGTTAAAACATTTCCAGAAGTGAATTGTAGTTCAATAGACCCCTTGCCTTTGATTGCTATGGTGAAAGAATTTCTTATGTACAAGACATTGTCATTTTCATATTGTGTGAACTTTGTGAACATATTTTTGTCTTTGTACACATGTTTGGTTGCTCCGGTATCAATCCATCATATATTATCATCTTGTGTCATATTAATTTCAGATATCATTGCAATGAACTTTTTGTTATTATCTGCTTCAGAAGATGGTTTATTCTTTAAAAATTGACATTTATTCTTAAAATGTCCCAGCTTACCACAATGATAGCATGAGCCCTTTTTGTTTCTTTTTGAACATAAGTGCTCTATCAATCTGTTTAAAATTTCTCTTGAATGGTTTAGTAGTTTGTACCTCCTCCATAACATGCACTTTGGCATTTTTAGAATTTAGGTTCTGATCTTGCTTTCAATATTCTTCTCCAATACGAAGATGGTTTGCCAAAGCCTCAAAAGATATTTCCTCTTTCTTATGTTTTAGACTTCTTTTAAAGTCTTTCCAAGATGGAGGAAGTTTATCTATTACGAAGGATATAACAACCATTTCATCCATTTTCTTATCATATTGCTTAAATTGATTCAACATTTTTTCAATATCACGGAATTGTTCCATAACAAAACGACCATAAACTATTTGATAATTATTGAAATGATTGACAAGAAATTTCTTACTTGTAACATTTTCAGTCATTTATCTTGTCTCCAATTTGTCCCATAATTCTTTAGTGGTGACCTCGTTTTGGTAGGTGTCGAACAAACCATTAGATAAACCATTCAATATGTAGCCCATGCACATGTAATCAATATTGTCCTATTTTTTGCCTTTCTCTGGTTGCAGCAACAGATTCGTTTTCATTCTCTTTAGGTCTTGGAGTATCCAAAACATAGGCAATCTTCAAAGTTGATAATAAGACGTGAATCTTTTTCTGCCATCATCGAAAATTGCCACAATCAAATTGATCAAGTTTGACAAAGTTGGAAGCCAACTTCCTTAGTGTTCCACTTTTATGTGTTGTGGTAGTCATCATGAAATATAACCTTAAAATAGTTAGTACAAATCTCCGGTGAGGAAAATCTCGAACACACGAACAGAACTCGAATAGAAAAAGAAAAAATAAGACAATGCTCCAAGGCGTGTATCAAACCACTATCTTTGAGGTTATATTCGCCTTACCTATCTTCGTTGTGCAAAAGAGTTTCAAGCAAATTAACCTCAAGGATACAATGAAACCAATGACTATTTCCGTTTTGCATTAACAAGAATAGTCAACTAAGCACTGAGTAATATATAACAAGAAACTTAATTTCTATAAAGGATTTCTGCAGTAGTACTTTAGAAAATAATCTAATAAATTAGAAAATGAAGGAAGAAAAGAAAGAATTTTAGAATTTGTTGGTGTGTTTTCCAAATGAAGTCTTATTCCTATTTATAGGAATTTTCATAACTCTTCATAGAGACATCTTTCAAGAGGTGTCTTTCTAAATAATAACGTCTTTAAAATAAACACATAATTATTCATTTAATATTATAACTATTCAAATAATATTGTTTGAATAGTTATAATTCTTTTTCAAAAATAAAAAAAATATAACTTTTGACTAATAACCAAAGGATTTATCTTTTGATTAATTACATCTATTCATTTATAGTTATTGGAACACTATAAATATTTGAAAATGTTCCAACATGTCTCAAATTCTTTATAGGGATTAAGAAACTTGAGGGAAAAAGTGGGAGCTGAGAGACACATCTATTGAGGAAATAAGATGGAGTCACATGTAGAAGCAACTAGAATGTGTGAATTAGTGCTTACGAGTGGTTTTGTTTTAATTTTAGAGAAGACTTTTTATATTCCCAGTTTTTCTAGAAATTTAGTTTCTATTTCAAGACTTACACCATTTGGGAATTGTTTTAGTTTTTCAAACACTAGTTTCAGATTATTTTATAAAATTGAACTTGTTGGAAATGGTGTTTTATCTTATGGTCTTTATTATCTTAATTTGCAAAATAATACCACTCATAATGTTATGCACGTTCAATCTGATACTAAATATTACGTTATAAATTAATATTCCTGTATATTATGGCACCAGAGATTAGGACACATCTCCATTGAAAGGATTACGAGATTTGTAAATGATGGAGTACTCAATACTTTAGATATTATTAATTTCAATACTTGTATAGATTGTATTAAGGGCAAGTATACTAACAAGTCAAAGAAAGATGCCAAGAGGAATTCGACCATATTGGAAATCATCCATTCTGATATATGTTGCTTAGATATAGATGTGCAAGGTTAGAAATACTTCATTACTTTCATAGACGATTACTCACAATACATGTACCTTTACATGTTTCATCAAAAGAGCGAAACATTAGAAGCCTTTAAAGTTTTCAAGGCTAAAGTAGAGAAACAATGCAGTAAGCAAATCAAGATTGTGAGAACCGATAGAGGTGGTGAGTATTATGGTAGATACATTGAGGATGGACAAACACCTGGTCCATTTGCGAAGTTTCTTCAAGATAACGGTATAGTTGGCCAATACACTATGTTAGGCTCACCTGATCAGAATGGTGTTCTAGAAAGAAGAAACCAAACTTTAATAGACATGGTGCGAAGTATGCTTAGTAGTTGTAACACCCCAAAACCCGGACTAGAAGTTTAGACCGAATTCTGAAAGTCACATTGATCATCGAAGTGATCATGAGAAATTTTAGTTTAACAAATCGAAAACATTACAGTATTTAAGTTCCGTAAAAACTCTCAAATATAACGTCCCATTGTTTCAAAACTTTTAGTCAAAAGAAAACCATTTTCAAAAACCCAAATTAAAATTGTACCACAGTTTAGACTCTTATTGTGACTGTCCGAGACCTCCGGCATGACGAGTCCAAGCTACAGAAAACAGAAGTGTACCTGAAAAGGGAAACACTAAGGGAGTGAGCTACACGAGCTTAGTGTGAGTTCGACACGTGACTAAAAATAGAATTATAAATATCAATTCGATAGCGAAACATACTTACAGATATACACAGAATCAGAAAGTGAACTTGGAACCAACATCCCAACAGAATGTAACAATTTAAGCATACCATGTCACACACAGATAATCAGTCACAAATGTTATTCAGTCAGACAGAATACAGTCAAATAATTTTACACCCAGAATACTCAAATAGATGCGTATGTATGCAGTCAAGTAATAAAAACCCACCCATCCAGCCAACACACCTTTCTGTCCCCCAATCGCACCCCAAAAGAGTTGTATAAGCTCATCCAATCAAACACACCACATAGAACCTCGAAAGGCCCATTCAATCCTATACATCATATATGTGGACTAAGCCACTCAGATAATAATACGCAGTAAAACTGGTGTATCTATAGTACAGTGAATTGCAGTAAACCGCTATACAGACATGTTGCAAGTAAACTGCCAGATCAGATAATAGTACACAACAAAGCTGATGTACATGCAGTATAGTACGGTAAACCGTTGTACCGATAAGTTGCAGCTAAACTGCCAGATTAGATCAGAATCAGCCTTCCTTCTCTTCACAACCAACCCAAAAATTACTTTATGTAAGTGTCTGTATGCTTACAACCTCATAGAAATAATAAACACATCGACAGACAATCAGACAGAAACAAACATGCACACACCCAGTTAACTGGGTTCAGAATCAAACTTCTTACACAACAGTCACAAATAACACATAAGTCGAAGCCCAGATCAAAGTTTTAACTACCCTCGCTAAAGCCTAGCCAATGGTCGGAACACACACATTTTCAGATAAAAACATACATGATAAACCGTAATAGTAACATATTTTAATCCCACATTTAGCATGTTTTCGGATGATTTATCCCTTGATTCATGTAAAAAGGTGCTCTTAATCCTTTCTTTTCATGTCTTATACCCAGGAAAGCACCCAAGGATGAAAAGAACATAAAACGGGCCCAAAACAGAGTAAATGGGCCATATCACGAAATCCACACGGCCTGGACTTAAGCCCACATGGCCGTGCCTTGTTGATCATCCAAAACACGGCCTGACCCCCGATTCACACGGCCGTGCCTCATTAAAGAAATCTGAACACGGCCTGGCCACGATTCACACGGGCGTGTGACATGGCCGTGTCCCTGTCGTTGGAAAGAGCAATCTCATTCGAAAAATGATACTTGGAGGCAAAGAAACGCATTTCAAAGCCTATTAAAACACCCTAGTAGGAATTCTACTTAAATTAAGATACTTAGGGGCCAAGTAAGGCATCTCAAAGTCTATATAAACACCCAAGGGGGCAACTTGAAAGGGGAGTCCGGCAGAAGCCGAAACGGGCGGTTAGCGAGGCCAAGGAGCCAAGCCGGAAAGGTCAGATTTGTGGGAATCACTCGGAGTTAGCCAGTTGATCCATCCCAAGAAGCCAAAATTCTACTCAAGACGGCGGATTTCTCCTTTAATTCCTTCAGGGAGTTTTAGGGATTTCTTATGTTTTGTTTTATCTTTTCTCTTGAGATGTTTTCTTTATTTGTTATGAACTAAATCCTTCAGATACCTGAAGGGGATGAAACCTAGATGAATCTTGTTATTAATTTCTGAACTATATGATAAATACTTAGTTTGTTCTTAATTATGCAAGCTTAATCCAAATTTGATGTGCTTAGGTGGAGGAGGAATAGACCCTGCTTAAGAGTAGATCTAGTATAATTAAGCGGAGTTGATCGTACGCCTAGAGATAGGGTGACGAGATTTTGCCGGATTAGGGTGAAACCTAATATGGGGTCCATAAATCGATTTACTGCTATTCTAGGGGGTTATTATTCGAGAAAGAGATTTCCGTTAATTAACCTAGGGTTAGACGTTATTCGCTTCGAGAGAGGGTTTAATATACGTTAGGGAGTCTTACGAATCAAGCTACGTAAATAAATCGTATGGTTCAGGGTTAAATAATAAGTGAAGTCTAGGTGGATTCTTTCTGAGGGTATCGTCTTAATCAACTGAGTTTTTCCTAAAGCTATTTTCCCAATTCATCCTTTTTGTCTTTGTGTCTTTGGTTTAGTAATTTTTTTAGATTATATTAAAGCAACTTAACTTATTTTTAGGTTAAATAATAAAAAGAAAGTTAGTATTAGTACTTTTATTTCCTTTGGGTTCGATAATTCGGTCTTGCCTAAGCTATACTACTGTTCGATAGGTGCACTTGCCTTCAATCGTTATTAGAGTTAGTTTCCAGGTTTGATCATTCTCTTTATAAATTTTAAGACTCTGATTTTAGCTATCAAGTTTTTGGCGCCGTTGTCGGGGAACTAAAATATTAAGAAAGCTTAATTTTTATTACTTTAGCCATTTTTTTATTGCAATTTATTATTTTTTTATTTTTATTTATTTTTACTTTGCTAATTTTTCCTCTATTTTGCTTTTGGCAGAAAATTTTAGTCTATGGAAAAGATGGCACTGAATAATTATCAATGGCAAGGCATGGGGACAATTCCTACTAAAGCAACCAGTGTTTTCAACCTCGACATGGTCACCAGGTTATCTAATCTGTTAGAGATGATGAATAAAAAGATTGATGGTTTGAATAGTCTCAAGTAGGTACACCCAGAAATACAATATGATTCAGGAGGCGTGGCGAATCCTGAGTACCCACCCTACGGATATGGCATGGAGAACGAACAAGTCCATTATATGGGTAACTATTCTAGACCACAAAATAATTTTTATAATGACACTTATAATGCAAGTTGGAGGTACCATCCCAGTTTCTCGTGGGATGATCAAAATAGCCAAAGATTGGAACTTCATCCAGATTTTCAACAACCACCTCACCAACAAGAAGAGGAGTCGAATATTGAAGAGATGCTGAAAAAATTCATGGCAACCACAGAAAACCGCTTCCAAGATACTGAGAAAACACTTAAAAGCAACGAGAACCGAGTCGGGGAACTTACTAAGTCAGTCAAGGAAGCCACTAATGCAGTCGAACAACTCGCAAAGCTAATGGCAGAACGACCGCAAGGACGTCTACCAAGTAATACTGAAACTGACCCGAGAGAGCAAAATCAAGCTATTTACGATAGTGGAGGGTTAGACGTACCAAACACGAGGGAAGAACCTGTGGTAAGTGAAGGTAAGGTTGAGGTGTGCCATGATATACCAAAACCGGCAATTACAGAATACCAACCTCGTGTGCCATATCCCGATGCAATAAAGAAATACCACACAGAGAAGAATTCAGTGAACTCACACTTCGTGTAGACGACGAAACAATCACTCTTCAAGCTCTTGACCCAACTAGGACATCGAGTAATAAAGGTGCGAACGTTAATTTTATTGTTAACCATTTGGTTCAACCTTCTTTACAGGAATCATCACGAAATCACCTAGCTAAGCTAGATATTAGACCTCGTGCCAACAAGGAAGAATTAGATGAGGAACAAAGCCTTAGGGTCGACAAACCAGAAAAGTGGACAACACAATTTAAAAAAAGACCAGAACCACACGAAATGAAACCGAAGGAAACCCCAGACGAGCTGATAGGAACAACAAATCACATCAAAATAGAGGATCGGGTATTGTTGAATAAGGAAGACCCTCGAATCACCAATTCGGACCTCAAGGCAAACGAAAAAATAACTTTTGAGGTACTTAATGTCTTCCTATACGGCACAGTCGAGGTAAGTAATCCCAAATTCAACACTTTTGAGGTAAACACTACTCGACCTAAACTTTATATCCATAACCGAGTTGATCGCATGAGAAAGGATTTCCACCTCCTCAAACCACCATGATTGTGCATACAACAGGTAAGTATAGCTCAAGACTTTAAACGAACGCTTCTAGGGAGGCAACTCGAGCACTAACCCCATCAATTTTTTTTTATTTTTCCTTTTAGCACCTAACTATAAACTAACCAAAGTGCAGATTTCCATACCACACGGCCGTGGCCGTGGCCGTGTGGTCACCACAGGAAGGTACAAGGGCGGGGGCAACCACCAGATCCATAATTTCTATTTAACCCCCTTCTTCGTTTTTCTTTTCCAATTGTCTTTCTTCTTTCATTTTCCATTATTTACTTTTATTTTTATTTTTATTTTTATTTTTATTTTCTTTATTATTGTTTTCTTCTTATTCTTCATGCCATTTAGATTTAGCTTAGGATTCAATAAAATTAGGACGACTACTTCGAGGATTCAATTTCAAATGGTTCGAGATGCTTCCCCACGTTCACCTCCAATCCTATCCAGTTTCTTTTCATTAACTTCATCCAAAATTCAGGAAGTTTCACTTCTCTCCTCATCTTATGGTCTTATGATTATTTCGCTATTATCTATCTTTATACATTTAGGGCAATATACAACTTAAGTATGGGGGTTAACTATAGTATTAATTGAAAATCCCTGAATTATGCCTTGTTCGAAAGTAAGGTGTCTCATATTGTGATTAGAATGAAATTTGCCTGATTTATGATTTTTATTGATATGTTTTGGATTAAGTCATTGATAATTGTGCATTGATGATTAAATTTGAAGGATAAGAGAATCAATCATGATAAGTCTATTTTTCAGAATAAAAATTTTTTTAGGTTGTCTACTTAAATCTGAATATTACTTTGAAGTTTGAAATTTACGAGGTTGACATCAAAATACCCATAATTTTTGTGAGATTTTGAGCCTTATAGAGCATACATTCTTTCTTGCTCACTTTTTATTATGAGTATGTCAACTATGAACTGTTATTCTAGAACTTGCCTCAATTATACATGTTGAGACCACACCTATGATTTGATATATTGAGATGATAAAGGTACCTAGGTTTTAACTCACTCACTCCACTAAATATCCTACCTTCACAATTAACCCCTAGTGAACCCCGTTGATCCTAACGACCCTTTTTATTGACTTACCAACTAATATTAACCCAAAACCCCTTTGTATTTGTTATCACCATTCCTTTTGACTATCCTTATATCGAGAGTTGATTTGATGTGTTGTTTAGCTATTATCTTTATTTTAATCTAATAGATTTATTCCTCGTAATATTTAGTTTGTTCTTAAAAAAACGAAGTATATTCATTATTAGTTCCATAATGAGCTTACATGTTAAAATTCCACATCTTGAGGAAAAGCTCGTATTATTAGTTTTCAATTGATGTAATTATTTAGGATTGGTTCAAATTTTTGTTAGTTAGGCAATTTGTCAGGTCAGTCTCGATTCTAACCTTCTAATTCAGCCTTTATCCACACCTTTAACCCTAGCCCCGTTACAACCCTGTTAAAGACCTTTTGATTTGTGTATCATCTTATATTACAGTGGTGGAGATTTGATTTTCAGGCAAGCCTATGGGATTAACTTTTCAGGTTCGACTTTTGAAAGCTTAATTTTGAACCTTAAACACCTCGAGTGATATGAGTGAATCTTTAGTAAGGATGTCAATCCTTGTCGATTTTGAATCAAAGGTAATTATTTAGATAAGGGGGGACACCTACGTTTTTGTGCTACAAATGTATGACTTTGATTGTTTGAATCTTTAGGACTCTTCGAGTTAGATCATCCATGTATAAATTATCTATAAATTATGATAAGGCAATGTTGATAGTAATTATGAATCATGGAAAGTTCGTTTTAATTGTAAGTTGAGAATTTTGCTTGAGGACAAGCAAAAGCTTAAGTGTGGGGGTATTTGATAAACCGTAATAGTAACATATTTTAATCCCACATTTAGCATGTTTTCAGATGATTTATCCCTTGATTCATGTAAAAAGGTGCTCGTAATCCTTTCTTTTCATGTCTTATACCTAAGAAAGCATCTAAGGATGAAAAGAACATAAAACGGGCCCAAAACGGAGTAAATGGGCCATATCACGAAATCCACACGGCCGTGCCTTGTTGATCATCCAGAACACGGCCTGACCCCTGATTCACACGGCCGTGCCTCATTAAAGAAATCCGAACACGGCCTGGCCACGATTCACACGGGTATGTGCCATGATCGTGTCCCTGTCGCTGGAAAGAGCAATCCCATTCGGGAAAGGATACTTAGAGGCAAAGAAACACATTCCAAAGCCTATTCAAACACCCTAGTAGGAATTCTACTTAAATTAAGATACTTAGGGTCCAAGTAAGGCATCTCAAAGTCTATATAAACACCCAAGGGGGCAACTTGAAAGGGGAGTTCGGCAGAAGCCGGAACGGGCGGTTAGCGAGGCCAAGGAGCCAAGCCGGAAAGGTCAGATTTGTGGGAATCACTCGGAGTTAGCCAGTTGATCCATCCCAAGAAGCCGAAATTCTACTCAAGACGGCGGATTTCTCCTTCAATTCTTTCAGGGAATTTTAGAGATTTCTTATGTTTTGTTTTATCTTTTCTCTTGAGATGTTTTCTTTATTTGTTATGAACTAAATCCTTTAGATACCTGAAGGGGATGAAACCTAGATGAATCTTGTTATTAATTTCTGAATTCTGTGATAAATACTTAGTTTGTTCTTAATTATGCAAGCTTAATCCAAATTTGATGTGCTTAGGTGGAGGAGGAATAGACCCTGCTTAAGAGTAGATCTAGCATAATTAAGCGGAGTTGATCGCACGCCTAGAGATAGGGTGACGAGATTTCACTGGATTAGGGTGAAACCTAATATGGGAGTCCATAGATCGATTTACTGCTATTCTAGGGGGTTATTATTCGAGAAAGAGATTTCCGTTAATTAACCTAGGGTTAGACATTATTCACTTCGATAGAGGGTTTAATATACGTTAGGGAGTCTTACGGATCAAGCTAAGTAAATAAATCGTATGGTTTAGGGTTAAATAATAAGTGAAGTCTAAGTGGATTCTTTCTGAGGGTATCGTCTTAATCAACTTAGTTTTTCCTAAAGCTATTTTCCCAATTCATCCTTTTTATCTTTGTGTCTTTGGTTTAGTAATTAGTTTAGATTATATTAAAGCAACTTCACTTATTTTTAGGTTAAATAATAAAAAGAAAGTTAGTATTAGTACTTTTAGTTCCTTTGGGTTCGATAATCCGGTCTTGACTAAGCTATACTACTGTTTGATAAGTGCACTCGCCTTCAATCGTTGTCAGAGTTAGTTTCCAGGTTTGATCATTCTCTTTATAAATTTTAAGACTCTGATTTTAGCGATCAATACACAGAACTAAAAATTGGTGACTTAGGACCACACGACTGTGTACCCTGGCCGTGCGGAATTGTCTAGGCCGTGTAGAGGGTAAATACGCCCGTGTGGGAGGAGGCACACGACTGTGCGGCTGAGGCACATGCCCATATGAGCTAGGGACATGGCCATGTGAACATGCCGTGTAATTCTCTTTCCGTTTGTGCTAAAATAGAATACAGGGTAGACACGGCCGAGTGAGGGTTTCACACGCCTGTGTACCTACCAGACAAGACCGTGTGTCTAAAACACACGCCCATGTGGGGTCCCTAAATCCTCAAATTAGCTATACTATCGTGTGGCACCAAATCACTAAATCCCTACTTCTCAAACACACACGCTCGTGTGCCAAATGGACATGACCGTGTGACAATCGACTAATTTCTCCAAATCAGCCACACAGCCGTCTGGCATCTAATCCTACTCGAAAACCTTAATTCTTAATTCTATACGGCCGTGTGAACAGGTACATGCCCATGTGGCCACCATGTGGTCACAAAATCACATCAGAATAGGCCGAAATCGTCGTTTTAGCCGTCAAATTAGTCCCCAACCCTTTGCAATAACAAACATATATTGGAATATGCAGTATTCCCCATACTTCTTCAATAGCTAAATACCTAAAATTAATGGTTTAGATCACACTCAAGAAATGTCGAAACAAAAACTCGTAAATAAATTAGATAAGGTTTGAATCTCGCACCTGATTCGTGATCAATGACGTCTAGACATCGACTCGGCGACAAAGGAGTGAAGCTCTCCAAAATTCGCAAGTAAAACCGTTTCCAAATAGAAGAAAAAGCAAAAGAAAAAATAAAAGAAAAAAACTAAGGAGAGGAAGAGGGCGAGGAGAACGTGAAAAGAAAAGTAGTAACCAACTTAAAAAAGCTAAAAATAATAAAACTTATAATTATTTTTAAACTTAACACAAGTATACTATTTAACAAAATAAAAAAATTTCTCCAAAACGCACACACAAAGGTTCGAACACGTAACCTAGAGATACACTAACACACAACTAACCACAAGACCAACAAGCCCATTCTGTCACTTAAACGCGCAACTAAACACAACCTTAACCATAAAGCTCAAACTTCTAACCCTAAAATTCGAAGTGTTATAGTAGCTCTAAAATGCTTAAGTCCTTATGGGTTGAAGCTCTCAAAATGGTTGTGTATATATTAAACCGAGTTCCAACCAAGGTTGTCCTAAAAACACCTTATAAGTTGTTCAAAGGTTGGAAACTGAGTTTGTGACATATACGAGTATTGGGATGCCTCTTTGAAGTAAGATTTTATAATCCACAAAAAAAGAAACTAGACCTAAGGACCATTAGTGGGTATTTCATCGGGTATGTCGAAAGGTCCAAATGATACATATTCTATTGTCCATCTCATAACACTAGAAATGTGAAATCGAGAAATGCAAAATTTCTTGAGAATGACTCAATTAGTGGGAGTGATCTGTCTCAGGACACGATTCCTATATGTTAGCCTTCCATTTCAAGTGAGATTGGTTACCATACATAACATCCCTTAAGCTCAACCAGGTGTTGAACAACCAATCAGTGAAATCCACAAGCTATTGAAAACACTCCAGTATATCAAGTTGTTAAAAAAAATTCAGAAATTATTGAACAATTAGTTGAACAACAAGATCCACAAGAAAATGTTGGTTCAACATTGAGAAGATCTACTAGAGAAAAGAAATCAACAATTTGTAGTGACTATATTGTGTATTTGCAAGAGTCTAACTGAGCTAAGAATGATCCTGAGTCATTTTCACAAGTAGTGAGTTGCAAAGAATTAGAATTGTGGTATAATGCTATAAAAGAATAGATGAATTCCATGAAAAGTAACGATGTTTGGGATCCTGTGTCGTTACTTGAAATGGTAACAATAATTGGATGTAAATGGGTCTTCAAAACAAAAAAAAAAAAACAATGGGCAACATAAAAAGATATAAAATTAGACTCGTTACGAAAGGATTCACCAGCAAGAAGAATAATTTATACTGAAACTTTTAGTCTTGTATCTAAGAAATATTCCTTGTACATTTTGTTAACATTAGTAGGTCATTTTGACCTTGAATTGCAACAAATATATGTGAAACTCGCTTTTCTCAATGGTGACCTGGAGGAAGAGGTATACATGAAACAACCTAAAAAATTCTCCTCTAATGATGGTGAACACTTGGTATGCAAGCCAAAGAAGTCCATATATGGCTTGAAACAAGCCTCCCAACAGGGTATTTAAAATTCCATAAAGTTATCTCTTCAGTTGGTTTTGTTGAAAATATCATGGATCAATGCATATATCAGAAGGTTAGTGGGAGTAAAATATGTTTCCTTATTCTATACGAGGACGACATTTTACTTGTAACAAATGACAAGGGTATACTACATGAGGTCAAAAAATTTCTTTCTAAAAATTTTGATATGAAATATATGGGTAATGCGTCTTATGTCGTTGCCATTAAGATTCATTGTAATAGACATCGCGGTATCTCAGGTCTATCTCAAGAAACCTATATCAACAAAGTTTTAGAAAGATTTTGGATGAAAGATTGTTCACCAAGTGTTGGTCCTATCATGAAGGGTGATTAGTTCAATTTGGACCAGTGCCCGAAGAACGAATTTGAAAGGGAGCAAATGAAAAACATTCCATATGCTTCTATTGTTGGAAGCTTGATGTATGCTCAAGTCTGCACAAGACCTAACATTACTTTTGCAATTGAAATGTTAGGAAGATATAAGAGTACTCCAGGTATTGACCACTGGAGATGTAATGCCCTAATTTTCTTATTTCGGTTTCTATAAATTTTTACACAATGGTGTATGTGCTTCAGTGGTTAAGTGTTCTGGGTGTGTGTGTGAGGTCTTGGGTTCAAGTCTCACCTTTGGCAATTTTTGTTATTTTTGGATCCAAGCATTATCCTTGTTCAGTAGGCTTATATTAAATTGCTTGTAAATTCATATCAAAATGAGCCTGCTGGTTTGAACAGTAAGGGAGTTAGGGTGTTTGAGGTCCTGTGTTCGAATCTCAGTGTAAGCGTGAACACTAATCTTTTTGCTCAATTTCCTAATAGAGTCTTGATGGAGTTAGATTCTGAGAAGTTGGATGTTAGGGGGTTAGTGGGGAGTAAAATAAGGGATTTTTTATTATCTTTTATTTTTTATTATCTTTTTGCTAAAATTGTCTCTTTCCTCCAAAGTAATCTGATGTCAATTTCTTTTGTTTCCCCTTTCTGGTGTTTTCTTTTCTTTTTGGTAAATCGTTGTTGTGTTTATCTTCTTCGATTCCGTTGGTGATTCTATCTTTCAATTGCGCTATTGGTTTGTCGGGTTCTCTAATCATTGGTAAGTAAAGCTTTTGTTCATTTTAACTTTTGGCTTGGGTTAAGCGATAGTAACCTATGGTGGTTAAACGTTGAATTCTGTTATTAGGAGAATATTGTGAGAGAGGAAATCGCTTTTCAATAGCTTGATTCGAGGTGGAGGTCGTTTTTGTTTAAGCAGTAAGTCAGTTTTGCGTATTTGGGTGGATCGTGTTAGGCTCGTTTTTGGTTACTAAAAGGTGTTAGACATTCTGTTTTAAGTATTGGTGGTCTCGAGAGTGATTTTACTGTGAAAACAAATTAGGTGTGTTTTCGAAACGCGAAAAGCTGAGTTTCGGCGAAAGCCAAAAATGGCCACTGTCGATGCCACAAGAGCGTGTGGTCGGCCGTGTGGATGGCTGTGTGCGAGACACGACCATGTGGTGGCTTGAGTGTCGCCGTGTGGGCCCACACAGATGAGTCAAACGGGCATGTAAATTTTGGGCCAGGCTGTGTGGGCCACACGGCTAAGGCTAATCTGGGCGTGTGGGCCACACGGGTAAGCCACATGGGCATGTGGGCCTATCTTTTTAAAATTTTTCCTAAGGTCGCACGGGTCATTCCAATCGACTGTGGACCTACCAGGTAAAGGCTAACCAAACTCTAGATTGTGTTCTGATATTTTGATAGTTGCTTTGAGTAGGACACTGATAAACATGTCTGATTAGTTTATTATTTATATATATTTGGTATTTGTGTGCGAGCATGTCTAACATGATGTTTCTATATCTGTAAACTGTGTTTGATAATACTGTATCAATGACTGGGGTGGGATTTGTATATGAGGAGGAAATATTCTGTTCGGCGTTA
Organism: Gossypium australe; assembly: GCA_005393395.2. NCBI lineage: Eukaryota > Viridiplantae > Streptophyta > Magnoliopsida > Malvales > Malvaceae > Gossypium > Gossypium australe. Next base: position 14,647,820 of record CM016614.1, read on the forward strand.
ATCGCCTATATTCTAGCAGCTTGGATGCATATTATCTGATATGTGTCTTAATGGCACGATTCGGTGTGTAGAGATATGTAGGTGTTTTTAACCCTACATGGTGTGATGGGATGGACGAAGATGGTGTGAAGAGGATGGGATTAGGATTTTTGCATATCTGTTCATGTAATCTGAATCTGAATTTGTATCTATATCTGTATCTGTATCTGTATTTGTATCTATTTTTGACTGTGGCTATGATTCTATATGCTTGCATGATTAATTCTGTTGGGTTACACACTGAGTTTACGTAAACTCACATCTGTTTGTCTGTCCTGTCAGGTAATCCACAAACTTAGGAGGATCGGTGCGGTAGAAACTCAGCAATAACCACTCGACCGTAAACTTTTAAAATTTGATCATTTACGGTTTATTTATAAATTAGGTTTTCAATTGAGAGTTGTAATTTTTAGGACTCTCTGGATTGTATGAATTTTTAACTGAAGGTTTTAGTTTTATTTGTTTGACATTTTGCATGCTCAGCAAAATGTTTCTTTTTTAAAAACGACGGTTTATACGCACCAAAGGTTTTTCTAAAAACACGACTGTATTCTCAAAATATAACGATTTAAGGCTTCTGTTGTAATAAGTTTTGGCAAATGAACTAATTAGATAGTGTTCTCGATAAAATTTGTAAATGTTTGCAAATTATGAAATGTGAATGATTTGACGAGGCAACTCCGTTTTCAAAACCCTTACCTTGTGACACCTCCGGATTCGGCCATAACGTCTAGGCTGGGTTTGGGGTGTTACAGGAGAGTTGCAAAGAAAGTTTTGAGAAATCTTAAAAGGACAAAGGACTACATGATTATGTACAAGGGATCAAGCAATTTGGAAGTGATTGGCTACTCAGATTCAGACTTTGTTGACTATGTTAATTCACATAAATCAACATCAGGTTACATATTTATGTTTACTGGCGGAGTTATATTTTGGAGAAGCATCAAGTAGACCTTAATTGCTACTTCCATTATGGAGGCTGAGTTCGTTTTATGTTTTGAGGCTACCTCACATGGAGTATGATTGAAGAGTTTCATTTCTGGGCTTAGACTTGTGGATTCGATTTCTAGGTCATTGATGATATGCTGTGACAATTCAACTATTGTCTTTATGGCTAAGAACAACAAAAGTGGAAGTTGAAGTAAACATATCGATATTAAGTATCTAGCCATAAAGGAATGTGTTAAAGAGAAGAAAGTGGTCATTGAGCACCTTAACACTTAGCAGATGTTAGCTGATCCTTTGATTAAAGGCATGTCATCAGACAAATTTAAGGATTATGTTGTCACTATAAGACTTGTTCCCACCTTGTAAATTTTCGTTATAAAAATGACTATAAAGAAACTTTGTTAAGTTTGATGTTTATCATATTCTCTGTGTATATTAATTTGATTATTTCGAGAAATGTCACTAAAATTTGGACCTAGAATAAATATCGAGTTTATTCATTAAAAAAATTGGGCTAAAGCGTTGAGACATGGTATATTGTGATACATGGAAGATACTACTCAAATTCTAAAAGAAAATATCACCGTGATTCGTGCAATATGTTTCGACTTTAAGTATTCATGGGAGAATATTGGAACTAGTTCGTGGGAAGGCCTCCCACATTCCCACATTTCGTGGGGTCACTCTCACATGCCCGCATTTTTTTACCCACCATGATAAACCATAATTTACACATATTTTAACCCCATGCTTGGCTTAATTTTGGATGATTTTCCATTGAATTTGATGAATTCAATACTCTTAATCTCTTAATTTCATGTTTTATATTCAGGAGAGCTTAGGGAGTCGAAAAGAACGAGAAACGAGCCAAAAAGAGACAAAATGAGCCTACATGGCTTGGACCACCGTACACAGGCAAACCCACACGGCCGGGTTTGGCAAGCCGGATCGAACACGGCCTGGGCTAGCGACCACGGGCGTGTCGCACAGGCGTGTCCCTGCGGAAATAAGGATGAATTCTATTCGGAATAGGATACTTATGGGCCAAAAGATGCATCTCGAGGCCTATATAAACACCCTAGGAGGCAACCTAAAGGGGGGTTCGACAGGACGTCGAATAGACATCAAGTAGAAGGAGAAAATACTCCAAGACAGCCATTGGGAACAGCTTAGGAGAAGGATCTCCATCAAGACGGAAGATCTCCCATCAAGCTCTTTAGAAGTTTTTGGGTTTTCTTATGTTTTGTTGTTTTTCCTCTTTTGATGTTTCCCTCTATCAGTATGAACTAAATCCCTTAAATACCTAAGGGGATGAAACCTAAGACGAATCTTATTATTATTTTATTTATGAGATAAATACTTGTGCTTATTCTTAATTGTTAGTTCTTATTCTTGTTTGATAATTCAAGTTATTGATTCAAGTCGAATGTGCTTATTTAGTGGAGCAAAAGTCCCTGTCTAAGAGTAGATCAACACAATTAAGCGGAGTTGATTGCAACCCTAGAAATAGGGCGACGAAAATATGCCGGATTAGGGTCAAACCTAATAAGGGAATCTATAAATCGAGTTAATGCGACAATAGGGGTTTTAATTAGAAAGAGATTTCAATTAATCAACCTAGAGTCAGTTGTTAGTAGCCTTGAAAGAGGTATTAATATAATTTAGGGATTTCTACGGATTAAGCCAAGTGAATAAATCGCATGAACCAAAAGTAATAAGTGAAGTCTAGGTGGATTCTTCCTTAGGTATTGCCTATCTCATATAAAGTTGTCTAAAAGTATTTTCCCAATTTACTCTCTGTCGCGTTCATAGTTAGTTAAATTAGTTAGTTAATTTTAGATTAAAAATAAACCCCTTCAATTATTAGGCTATATAATAAAAAGATAGTTAATTCTAGTACTCTTGGTCCTTGAAGATACGATATTCCGGACTCACCACAGCTATACTACTGTTCGACAAGTGCGCTTGCCTTTGTCGAAATAATAGTTAGTTTCGAGTTCCATCACACCACTTTCATACATTTTTATGTGTGATAGTGGGATGTGTAGTTAGTGATTTTTTATGGGGAACCACCACTATAAATACCAATTAGCATAAGGTCCCTAAACACTGAAAAATCTAAATAAAAAAAAAATCATCTAGTGAGTTTTCGAATGCTGAGAAGATTTTGGTGGTTTTCAATTTTTCCTACAACTAAATTCGACGACGTCGTCGGTGATTCGATATGGTTGACAGTAATATTATAACATTTAGTTTAAATAATGACTAAAAATATTTATATTCTATCTTTTCTATTACTCTATATTATAAATCGTTATTCCTAATAACATTATTTTCATAACTTATCTTTAATCAATTAAAACATATAGTCATTATTTAGAAACAATACATTATCTTAACAAGATTATATCTCTATTTTGAATAATTCTTATCCATCTAATTCAAGTCTAGACATATCCTTAACTTTTCCAAAACTTTCAACAATTGAACCATTCAATTTTTTATCTTAAATTAAATCTTCTATCAATTATAATCATACTTAATTCAAACCCAAGTTTAAATCATACACCTCATCATTGTTACCCATTTCTCCAAATTTGAATCAGTCAACCATGGGAATAAGCAGGTACTCTTGGAAGTACTTGGACAACTTAATAAAACGACCTATTATTTTCAATCAATTATGATGAATATAAATAAATTCCTTTATGTTTAACAATTTTATTCGATTCTCGATGGAAAGAAAAAGGAATTATTTCGTTTTATCCATATTTTCTAATCCTTAACAAATTAATTCTATCATTTTCTTTTAAATGAAAAAGGGTTTATTCTCATAAGGAAAAATGTTTGCCAACAAAAATCTTAAGAATCTTATATTCTGATATGACAGAAGTTGCTTTTACCCTTTTAATTTAATGTAATCTAATTGTTTCTCTTTCTTCACCTTGTAAACATTTTGATTAAATTAACATTATCCCTAATTGGGCTTTTTTATCAAAATAATACAAAAAAAAATCAAAAATACCAAATTGGGGTGCACTTTCCAGTAATTACCAAAATGGTATGTCAGGGGTGGTGCCGCCTGTCGCAGAGGCGCAACCACCCTCTGACATCCCTATATTATTTGAGTCAGAAATAAAAAAAAAAACAAAAACTGAAAAAAAAAACACTGAAAACGAAAAAAATAAAGTAAAGGCTGGTGATGCCTCTGCCACAGGCGCCACCGGTGGTGCCTCTGGCACAGGCATCACCAACTGGGAAATTTTCCCATTCGGTCCTCTCTATTTCGCGGCCACTTCAGTTTAATCCTTCTATCATTTATTTTTTATAATTTGTCCTAAAACTTCCGTTTTTAATGCAATTTAACCCATTTTTAAGTATTTTGCAATTATTATTATTATTATTGTCACTATTTATTAATACCATAGTCACTAAAAATAAGGGTAAAATTTTCAAAAATGTCATCTTACCAAGAAAATGTGAGATTGCAGGAGGAAAATGTGGTATTGAAATTACTCTTCTATTTTAAATTCTTGATATTACTAGAATGTAAAATTATTTGCTTAAAGTAATATTTAAAATCCCAATATAAAAATCATATGCCGAAATCTTATGTTATCTTGAAAATATTATATTTCTTGAATCAAACACATTTTAAGTTGACAATAATGATAATAAAATAATGACAATAATACTAATAAATAATAATAATAAAAATATATATAGGTATATAAAAATAGTGATATAATAATAGTAATAGTAATAATAATATCAGATAATGGTAATAATAATAATAATGAAAACAAAATAATAGAAGTGACAATAATTAAATAATAATAAAAGAAATAAAATGAATAATGGTATCAATAATAAAATAAGAGTAGTAATGCTAATAATAGTATGTTATAGTAATAATAAAAATATAATGGTAATAAATAATTAATAGTAATAAAAAATATTAGATGACGGTAATAATAATAAAATTGCAAAATACTTAAAAATGGGCTAAATTGCATTAAAAACGGAAGTTTTAGGACAAATTATAAAAAATAAATGATAGAAGGATTAAACTGAAGTGCCCGCGAAATAGAGATGACCGAATGGGCAAATTCCCAGTTGGTGATGCCTGTGCCAGAGGCACCACCAGTGGCGCCTGTGGCAGAGGCGTCACCAACCTTTGCTTTATTTTTTCGTTTTCAGTGTTTTTTTTTGTCAGATTTTGTTTTTTTTTTTTTATTTCTAACTCAAATAATATAGGGATGTCAGAGGGTGGTTGCGCCTCTGCGACAGGCGGCACCACCCCTGACATACCATTTTGGTAATTACTGGAAAGTGCACCCCTGGTATTTTTGATTTTTTTTTGTATTATTTTGATAAAAAAGCCCCCTAATTGAAACATGTTCCAACAAAAACAAAACCCAAATTTATGTCTGAACTTTGCCAGTTTAACACTAAAATTGTTAAACATTTACCATTCAACTCTATATAAGCTAAAATATGCCAAAAATAAGCTTAATAATTACATAAATTTTTGTAAAATCAATACCAAAATGGCCCATTTATTCCACACCATTATACTTGTCAGAATTTAATTGGCTCAAAACCTTGCAAAAATCATCAACCCCAAATTAAAGCCGTGTAAAGAATAGTAATATTATAATAATACATGGAGCTGTAAACTTCATTATTTTTCTACAAGAAAAAGCTAGGAAAAAGCAAACAAATACTTCTTTATAGTTTATACCATGTTTTTCAAAGCAACTTTCCCTTATTTATTTATTCCCAACTGATAAGTACCCTTTGCAAAACCTTCACTGGGAAAAGAGAAAAAAAAGAAGAAGACAATTCTCTGTCACCAGAAAACATGTCGGATTACGATGGGGGATGTTGTCGATGTTGTTGTAGCTTCATCTTCACTTTGGGTCTAACAGCACTTTTCATGTGGCTAAGTCTACGTGCTTCCAACCCCAAATGTTCTATTGAAAATTTTTACTTACCTTCTCTAGATACAACCTTAAAGAACCCAAATGATACTACCTTAAACCTGACCTTAAAGCTAGAAAACACCAACAAAGACAAAGGGATTAAGTATGATGCTGTGGAAGTCAGAGTTTCAGATTCTCAAAACAGAAATCATGTTGTAGCTAATGTTTCGGTGCCGGCGTTTTACCAGGGTCACAAAAAGAAGGCTAAAAAGGATGGTAAAGGGACAGCTAACTTGACGGTGGCTTCGCAGGTGGCTTCCAGCAACGGGATGAGGGTTTTCTGGGTGGATTTGTCGACTTCAGTGAAATTTAAGATCATGTTTTGGTATACAAAGAGGCATAAGATTAGGGTAGGAGCAAATGTGACGGTCAACGCTACCGGTGTTAAGGTTGAACGTAAAGGGATCAAGCTTAAATCCATGGCGCCAAGGATGGGAAGTTTTTGTGTGGTGATGGGATCTTTGCTGAACTTCTTGGTCTTCAGTTTGCTTAATTTTTAGTGAGTTTTTTTCTTGGGCAAGGGGGGGGGGTTGTTTCTACTTTTTAATATTTTTTTAGCATCCTTTTTAAAGTAGTACTGCAGTAGGGAAAAAGTTTCTTGATGTATTGATTTGTGAAAAAATTTGGTTAGTGAAAAGAAATTTGATTCTTTAATTTCACGAATATTATTAGGTTTTTCTGTTCTGTTAGTTTCCAGTTAGTGTTCTTGGCAATGGAAGTCATTAACTTAGCAGTAGACTTAAAGATTTCATCTTTACCGAGTCTTTTTTCCGTACAATGAGTGGTTTAGATTTGCCGAATTAAAGATATTTTGATGCTGTGTTTCCACTACACCCGCTTGAATTAAAAGTTTTCAGTGGAAAGAAAAAACCAGGGAATTGATTGGAAATGAGAAAATGTTTTGCTCATGTAATTTAGTAAATCATCCTTTGAAAACGCGTTATCAACTACAAAGCAGGAAATTTCTTAGTATCCAAATTATTTTGAGGATGAAACTTCCCGGAGTTTTTGGTTAAAATGTGAAGATTCCCAGCAAATTTACCTTGCTTGAATGAGTTTATTAGGTTTTTTTTTTTTTTTTTCTGATATAGAAGAGTTTTAAAGGACCTAGCAAAGGACAGGTTGACTGGACTATAAACCAGGGGAATCCAATGCTGCCTGGTCTTTTCAAATATAATTCTCATCAGACCCTGTTTTTGTTTTTCCAGGCAGGGTCTTTGATAATGTAAATTTTAACATGTTTACAAGCTTGATGGGATTAATTAATCTGCTGAAAATGAAGCAAAGGTTGTTAACCAAGTTTAGTGTTACTGCATAAGCAAAAAAGAATAGACCCAAAAATGGATTAAAACAAGATTTAATTCGCTTCGTCAATTCTAATTGAAAAATACAAGGAAAAATAGAGCTATAGAAACATCTGTATTTCAATTACATCTCATCACTTCCAACCGTGTAAAAGTTTAAAAGTTAAAATACACTTTAAATTTCTATACACTTAGTACATTTAGAATTTATTCTTCCTACTTTTAATTTTATGAATATTGTCATTTACTTTTTAGATTTAAAAATTCAAGTCTAGATATTATCACCATTAAAATTCTTCAATTAAATTCTTTAGTATAACATTTTAAAAATTAAATATTTTTCTTAAAATAATTTATTACATAAAATATAAATTAAATTCGCAGCCATTGGCATTGACATGTCTGGTGATACATGTGCGACACCCTTATGGTACCTCGAGCCAGTTCAGCTACTACCCGTTCGGCCCTAGACAATGATGACTCGATCGGTCCGATCTAGCCATTGGTTGGACCGTCGGCCCAATTTCACACACCAAGTTTGATATGACTAATTTTTAGATCTTGGTCTCGATTTTGGGCTTCTTAGGCCTAATTTACGATTTCAAGTCCAAATTTCTAATTCAATTACCCATTGAGCCAATTGTCTAACTCGAAAATTAACTTTCAAAAATATCATATTAATTTTAAGTGATTTGATTAATTTAACTTTACTTGATCAAAATTAATTTTTCCAAAAATCACTTAGATTTTCCAAATTAAATTTTCAAGAAAATTCTTTAATCAAATTCTCTAGTTGAACAATTTTTATGACCACCTAATTTAATTCCACATTGAATAAATTAACTCAATTAAATTATTCCAAAGGTCGAAGAATTTTCTTCTAACTCAAATGCAGTCCGATCAAACTTTTGTTGAGTTAGTGGAGGGACCAATCGAACATATATAATTAGACTCTAGTGATTGCAATTATGTCTAGAAGCATCATCCCGATAATTTGCAATTACTTAATCATGGAGTCAGTCCACAAGAAGTACTATGATTGAAAACTCCTTATTGTATACTCTTGACAAAAGCAATTCATCCAAACTATTTTGTCCAATGACCTCGTCATGTGTGTGTTATCCTCATATGATATCCTTAATTCCTTTGAGTTAAATTCGTTCACTCAATACAACCTTAATTTATCTCATTTTCACCTTTGTGTCTTGTTAATGATTAATATGATCACTGTCAACAAATGTGTAACACCCCTTACCCGAGACCGTTGCCGGAGTCGAGCACGAGGCATTACTAGATTTACTTTACTAGTTCTGGGCATAAAAATTGAAACTGTCCGTCTGCGTCATGTTCACTAAATTAATTATAACTCGAGTTACGAAACTCGAAATTAAGATCCGTAAATTTTCCCTGAAACTAGACTCATATATCTTCTTACTATAATTTTTCCAGAATTTTTGGTGTGGCCAATTAGTACAGTTTATTAGTTAAAGTCTCCCCTGTTACACAGTTTGACAGTTCTGACCTCTCTTCACTAAAAATTAATTATCTCATAATATACAACTCTTTTTCCTACACCGTTTTCTTTATATGAAAATAGACTCAATAAGCTTTAATTCTATATCTCATGCACAACCTAATTCAATTTCTACTATTTTTGGTGAGTTTTCAAAATCACGTCACTGCTGCTGTCCAACTATTCCCCTGCATATAATTACATAATTTCTTTAAAATAACTATCAACTAGGCATTTCATAACATCCAAAACATGTTCTTAATTAACCATTTTAATGGCTAATCATTACCAAGCATTTACAAGCCAATATTAAGCCATATCATAAGGTCATACACACAAAATGGCTAAGTCCCTATACATGCCATAACTTAAAACGTTCGAATCACAAAATACCAATATAATCTTTTGATAGTGTGTAACGATCTCCGACGTCCTTTCGATCCCCGAGTTGGCTTGTAATACTATTAAAAAAATTAAATAATGGGAGTAAGCATAAAGCTTAGTAAGTTTACATGTAAATAGATAACAACATTCTTAATGAATTATCTTATTCTTTTCTTATCAAGATCACTTAAGCTTTTAACTCAATATACTTAAACTTGTATTCTTACCTTACCTTTTAACATGAATTTATCTTACCTTACCTTTTTAGCTTGAACTTGTCTTACCTTTACTTTGGTATACTCTTTGAATTTTCCCGTTGAACCACTTTGGAATACTAAGGATACGCGGGTACCTTTCCTTATGAAACTTAACCATTGCCATGTCTTGACATGGTCTTACGTGGTATCATTGCCTTGTGAACTCACCAATGCCATGCCTTGGCATGGTCTTACATGGGACCTCTGCCTTATAAATTCACCAATGCCATGCCTTGGCATGGTCTTACATGGGACCTTTGCCTTATAGTAACTTATCAATGCCATGTCTTGACATGGTCTTACATGATTTCCTTAAACCCTAATGTCATGACATTTGTATCCTACACATTCCTAAGGTTCAACCGGAACTTTCTGCGATAGCTTTTCCGTCAATTCATACTTGAGTCATTAAATAATAAATTTACAGAATAAATATGTAAATGCTGGAATTTAATAATATTAAATATAAAATAACAGAATATTGCATTTATTTACTGCAAACTTACCTCGAAACAAAATCGATAAACTATATCGATTTAGTCCACTATCTTTTTCTTTCCCTGATCTAACTCTGGATTTCGTTCTTCTTGATCTATAATAGCAAATTTAGCTTATTTAATACTCATATTTATCAAAACAGTCCTTAACTCTAATTTTGGCAAAATTACAATTTTGCCCCTAAACTTTTACATATTTACAATTTTGCCCCTAGGCTCGAAAATTAAACTTCAGCCCTTATTCTTATGTTTTATAACATGCTGAACATTTTTCTCTTCTATAGCAACTTCAAATTCTTACTATAACACATACTTATGAACAATAACAACTTTTACTAATTAGCTCGTTTTTACCGAAAATCACTTAATAAAAATCATTCCTCTACTCATAAACATGCAAAATCTACCATCAATCATCAAAAATCACAAGTTCTCAACAATGGCATAATTCAAAATATTCACCAAAATCAAAAATTCAAGTATGGGTTTTGTAGATCTCATAACAACGATCTCAAAAACGTAAAAATTATCAAAAACCGAACAAAAGACATACTCGAATTAAGCCTCCTAGATGCTAAAACTTAAAGCTTCAAAAATGGTGTTTTTCTTTCTCACATTCGGCCAAGAACAAATGGGAAAAGATGAACACTTTCATCTTTTATCAATTACTTTATTATAACAATATTATAATATTTTATTTATTATTATAACCTTTATCATTAATATGAAAACCGTATAATATAAGCTTAGTGCCGTCCACTATCTCCTTAAATAGGCCAATTTCCCTTTAAGGACCTCATATTAAAAATCCACTATCAAATAAGCACTTTACACTTTAATTTGTAACTTTTACATTTTACGCGATTTAGTCCTTTTCTTTAAATTAAGCACACTAACAATAAAATTAATTCACGAAACTTTCACACACGTAAATTCACATATTATAAGCACTGAAAATAATATTAAAATATTTTACTGACTCGGATTTGTGGTTTCGCAACCACTATTCCGTTTAGGCCCTATTTCGGGATGTTACAAAATGACTGTGAGAAATTGCTCGTTCGAGAACAAGCAACCCGTGGTCACGTTCCATATTTATCAATCCACACAATGTCAATCAGAGGATATCGTTAACTCTTTAATTGAGCTATAAATTCCATTGTTGCTAGTAAAGTCATGCCATACACAAGTCATGTACCCAACATACCGACTATTGGCTCGATTACCTGAAGAGCATAAGCCTTCACTTATAGCAAAGCACATGAGTTACATACACATGATCAGTGGCTAACTCAGGATTTAGGTAAATCACACCATGAACGTCACAAGTGAATTAATTGACAAATGAATTCATAATTAATTTATCTTAGGTCCAGTCCAATGTATCATTCTGCCAATGAATACATCTATGTCTCTACCCGTGGAGTCAAATGCTCCGATAGTCAAGACTAGTCATTTCCCTAATTGGAATTATATAGATGACATAATAATCCTACTAAGTATTTGAATCAAATGCCCACTTTGATTCTTTTACGGGATTACAGACTTGTTTAGATTATCTACTGAAGTAAGTTGTCTTTCTCGCAATGTAAACGTCCTTGTAATGCCACTTATCATCAGTTTGAACTTAGGCAATCAATGAGCTAATTCTTGCTTGTCATAATTTTGCTATGCATATAAAATATAAAAGACAAAAATACAAAAGACATAAAAGTAAAATGTGAAATTTATTTATTCATTGTTTAAATACATAAAAAAATAATTACTTATTTATTAAAATATAGGCATTTTTCTGATGGCTTCTTGCAACTTTGCTTGATAATTTCGGGTCAATCAACCGCGTTAGGTGGACTAACATGGCTGATTCCTTGCATCCGGTTTTGATGATCAAGTGATTCCAATTCATGAGAGAGGCCTGGCCTCTGGACAACCGAGTTCGATAGTGGGGAACTGGAAAGTTGCAATGACAATGAGGGGACACACTGCAGATGTGGTAATGATATTGGTTTTCATGTTGGGACATATAGGATATAGCCACTGATAATAGCCCAACTCTCCATTGTAGTTTTTGTTAGGTTGCTGTTCATGTTGATTGGTTTTTCATTCTTGAAAAAAACATGTTAATCGGTCTCTTGATGTCATATGCATCTCCTTTAGTTTAATATAGGATATTGGGGATCACTAGATATTGTCTAACTAGAAAATTTATTTTATTTTTAGCTTGAAGTAGCTAGAGCTTAATTAGTCTCCTGATGACCATGCAAGAAAGCCATGCATGTGGCAACTTTCTATCATATTTAAACTACTCCAATAGTTTATATTAGTGTAAAGTGAGACTCCAAACTTGGAGTTGCTTCTAGTCCTTTCCTACCTTTTTAGTTTATTCTACAAAATAATAGTACATAGTTTGCATGTTAACCTTTTTTATTGCACTTATGATAGATCATTAGATTATTTTTAATTGAATTTATTTTGATAAACATTTAAACCTCAAACATATTTTTTAATTAAAAAATTATTATTTTTAAACTGCAAGCATTTGTATCCGAAGCTCTGTATTAAGAAAAATTTGGAGATTTTTCAATCGTATCCTTTTTTCAGTTGAGGATTGTAGAGAAAATTGGTATTTTTCCTACACTTTTATGACAATTCGTAAAATTCCTTATGATTTGGTTAACCATTGTTAGTTACACTTATATTCTATAATTACGTTTTGTCTTATTATTGATGTCTAAAAGCGAAGCTTTGGCAGCAACTTAAATTTACAAAAAAATAAAGACATCATGGGTTTTTATTTTATTTTATATATAGACAAGCTCTTTTTCATGGTATATGGAAATTGTGATCTATACCTTTTTAGATGCTATATCCAACACTGGTTTTGATTATCTTTGATCTATTATTTGGGTCTGTTGAGAGGATTGGGTTTTTGCTTTATGTGAAAACAAGTGGATCTATGCTTAATGTTGTAGCAACTATTGTTAACTTGTTTCAAGGATAATATAGACGTCCTCATTGGTTAACTTCGGTCGATGCAAAATTTTAAGTCTATTTTTTAGGTCTGGATCCAGTCTGAAAAATAGGCTTAAAATTTTGTCCTATCTTGATCCAGATTAAAATATTAAACCCGTGCTCAATATGACCCATTTGTATTAATTTCTTTTAAATTATTTTTATATGAAAACAAATTTAAAAAATATAATACATTAAATACACTAAAAACATTAAAATAAATATTTCCCAACAAATTGGAAATACATTAAAAAAAAAGTCTTTATACTTAAATATCATTAAGATAGTTACAATTTAGCAAGCAAATGCCTCTAAAATAATAGTAAAATAATAATAAAACAAGAGGTATGCAATATCCAAACAATAAACAAAATAGTAGCAAAATAATAACGAAATGACAATAAAACAACAGTGAAATGGCATCAAAACAACAACAAAAAAGAAAGTTTAGACTGATTCGAGCCGGACAAAAAGTTCCTACCCAAGACCAGACCTGTTTAGAAAAAGGACCTTTTTTTTTGTCCAAACCCACTTTTTGAGCCTATATTTTTGTCTAAATTCTCATTTTTGGGCAGGCCTTTAAACTTGAGCGGATGACCTAACCATCATCAAGCCTAGGATAATGCTTGTCACGCCTTAAAATATAAGGAGTTAGTTGTAAGGAATAAACAAAAAATGAGTCTTAGGCTTCATGGTTAAGTGTTATTTTCTTATCCTAAAGGTCCTATGTTCAAGCTTCCTTCCTTCCTCCCATTTCTTTACTTTCAATCACTAAAATAAATTGTTCCCCCTTGCTTATCTAAGTTCAAGTTCTCTCCTTCCCTTTTTACTTCATAATTTCTCCGACGACATTCCAAAATATATCTATATAATTAAGCGTTAGGAAATTACTTGTTATAAGAATGTTAATGCTACCATACTATTCAATCACCCTATTTATTTCAAGTGGTTCATTCACAACAACGACTAGATTATCCACATTGCATTAGTAGCTTTTATCTGCACCGAATAATGGTTTATCCATACTCATTTGCAAGGTTTAATGGTTCATCTACACCGTGGTGTAAAGGTAGAGGAGTTCTAGGGAACTCCTATTATAGAGTGTAGCAGAGTTGGGTAGGACATTTTCCGTTAAATTGAAACTTCATTGCATTCAACAACATGTACATATAAAACTTAGAATTTTGTGATGATATTGTTTTAAACTGATCCGAAATAACGATACTCTGATTTTTTGTTCGATAATGATTATTTTACGCTGTGAAAAGTATAACGTCGGTAATGACAATATATCGCAAAGAAAAGAGAAATAAAAATTAAAGAACACACACAAATTTTACATGGAAAACCCTTTCGGGAAAAAATCACGGGCAGAGGAGAAGAAAATTCACTATGTCGAATTCGAATTAGAGGTGTACATAGGCCGGGCGGCCCGACCCGGCCCGAAGGCCCGCCCGAAATGTGGGAGGGTTTGGGCAAAAATATAGGCTCGAAAAATGGGCTTGGACAAAAAAAATAAGGCCCGTTTAAAAAATGGGCCGGGCTCAGGTAAGGCATTTTTGGCCCGGGCCCGGCCCGGCCCAGCCCGAATTCACTAAAGGAAAAAAAAACTGTTTTTTTAATATTATTTTCTTATTGTTTTTCTCCTTATTTTGCTACCATTTTACTATTATGTTTCTATTATTTTGTTGTTATTGTTTAAATATTATATAAAACTTATTTTATTGTTAATTTTATTATTATTTTAAAGACATTTGTTAATTTTGTTATTATTTTAGAGGCATTTGCTTGTTAAGTTGCATCTATTTTAGTGTTATTTAAGTCTACATATTTTTAAAATTTATTTTCAATTTGTTGAAAAATATTTATTTTGATTTTTTTTAGTATTTTTGATGTATTATATATATTTAAAAATTATATAAAATACTATAAAAAATTAATATGGGAGGGCCGAGTCGGGCTCGGGTTTTAGCATTTTTATATGGGCCGGGCTTGGGCAAAATTTTAGGCCCATTTTTTGGGCCCGGCCCGGCAATGAACGGGCCTAAATTTTTAGTTGGGCCCAGCCCAGCCCGGCCCATGTACACCTCTAATTCGAATCAATTACAAGAGGAATAGACTATGTCTATTTATAGGCTTGTAAAGCCATATTCTAATAGGAGTGTAGTAAGATTGAAACACTTTATTCTAATCAATATGAAATAGATGGAGTTTAATAAGGTTTAAAAAACCTTATTTAAAATAAAATAAAAGAAGTGTAGTTTTATAGGGTTTCTTCTTTTATTTTATTTTACTATTGTATTTTATTTAAATAAGGATTCTGGTCACTTAATTCTAACAATATCCACCTTGACACGAATTCTCAATGAACAAGTTCTTCATCGCGAACTCTCAACGAACAAGTTCTTCACCTTTTCCATAAAACCCATTAAGAGTTTAACTTCAACAATAAACACCAACCAAGTCTAAGCAATGCTCAAACTTGGTTATAGGAAGTGACTTAGTCATCATATATGCAGGATTTTCATGAGTACTAATTTTGCTCACAACAATATAACCACGAGCAATAATATCACGAACAAAATGATACCGAACATCTATGTGTTTTGTTCTCTCATTAAACATTTGATCTTTTGTAAGGAAGATGGCACTTTGACTATCACAAAATATTGTGCTGATTTAAAGGTCTTCATTGAGCTCACTAAAGAGTCATTTCAACCAAATAGCTTCTTTACAAGCCTCAGTAATCGCCATGTACTCAGCTTCAGTGGCAGACAAAGCGACTGTAGTTTGCAAAGTAGCTTTCCAACTGATTGCACAACCTCCGATTGTAAAGACATAACCAGTGAGAGATCTTCTTCTATCAAGGTCTCCAACAAAATCAGCATTAATGATCGCTAGAATCAGAGTCTTAAAATTTATAAAGAGAATGATCAAACCTGGAAACTAACTCTGACAACGATTGAAGGCAAGTGTACCTATCGAACAGTAGTATAGCTTAGGCAAGATCGGATTATCGAACCCAAAGGAACTAAAAGTACTAATACTAACTTTCTTTTTATTATTTAACCTAAAATAAGTGAAGTTGCTTTAATATAATCTAAACTATTTACTAAGCCAAAGACACAAAGACAAAAAGGATGAATTGGAAAAATAACTTTAGCAAAAACTCAGTTGATTAAGACGATACCCTCAGAAAGAATCCACCTAGACTTCACTTGTTATTTAACCCTGAACCATACGATTTATTTACTTAGATTGATCCGTAAGACTCCCTAACGTATATTAAACCCTCTCTCGAGGCGAATAACGTCTAACCCTAGGTTAATTAACGGAAATCTCTTTCTCGAATAATAACCCCCTAGAATAGCAGTAAATCGATCTATGGACTCCCATATTAGGTTTCACCCTAATCCGGCAAAATCTCGTCACCCTATCTCTAGGCGTGCGATCAACTCCGCTTAATTATGCTAGGTCTACTCTTAAGCAGGGTCTATTCCTCCTCCACCTAAGCACATCAAATTTGGATTAAGCTTGCATAATTAAGAACATACTAAGTATTTATCATATAACTCAGAAAATAATAACAAGATTCATCTAGGTTTCATCCCCTTCAAGTATCTGAAGTATTTAGGTCATAACAAATAAAGAAACATCTCAAGAGAAAAGATAAAACAAAATATAAGAAATCCCTAAAACTCCCTGAAGGAATTGAAGGAGAAATCCGCCGTCTTGAGTAGAATTCCGGCTTCTTGGGATGGATCAACTGGCTATCTTCGAGTGATTCCCTCAAATCTGACCTTTCCGGCTTGGCTCCTTGGCTTAGCTAACCGCCCCCTTCAAGGATGAACTTAGGGGATATATATAGGCTCTTGGAATGTGTTTCTTTGCCCCAAAGTATCCAAATCCGAATGAAATTGTTCATTGCCACGACAGGGACACGGCCATATCACACGCCCATGTGACTAGTCTTTTGGCCGTGTTCGGATTTCTTTAATGAGGCACGGCCGTGTGAGTCGGGGGTCAGGCCGTGTTCTAGATGATCAACAAGGCACGGTCGTGTGGGCTTAAGTCCAGGCCGTGTCGATTTCCACCTTGGACCAATTTGTTCCGTTTTGGGCCCGTTTCTCGTTCTTTTCATCCTCGGGTGCTTTCCTGGGTATAAGACATGAAAAGAAAGGATTAAGAGCACCTTTTTATATAAATCAAGAGATAAATCATCCAAAAGCAAGCTAAATGTGGGATTAAAATATGTTATAATTACAGTTTATCAATCAACATACCCAATGACTCAATCTCTAGTTCTTTCAAACTGTAAGCAAACATCAGTAGTACCTCGTAAGCATCTTAAAATCCACTGAACTGCTTTCCAATGTTCTTTACCGGGATTCGCCATGTATCTGCTAACTACATTGACTGCATATGATAAATCTGGACGTGAACAAACCATAACATACATGAGAGATCCCACTGCACTGGAGTATGGAACATGTGACATGTACTCAATCTCATCATCTGATTGTGGAGACAAAGCTGATGAAATTCTGAAATGGGCTGCTAAAGGAGTACTAACAGGTTTAGCACTCTGCATATTGAACCTGCAAAGAACTTTCTCAATGTACTTCTGACTTAGGTACAATTTACTTGTTTTTCTATCTTTGAGAATCTCCATACCAAGTATCTTCTTTGATGGTCCCAAATCTTTCATATCAAATTCTTCACTTAGTTGGGCTTTGACCTTTCTTATCTCTCCTTTATCTTTTGCTGCTATCAACATGTCATCAACATAAAGAAGTAGATACACAAAAGAACTATCACTATTTTTCTAAAAGTAAACACAGCTGTCAAAACTACTTCTTTTAAAATCATGAGAAGTCATAAAAGAATCAAACATCTTGTACCACTGTCTTGGTGACTGTTTCAAACCGTAAAGGGACTTTTTCAGCAAGCAAACATAGTCCTCTTTTTCTGAGACTATAAAACCCTCTGGTTGTTGCATGTAAATATCTTCCTCAAGTTCTCCATGCAAAAAGGCAGTTTTTACATCTAACTACTCAAGCTTCAAATCATGCATGGCCACAATACCAAGCAAAGCTCGAATCGAACTATACTTCACAATTGGGGAGAACACATCTGTGAAGTCCACTCCTGGAATTTGATTGTAACCTTTTGCAATAAGCCTTGCTTTATATCTGGGTTCTTCATGTAACACCCCCTACCCGTATCTGTTGTCGGAATAGAGTAGGAGGTATTACCAGAGTTTACTGAACATTTTCGAATAATTCTGAGTCATTTATTGTTCATATTCTGAAAATAATCATAACGTCCCTCTATTGGGCCCTCGAAGCCCAAAACATACATTAGGAGCCAACCGGAATTAAATCGGGATCATAGGGAATTTTTCGCAAAATCCTAAAACTTTCCTACATTGGTTAACGTACTTTAATATTAACAAACTTATTTTCTCGACATGTCTCGCTTCAATTTATTACTTGTCCTAATACACATAATTTTCCTGTATCAACGTATCAAAGATAGTATTATATTTACATGTCATGATACATATCATTCTCTTATTGTTTCTTCATAAATATAAATTGTTCAATTTATTATGACAATATTTCAAGTACCATCATTTTCATGAGTTTAGTGTATATTTATTCCAGTAGCAGTTCATAATCTTGAATATGCATAATTATCAGGCAAATTTCACATACATGTATTTTCCATGCCATATTTCAATGTATCAAATAATTATCATTTCTATGTCTTTCAAGTTTAATTTCATGATTTCAAGTACTTGTCATTTTCTATATTTATCCAGTTGAATTTCTCAGAATTTCGATGGATTTTCTAGTAGTACACTTATAGTGTACAAATCCAGGTCCGTCAATTCATGTTCATGTGCGCACATTTCCATTTCAGAGAGCACACTCCCGCGAACCTCATCCTTACAGCGGGATTACCAGTCCAGGCTAAATCCCCTGTAAGAGAGCACACTCCCGCGAACCTCATCCTTACAGCGGGATTACCAGTCCAGGCTAAATTCCCTGTAATATAAACTCATAGAGTATTGTCAGGATTACCAGTCCAGGCTAAATCCCCTGCAACGACAATTACTCTAATGAGCTTGGATCTGAATTACCAGTCCAGGCTAAATTCAGACCCCAATTCGGATTACCCGTCCGGGCTAAATCCATTTTCCACATATTCTTCGGGAGGGCTATATCAGGATCACCCGTCCGGGCTAGATCCTTTTCACACATATTCTTCGGGAGGGCTATATCGGGATAGGATCACCCGTCCGGGCTAGATCCTTTTTACCGTCAATTCCTTTTTAGCGATCCATCGAATTTTCCTTTCATTCAACCGGGATTTCTTCCCCTTTTTGTCAAATATATCAATGTTTCATCAATTTTCATACAATGAACATTCAAATTATATTCACATCAATAACGTAAATTTCAAGCATTTAAGAATATAATTCAAGTTACATAAACTTACTTCGTTGCTTGCTCATGTTTATAGTTTCACTAATTCGATGTCTTCTCTTTTCCATGTTCAAATCTCGTATTTGAGTTATCCGGATAAATTTGATCATCATTTTCATTCATTTCATATTCTGATACATTCAATTAATGCTCTAGGCAAAATTACCATTTTGCCCCTAAACTTTTAATTAATGATGATTTCATCCTTAGATTCAGAAAAATAAAATTCTTGTAATTTAATCCTTGTTCCAAGCCTAATTATTCTCATATATATCGACAACAGCCCATGAATTCTATGAAATATCAGAATTTTCCATAATTTCAACACTTTTCAATTTAATCCCTAAAACATATTTTCACCCTATCTTGATCTAAATTAATAATTTCATTCAATTTTATAATTTAAATAATAAAATAATCCATTTCATGCAATTTGGTCATTTTTGACATTATTACAAAATTGCCCATAAAGTTTTACTTTTATTCAATTTAGTCCCTGAGCCTAGAACATGCTAGCTAAATACTCATATATATTTCCTCCTCCTCCTCTCCATTCCACATCCTTAATGTATATAACATGCTATAAGTAACATTATCAATAATTTCATTAATTACTCATAAGTATATTCAAAACTGTCCATTTGAGTTATAGTCACTAAATTATTTATTTCCAGAGCTACAGAACTCCAAATGAAGAACCGTTAATTTTTACTGAAACTAGACTCGCATATCTTCTTCCCATAAAATTTTCAGAATTTTTGATTTAGCCAATTAGTACAGTTTATTCTTTAAAGTCACCCCTGTTCTGCTGTCTGGCAGTTCCGACCCTTCTTCACTAAAAATTAATTATATTTTTATATAGAATTCATATGATGTTATAGTTTATTTATTCTAAAACTAGACTCATTAAGGAATCTAACCATATAAATTATGTTCCCAAATTATTTTTATACAATTTTTGATGATTTTTCCAAGTCATAACAGGGGATCTCGAAATCACTCTGAACCAGTCTTACCAAAATCTAAATATCTCAGATTACAGAATTCCTTTGCTTTCCATGTTTCTTTCATATGAAAATAGACTCAATAAGATTTAATTCTATATCTCACTCAACTTCTAATTCAATTTCTACAATTTTTGGTGATTTTTCAAAGTTAGACTACTGCTGCTGTCCAAAACTGTTTTAATGCAAAATGTTAATTATCAAGTTTATAACACCTTTATTTCCTTTCTCTACAACATTTCCCATTACTTTCTCTTATTATCCTTCACTAACATATCAAGAACATAAAACTTTATATAAGAAAACTCTACATTAACATCATTTCCATGCTTTTTCCACAATATCAAACTTAAAAATATATTGAAAACATGATGTTCTTACCTTGTTTTATAGATTTCAATCTTTAACTTGATTTTCTCTCTCCTCCAGCTTCTATTTCTTGAATCAAACTTGATATTCTTGCTCCCTATAGTCTCCTTGTCATCTTTCTCTCTTGATGGCTATGGAAATTCTTTTGAATTCTAAGTGAAAATGGTGGATTTTTGGTGAAAGGACTAATTTGTAAAGAAAGCAAAACTTTCTTTTCTTTCTCTTCTTCTCACGTTGGTTTGCATGGGAAAGAGATGATAATAATTCATCATCTTTCCTTCCTTATATACTACATAAATAATAATAAAATAATGATAAATAATAAAATATCTTATCAAAATAAAATAATATTTATCTAATTAAATAATTATAAAATATCATCACTATCATCATTACTTTCTAGATTTCTCTCTCTTCCAATTGACCATTTTGCCCTTTGTGATCTTTTAAAATTCCATCCTTAAATCATCACATAATTTGGTAAAATTATGATTTAGTCCCTCATAATTCTTTACCTATTCAATTTGGTCCTAATTCATCCATTTCCCTTAGTTTCTAGATTATTCCACCCCTAAAATATTTGCACTATTGGTCCTTTAACTTTTTCATACTTACACTTTAACCCCTCAAATTTTGAGTATTTACACTTGGGCAACAATACTTTTCTCACTTTACAATTTAGTCCTTTCTTGAATTAATAATGTAATATATCATAATATACTTCCGAATATTGACATAATCCAAATTTTTCTTTTTTTCGCTTTATTTCCTTATTATATCAAAGATAATATCTTACTGTAAAATTTTTTTTTGGGGGGTATTACACTTCAACTCCTAGAGTCCATTCTTTCTTTTTAAACATCCATTTACAGCGAACAACCTTTTTTCCTTTAGGAAGTTTCACAAGATCCCATGTTCTGTTTTTATGGAGTGATTCCATCTCCTCTTGCATAGCAAACATCTACTTTTCTGAGTCTTTACAGCTAACCGCCTCAAAATAATTAGACGGATCTTGGTTGCATCTATATCTTCGGCCATATTTAAAGCATAAGCAACTAGATCAGCCTCGTCATACTTCTTTGGAGGTTTAATTTCTCTTCTAGTTCTGTTTTTGGCGATAGAGTATTGTGGTGAAGAAGCAACTCTATTTTCAATTTTTGTACTGGTTTGAGGAGTCGACTCTATATTAATCTGATGCTCCACCTGCTTTTGATTTTCTTTATTGGAAGAGCCTTTAAGAGATAAGTTAGGTAGCATAACAGTTTCATAAAAAACATCATCTCTGCTAATCATAACTTTTCTATTTTCAGGACAGTGATCGCTGAAATCAGAGTTTTAAAAATTTATAATAAATGTGATCGAACCTGGAAACTAACTCTGACAACGATTAAAGGCAAGTGTACCTATCGAACAGTAGTATAACTTAGGCAAGACCGGATTGTCGAACCCAAAGGAACTAAAAGTACTAATACTAACTTTCTTTTTATTATTTAGCCTTAAAGATATAGTGAAGTTGCTTTAATCTAAATTAACGACTATTAAGCTAAAGACACAAGACAAAAAGAACGAATTGGGAAATAACTTGACGAAAAACTCAGTTGATTACGACGATACCCTTAGGAAGAATCCACCTAGACTTCACTTGTCATTTAACACTGAACCATATGATTTCTTTTACTTAGCTTGATCCGTAGGACTCTCTAACCTATATTAAACCCTCTCTCGAGGCGAATAACGTCTAACCCTAGGTTAATTAGTGGAACTCTTGTTCTCTTATAATAACCCCATAGAATAGCAGTAAATAGATCAATGGATTTCCATATTAGGTTTCATCCTAATCCGGTAAAATCTCGTAACCCTATTTCTAGGCTTTCGATCAACTCCGCTTAATTATGTTAGATCTACTCTTAGGCAGGGTCTATTCCTCCTCCACCTAAGTACATCAGATTTGGATTAAGCAACATAATTAAGAACAAACTAAGTAATTATCATATAATTCAGAAATCAAATAACAAAATTCATATAGGTTTCATCCCCTTCAGGTATCTGAGGGGTTTAGTTCATGACAAATAAATAAAACATCTCAAGAGAAAAGATAAAACAAAACATAAGAAATCCCTAAAACCCCCTGAAGGAATTGAACTCTGACCTTTCCGGCTTGGCTCTTTGGCCTAGCTTCGATACCGGTTTCGGCTTCCGCCGAACTCCCCTTTCAAGTTGCCCCCTAAGGTGTTTATATAGACTTTGTGATACCTTACTTGGCCCCTAAGTATCCTAATTTAAGTAGAATTCCTAATAGGGTGTTTGAATAGGCTTTGGAATATGTTTCTTTGCCTCCAAGTATCCTTCCCCGAATGAAGTTGCTCTTTCTAGCGACAGGAACATAGCCATGGCACACGCCCGTGTGGATCGTGGCCAGGCCGTGCTCGGACTTTTAATGAGGCACGCACGTGTTAGCTTTGGGCCAGGCCGTGTCGATTTCTCTCTTGGCCCAATTTGGTTCGTTTTAAGCCCGTTTCTCGTTCTTTTCATCCTTGGGTGCTTTCCTGAGTATAAAACATGTAAAGAAAAGATTAAGAGCACCTTTTTACATAAATTGGGGGATAAGTCATCCAAAAACAAGCTAAATTTGGGTAAAATATGTTATAATTACGGTTTATCAGACACCATAACTTATACCCATTTACACCAGTTTTTTAACCAAGAAAAACACAATTAATGGATCTCGGTTCCAATTTTCCATTATCAACATGAGCATATGCAAGACACCCAAAGATCTTTAAATCAGAATAATTAGCAGGATTACCAGACCATACCTCTTGTGGAGTCTTTTTCTCAATGGCAATGGATGGAGATCGATTGATAAAAAAAATATGCAGTAGAGGCTGCTTCGGCCTAAAACGACTTTGGTAAGTTAGCATTTGACAACATACATCGAACCTTCTCCATGATCGTTCTGTTCATTCGTTCTGCAATGTCGTTTTGCTCTGGAGTATGACGAACTGTCAAGTGTCTCACGATCCCTTCTGACTTGCACAGTTTATTAAACTCATCAGAACAAAACTCTAAGCCATTGTCTGTGCGGAGGTATTTTATTTGTTTTCTCGTCTGTTTTTCAATCATAGTTTTTCAAGACTTAAATACGGAAAACACATCGCTTTTCCGCTTCAGGAAGAATGCCCAAACTTTTCTAGAAAAATCATCAATAAAAGTTAGCAGATAATTAGCCCCACCTCTCGAAGGCACTCTTGATGGCCCCCACAGATCAGAATGAATATACTCCAACGTTCCCTTCGTGTTATGAATTCCTCTGGTGAATCGAACTCTTTTTTGCTTCCTAAAAACGCAGTGCTCACAAAACTTCAGTTTGCAAATTCCTTACCCATCATGAAGTTCTCTTTTGCTCAATTCTGTTATGTCATTCTCACTCATATGCCCTAGGCGCATATGCCAAAGTTTAGTAATATCATCATCTGACATGGAAGAGGAAGCGACAGTTGCATCACCAATAACAGTAGAACCTTGCAAAACATATAACTTGGCAGTCTTTCTCTGCCCTTTCATCACAACGAGGGAACCTTTGGAAATCTTGAAAATCCCACTTTTAGCTGTGTATTTGTACCCTTTTGAATCAAGAGTACTTAACGAAATAAAATTTCTTTTCAATTCTGGAACATGTCGTACGTCACTAAGTATTCTGACAACTCCATCAAACATCTTAACTTTAATTGTTCCAACACCTGTGATTTTACACGAAGCATTATTTCCCATCAAAACAACACCTTTAGACACTGTTTCGTAATTTGTAAACCAATCCCGGTTGGAACACATGTGGAAAATGCAACCCGAATCAAGTATCCACTCCTTGTTAACTTTAGAATTGTTGACAGAAGCGACTAGAAGTTCACCATCGTTGTAGTCTTCTACAACACTAGCTTCACCGGAATTTTCTAGTTGTTTTCCCTTTTGATTCGCAGCATCCATTTTATTCTTGTTCTGTAGCTTATAGCACTCAGATTTAATGTGCCCTTTCTTCTTACAGAAGTTACAAGTTTTACCTCTGTTTGAAGACTTTGATCTACCCTTAGATTTACCGCGAGGATTCTGATCCTGTGTCCTTCCACGATCATCATCAGCATTCCGATCTTGTCTCCCACGAACAATGAAACCCTCTTCCTGAGAGTCAGTTTTAACCACAAGATGCTTCATCTTATCATACGAAGTCAAAGAATCATAAACCTCATCAACTATAAGAGACTCGCGGCTATATAAAGTCATGTCTCTAAAGGTTGAATAAGACGGGGGAAACGAACAAAGTAGAATCAACCCTAGATCTTCCTTATCATACTGAACCTCCATGGCCTCCAAGTTTGAGAGAATTTCTTTAAACACTGTTAAATGTTCGTGCACAGACGCACCTTCCTCAAAACGATGAGCATAAAGACGTTGCTTCATATACAACTTGCTAGTTAGAGTTTTCGACATACATATTTGTTCTAGCCTCTTCCATAATACAGCGGCTATTTTCTCCTTCATTACATCCTACAAAATTTTGTTAGACAAATGCAGATGTAACTGTATTAACGCCTTTCGATCCTTGCGCTTCTTCATGTAACACCCCCTACCCGTATCCATTGCTGGAATAAAGTATGAGGCATTACCGAGGAGTACGGAATACTCACAGACAATTTAAGCCATTTATCGCTCAAATACCGAAATTGACTATAAAAGTTTCTTTACACATATAGTGCACTTGAGGTGCACCATTCCATAATTATGAATGAACACATTTATCAAACATATGTCATGTTTTTATATATATCATAGTCTCATATTTCCATGTATCAATTACCATCATTTCCTCGTATTTCGACAAATACGTGTAACAATTCATAAACATGCAATTCACTAACCCTTCCTGCCAATCACAATTTAAAGTGACAAATCTCTTATTGAGCCCAATTTCAATGTTCACTACAATCAATCATATAAATTTGGATGTACGTATCCACCAATAAATTCCATGTACAGGTATCATCATCTCATATTTCCACATACATTACTTTGCACATTATGAACTCAAATAACATATACAAGACATACTAATGTATTTCAAATACGTTTTCATAATATTTCATTTAGAATTAAGATTATTTCATATTAGAACTCTTCTCATTAACTCATTTGGAATACCAATTCATACAGATAATAGACTCAAGGATGTACAAACATATAATCACAAATGAACTCATTCATCAACCAAGTTCTACGTTCATGTCTCATCAATTCGTATTTCCTTATATCTCATAATATATACCATGATTTCCATTCCCTTGATATTTTTCCATATTTATCCCGTTGAATTTCTTGGAATTTTCGATGGATTTTCAGAGGTACACTTTAGTGTACACATCCAGGTCTGTCAATTCATGTTCATGTGCGCACATTTCCATTTCAGAGAGCACACTACACTCCCGCGAACCTCATCCTTACAGTGGGATTACCAGTCCAGGCTAAATCCCCTGTAAGAGAGCACACTCCCGCGAACCTCATCCTTACAGCGGGATTACCAGTCCAGGCTAAATCCCCTGTAATATAAACTCATAGAGTATTGTCGGGATTACCAGTCCAGGCTAAATCCCCTACAACGATAATTACTCTAATGAGCTTGGATCTGAATTACCAGTCCAGGCTAAATTCAGACCCTAATTCGGATTACCCGTCCAGGATAAATCCATCTTCCACATATTCTTCGGGAGGGCTATATCAGGATAGGATCACCCGTCCGGGCTAGATCTTTTTTACCGTCAATTCCTTTTCAGAGATCCATCGAATTTTCCTTTCATTCAAGCGGGATTTCTTCATTTTTTTATCAAATATACCAATGTATCATCAATTTTCATACAATGAATATTCAAATTATATTCACATCAATAACATACATTTCAAGCATTTAAGAATATAATTCAAGTTACATGAACTTACAATTCGATTTTTATACCATAACGATAATCTTAGTTTCATAATAAATATTTGAAATAAAACATTATATCATTTCTACCTCAACGTTTATCAATTATAATCGAGCATGTGATCAATTTATACACAAGTCATTCATTTATTATTTTTCCTCCTCCTCATCTCCATCCACATCCTTAGTATAAACAACACACTTGTAAGTAACATTATCTATAATTTTCACTATTTACTTATGTGAATATTCAAGCTGTCCATCCGTATCATAGTCACTAAATTATTTTTATCTTGAGATACAGAACTCAAAATTAAGTTTCGTAAATTTTATTTGAAACTAGACTCACATATCTTCTTACCATAATATTTCCAGAATTTTTGGTGTGGCCAATTAGTACGGTTTATTAGTTAAGTTCTCCCCTATTACACAGTCCTACTGCTCTGATCTCTCTTCACTAAACATCAATTATCTCATAGTACAATTTTCATATAGTGTTTCCGATTATTTCTAATGAAAATAGGCTTACTAAGGAATACAGACATATAAATTATAACTCATAATTATTTTTGTACAATTTTTAGTGAATTTCTAAAGTAAGAACAGGGGCTCACGAAGTTATTCTAAACCAGTCTTACCAAAATTTAAATATCTCAAAATGTAGACTTCCTTTGCTTGCTCTGTTTCTTTTATATGAAAATAGACTCAACAAGATTTAATTCTATATCTCATTCTACTTTTAATTCAATTTATACCATTTTTTATGATTTTTCAAAGTTAGACAACTGCTGCTGTTCAAAACTGCTTTAGTATAACATGTTGATTTCTATTTTGTCTCAAATTCCACGTTTCATACAATTCAATCCTTGCTCAATTAACCCCTCAATTGAGCTAATTTTCTCATTTAATACTTTTCTCTATCATTTTAAACTACTTCATAACCTTTGAAAATCAGAATTTTAACACTAGGCCTTAATTTCAACTCTTTCACAATTAGGTCCTAAAACTAATTTTCATCAATTTTGCTTGATAAAATCATCATATAACAAAATTAAAGCTTCAATTCAATATTTATCCATCATATTCTTCCAGCACTAATCCACATCAACTTTAAAAATTAGCCATAGAATCAAAAACTAATGACATAGTAAGTTGGACCCAATTGTAAAAGTCTAAAAACATAGTAATTTCAAGGAGAAAGCAAGAATTAAACTTACATGAAGCTTGAGTATGAAAACCAGCTTGAAACTCTCTCCCATGGCTGTTTTTCAGCTGAAGAAAATGAAGAGAAATGAAGAGAATTCTAGATATTCCAATTTGGTCCCATTTTTATTTAACTAATTTTGGCAATTTTCCAATTTTGCCCTTATTTCACCCATTTCCTGATTTTTCTCAGCTATTGCCGCCCAAAATATCTCCTTTGGCTTATTTTCACTTTAGGTCCTTCCTCATTTGACAATTAATCTATTTAATCCTTCTAGCAACTTTTACACCTTTTTCAATTTAGTCCTTTTTATTTAATTAACCACCCAAACGTCAAAATTTTCTAACGAAATTTTAATACTATTTTATTGACATTCTGTAAATATTCATAAAAATACTTATGACTCGGTTTATAACACCGAGATCTCGATACCTCTTTTTCTCGATTTCTTGACCAAATAAATCTTTATAAAACATAATTTACTATTTTAAAAATATTTTAAAAGCTACATTTGACTTGTAAATATTAAATAATATGGTCTACGAGTTCATTTGTCAGATTTGGTGGTCTCGAATCACTATTTCTGACACCACTGAAATTTGGGCTATTACACTTCTCTTCCTCCGTCAATGTTGAAAGCATCTTATCTACCCCTAGCAGGGCTTCCTCTAAATTCATCTGTGCAAGAACTGCCTGCATCTTTATCTGCCATAACGCGAATCTGGTGTTGCGATCCAACAGCAGAATTTCATACTTTAAAGACTCCATTACTGTGATCGAGATGAAAAATTCGGAAGCTCGGATACCAATTTGTGAAAAGTATAACGTCAGTAATGAAAATATATAAAAAAAAAGAGAAATAAAAATTAAAGAACACACACAGATTTTACGTGAAAAACCCTTTCGGGAAAAAACCACGAGCAGAGGAGAAGAAAATTCACTATGTTGAATTCAAATCAATTACAAGAGGAATAGACTATGTCTATTTATAGGCTTAAAGTCATATTCTAATAGGAGTGTAGTAAGATTGAAACTCCTTATTCTAATCAATATCAAATAGGTGGAGTTTAATAAGGTTTAAAAAACCTTATTTAAAATAAAATAAAAGAAGTGTAGTTCTATAGGGTTTCTTCTTTTATTTTATTTTACCATTGTATTTTATTTAAATAAGGATTTGGGTCACTTAATTCTAACATACGCCTTATTATTTAGTATATTATATCTATTGTTTGCACTGGTTTTCTTGTGATTGAACTCACACTGAGCTTCTGATCAGTTGTTTAACGCCACAACAATAATGTGCAAGCGTACACTATCGATGCAAGTATAGTGGATAGATGTGAGTCTGTCAGATATCAATCCCACAGAGATGGGTGTCTTTTTCTATTAATGTCGGTACAATAATTGGATATAAATGAGATGAATTGTGAGGATAGTTATCGATGCAATAACTTTAAAAACAATAAAATAAAATATGATGATGATAAACTGGGATCCTCAACATGAATCTTTAGCAGTATACTAGGTACTCATAAGGTATAAAAGATAGGTGATTGTCGATGCAATAAAATTTAATATATATATTACCAAATGCCACTCTTTTATTTAATCTGGGACTTAACCATGCACATTAACCTCACCTTCTGATGATGGCAATATGACACTATTAAGAACAAGTGGACTAAATTCCTTTAGTCTTTACTCAACTTCCGCTGAAATGCTTATTAGCTCAAACTGTCACTACACCTTTCAGTGTCAGTAACTGCAATAACACTTCCGTGTTTAGAACATTCAAACCCCCAAGATTAAACAATAAAAATAAGATTTAATAAGATAACATTTAACAAAGCATTCATTGTACTTCCATACAGTAGAAAACATAGAATAATCACCAGCATTTTCAAAGAAATGAGAAAGAATCGAATGGAGAATACTATTCCTAGGTTACTCGATTGAATCTCCTCATTTCCCCTTGTTCTGCACTTAGATCTCCTCGTCAGGAGTGGATCTGCATCAGTTTTCACGTTGGATCACCCAAAGAAGGCTCAAGCTGCCATGGCCGCAAGCTTCAAACTAGGGTAAGAGAATGATGGTCCAGCAAAAAAAATCCTCTCTTCATTCTTCTCACGTTATCATTTTATGTTTTCCTCAACAGTATAGGTGTCCTTCCCTCAGGATTCTTTTGTCCTTATTCGTACAGGGTAATTCCATTGAACTGGACAGCTCACGCATGGTTGGCTCTTATTAGACAGCTGTCAATTACGGTGACAACTCTGGACGCAATCTGGAATTAACTCATGCTGCGACATTAATGCAATAAGATAGCAAAATTAAGGATAAAATAGGATAGGATTCACTGAGTTATAAAATGCAATTTACTAAACTGAACATGCTAAAATGTATTCTAAGGGTAACTAAATGAGAACAATTTAAGCAATAAGTAGGAGGAAAACTTATGTTCTTTTTAGTGCTATCAACTTCATAGCTCACTCCTCTTTTATTTCCACCTCTATAGATAATCTACTAGGTTAAGAC
Source organism: Gossypium australe (assembly GCA_005393395.2). Classification (NCBI taxonomy): domain Eukaryota; kingdom Viridiplantae; phylum Streptophyta; class Magnoliopsida; order Malvales; family Malvaceae; genus Gossypium; species Gossypium australe. The sequence goes on from CM016614.1 coordinate 14,678,333, forward strand.
GTGGTCTAGGCATTCGGAGGGTTTTGGCTTGGTTTTGTTTATTGAAATATTTTAAATTATTATTTGATATTTTTATTTAGAGACTATATTGTTTTATCTTGAACTGCAACATGAGACTCAGAATTTGTTTTCTTTTAGCATGCATGACATTTAATTTGATTTTAGGACATCGAAATATGAATAATAATTAATTATGCATGAACTTCAATTTTTATAAAAAAATACAAACTATTATCACTTTTCTGCTGCTAAATTTTATTTAAGATTTTGAGTAACAAATATAAATAGGAAATTAACTAAGTTTTCTTAAAAGAAAAGTAGACATTATTACATGGTTAATCTAAACCAATTTCTAACTCGCGAGTTTTTATGAAAATAAACTAAGTTTTCTTATAAAAATAAACAAATGTTTTAAAATATTTGTTTTATAAATTCCAATAGCTTACTAGGCCATTTCGGTGGCCAATATAATATCTCGAATTTGTGTTTAACATCTAGGCCGGGTTGGAGAGTAAACAATGCCACCATTACAACTTCATTGACTTTAAGATATTTTTGTGGACAATAACTATTAATGGAAGGATTTCTTCTTCTTGCTTTCTTTTATCTTCTCATACTTTTAAATACATAATTCTAACTCGAACGGAAGCTATGAAAGGGTAGTTTATTGTATGAAGAAAAAGGTTAAAATGGATGTGAGAAATGGGGTAAGCTGGATATTATAATGGGCTCTATGAATTAGTGGATACTCATTAGAATTTGTTAATGGGTCTGGGCTTTGGAAAATCAAATAATCAGACTTTCAATTCAAATAACCAATATATATATATATATATATATATGTCTAAGAAAGGTAAATTCAAGCTCTTTACCAATAAAGAAAAATTAATTCCTTTTTGTCCATTAAAGAATACTTATTTTTTAAAATTAGATATATGAGGATTTTTTAGACCAAGTGGGCAATTTGAAGTATCAAAAGTTGAAGTCTGGACAAAATAAGAAGAGCACATTTTTTTTTCTCCAAAAGAGGATGGAAATCTGATCAATAATAAACACCCATTTAGAAAAAAAAAAATCTATTTATCTATATTATATTTAGGCTTGTGATTGAGATAATGTTACGAAAAAAAATCAGATAACAATATCACGATAAAGGAATTAGTCCCAAAAGGGTCCAAAGCAATGGACATAATCAATAAGAAAACCAAATATTATACTATACGTCAATAATCGCAGTAGAAAAAATTGCAAAGCAATAACAAAGAAAATTAAAACACACAGATTTTACGTGAAAACCTCTTATTGGGAAAAAACTACTGGTAGATGAGGAGAAATTTACTAATGTTGAAAAATATTAATACAAGAAGTTTTCAGCTATACGCAGTTTTTAAGGGTTAATCAACCCGTCTAATAGAAGAAGTATAGTCATATACGAATTCAACTTGTGTAGCAAGGATCAAACAAGATCTCCTATTTTGTCTCTTTATTTTATTTTTTTAACAAGTGAGTTGCACATCGAACGTTTTAGGCTTGATCAAACGAGATTCAGATCACACAACTCTTTAACACCGAATATCCACCAAACTAAAGAGAACGATGACAAATTTATCCCTAAAAACACTTGACTAAGCAAGATTATTTGCAATAGTAAAACAAACTTATACAAGACAAGACAAAAACTTTCATCAAATGAAGATTTAGTAAACAAAGAAAAATAATAAAAAACACATAAGACTTAAAACAATGAAAATCTAAACCAATTCGTAGAATCTTTATTATTTCATTAGGTATTAAATATTAAAAAAGTTAAATTCAAAACAAAATATATTTTTATTCATTAGGTATTAAATATTAAAAATATTAAATTGAGCTATAAACCCAACTTAAAATACACTTTTGGTTTAATCTAATCAAAACAAAGCAACTTAAGATTTCTTTTTGTAAATATCAGTTTTTTTCTTATTCATATTTTTCTCAATTAGACAAAGCAAAATATGGTTTTTGTTTTTATTTTTTTTAAAGTTATAACAATTTCAATAATTAACTTGATTTAAACTAACTAATTAATTAATCAAAACAAACATGAAAAAGAATCCATATATTTTTATCTCAAATTTTTTAAAAGAAATTCAATATCTTAATTTTACCATCAAGCGAATGCCACTTAATATTTTGCTTTCATTTTTCAGTTGGAGCAAGTTGGGTGTTCTCTATTTTCAAGTTTGTTTGAAAAAGAAGGAAAAAAAAAAAAAAAAGAAGTTGTCTGTGTCCCACTTGACAACTAATGGGGCTTTTGTCTACATTTTCTTACAACTTAGTCGGCAACAAATGGACAAAAATTTATATGTACATAGCCTTTAAGGTCCTCACCTTTGTCTCTCTTTTGGACTCTTCTTTTGCATTACAAAAATACATAATCTTAGTTGTAGGGATGTTTTCTAAGGGCAACCACGTTGGTCATTAGAGGTGAATCTGGATTTGAGTTAATTAATTTGATAAGTTTTATTTTATCATTTTAATTTAATTTGATTTTTTTTTGAATTAATTCGAGTAAAATAAAATTTGAATCGAGTTGAATTAAATAGAATTGTTCGAGTTAAATTAAAAAAAATAAACATGTCGAATTAAAATCTTATTACACTATAACTAATTCTATGTTAGAGCATATAAATTTGAAAACTCTTTTAAAGTAGTAAGAGAAAAAAAAAATTAGTATGATAAACTTGAATCATTAATTTACTTATTTAGGTCATAAAAATTATTATTTTAGATTTTTTAAAGAATTTATATTTTAAAAAATTTAAAATAATTAATAATGTGAATTTTTGAAATTTTTATAAATATTTTGAATTTTAAAAATTATTTTGATTTATTTTGTAATTTTACTTGAGAGAGTGACAAGATTATTTATTTTCAAAATTGAAAAGGACAAAAGGTGTATTTGCATTAATTTACTATTTGAGTTATTCGAATTGTAAAATTTAATTCGACTCAAACACGAAACTTGAATTACTTATTCAAATTTACTTAGAAAACCAAATGACTTAATTTAAAATTTTTCAAAAAATTTTAAAAATAAAATCGAGTTTTATTCACCTTTAAATTCACATTATTTGATGAATGAAAAACTAGTAGGTATAAGTAAACAACAAAAGTTATTTAATTAATGTGTTCTCAGCTTTGCCTTAAAATATTATACTTATTGTAATAATAATTAATTTTATTTTTCGAACAAATTTAAATAATTATGACGGGCAAAAATAAATGAATTGTAGTAATAATTTTGACTCGTAAATAGTTATAAAGTAAAACAATCCTTTCAATTTTATAGGGTTAAAATATATTATAGGTCTTGTACTATTTGTAAATTAGAATATTAGTTTTTTTACTTTTATTTTTAGAAATTTAATCCCTTTATTTTTTATATTTCCAAATTTAGATTAAATTATTAATACCGTTAAAATTTTTTGGTTTAATTTTTCGGTATAACATTTTGAAATAAATAAATAAAAACTCACTTTATAGTAATGCAACTAAAAGTTTACGTTGTAATGAAATTGGATTTAACAAAATAATTTTAACAATTAGACTTGAATTTTAAAATCTGAAAAGTAGAAGAACTAAATCCTTAGAAATTAAAGTACATGTATTAAATTCTAAATTTACGAAAAGTATAAGGACTTATGACAAGTTTGACCTTTTTATTTTGGTATTGTTTTATTAGAGTGAGGTAAGAAATTGAGTTAGACGGTTAAAGTAAAAGTAAAAAACCTCTCGAGGGGCTAGTAACATAAAATTTATATTGAAAAAATTATAAAATTTTTTAGGAGAGGTACAAAATACAATAGAACTATTTGAATGAGGAAGAGTGGAAGATATTATCTATTCTCTTGAATGTTCTGTATTGATGTCGATTTGTATTTATCTGAATCTATCAATATGGACACTCAGTCTATAACCCAAAGTAAAAGCTTGAATGTAAGATAGTGAAAATGAAATAATTTTTTACTAAAGTCAAGGACAAGAGCCGTAATGTCGGATAGGTGTAGGGTGGTTAGATGTTGATGAAAATTGGAGACGTCTAGTCTTTCCGAATAACCAAAGGCAAACAGAACCTACCAACAAAAGCATGCAGGCAACAAACTCGTGGGCCAAGCTTATAGCTTAACTCCCCTCTTCAACATTAAAGTTGGTTTTGTTTGTGTATGACATGTGAATGAAAATCAGGATGTTTCCGAACATAAGCCTAGCCACCAAGCACAAGCACCATATTCTTGTCTTTATTAGTAGCACTTGGATGGAGGGGGGTTGGTGCATGCTGGCAATCTGGCCGAAGTCCTTGGAGCTTTTCCTATTCCTTACTTTTGTCATTACAAATAAGCGAAGTTTCCAGCTAGTGCAGTGTTGACTAATCGTCGTTGACAGCCTTAAGAAATCTCACTCAAAGTTGAATAACGTTAAACTGGATGATTTATTATCCTTCAACTTTAAGTTAATAAAAATGGTTAAAATGGTAACATATATGAACTTCTAACATATTTTTTAATTAATCAAAGCAAGTCAGGATTCGAGGATAGTAAAAAAAATCGTTTGGTAGAAAATTAAAAAACTGTCTAGATCAATTACTTAAAGCACAAGTAATAATTTAATATAAGATTTATTATTATAAATACCACAAATCTCGATTTTAAAAAATCTTTTAAACTTCCGCTATATTACAAACATTATTCCCTAAACTGATTTTTCCATCATCATTCTCCAGGAAAAGAAACAAGAAGTTGAAAAAGGAAGGTAGGGTACTTGAAATTCTACAGAAAGTTGTTGTACAACCCAATCAGAATCAGTTCAACCTAAGAAAGGGTTCTTCAACCATGCCTATGCCAAAACGAGGAAAGTGGATGCTAAAAAATGATTCATTCTTGAAAAAAAAATTAAAGAGGATGAGTTTTACGAGAATGGAATCAAAATTTTCATGGACTAAAACCAACTAGTCACTTCTCTTACATATGTGAAGCCATTTGTCAATAATGTGGTGTTGGACTTTTATGCAAAACTCCGAAAATCCATCTAGGATCCAAATCACCAGCACCATATGTAGGTTTATGTGAGATATCACTATTTCTATTTCAATCTACGTACCATCTAGGATTTTCCCATCACCAAGGTTTAGATTATTTCTATTCTAACACCCCTAAAATTATTATATCATAAAATTACTAATAAATTAAGATTGTGTATGATTAATTTTTCTATAAAATAAAATAAGAAAAATAAAATTGATAAAAGAGAGGGTCGAGTGATGTCAGAGAAAGTTGAAATAAGAAGAATGTTTTGATATATTAATTTAAGTTAGGGATTAAATCGTAAAGATATGAAAAGTTTTAGGATTCAAGTATGATTATCTAAAATTTGAAGGGTTGAAGTGTAAACAAGAAAATTTTGAAGGACTAAAATTGAAAATAACCCACTTTCTTATGACATGAAATTGGTGTGCAGAGACCAAATTGAATAAGTGAAAAATACAATGGACTAAATCATAATTTTATCAAAAGTGAGTAGTGGCTCAAGGATGGAATTTTGAAGAAAAATGAAGGGTAAAATGATCATTACCTAAATTAGATAGTGTAACAATTAAGGAAGAAAAGTGTTAAATTATGATTTGTTGAATATTTTATTATTTTATAAGATATTTTAATATTTTAATTAACTAAATTAATGAGATATTTTATAGAAAAATGCATAATTTTCTTTCATCTTCCATGCTTCTCACGTTACTATGCATGTATATGAAGAGGAGGTTTTCATTTTCTTACATTTTGATCCCTTACTATGAAATTTCACTATTTCTCTCAAATTCCTTGAAAGTTTTCGTAGCCACTTAAAAGAAGAAATGAAGTAGAGACACTAGAGAGTTAGAATATCATTTTAGAAGCAAGAAATGAGAAATTATAAGGGATGAAAGTGATGGAAGTGAGAAAGAAATAAAAAGGGAAGCAAGGAAAAAGGAAGTTATTGCTAAAACAAAGGTAAGTTTTCATTTTAATTTCATTGATATTTCAAAGTAATAAGTTAAGGTACGTACTAAGTTAAGTGTTTAATATATGAATTTTATTTAAGTACTAGTGATGAAAAATATATTAGAAATTGTAATCTATAGATAGTGATATAATTTGTGTTATGAGAAGTTATGATTAAAACTATATGTTAGGGATATGTAGCTTTAATAACTAAATTGACTAATAATTCAAGGGTGATGATAAGTAAAATAAATGTTAAGTGTTGGTATGATTGATATAAATCATAACAAGTAAATATATTCATTAAAACAGTTTTGGATAGCAACAATAAATTAACTTTGAAAATTCACCAAAAATTATAGAAATCGATTTAGAGATTGAATTAAATATGGAATTAAAGCTTATTGAGTCTAGTTTTGTATAGAAGAAATGGTATAAGTAATGGAATTGTATATTATGAGATATATGAATTTTTGTGAGACAATGTCAGAATGATTCGAGTTCCCCTGTTCTGACTTTGAAAAAGTATTACAAATTGTAAAAAAAAAATGTTTAGGAGATGAAATTTATATGCTTAAAAGATTGATGAGTCTATTTTTAAGGGAAACAAATAGAAACATTATACGAATCCGCATTGGAAGGTAATTAATTTTTAGTGAAAAATGGTCAAAGTTGCCTAGCAACAGAAAAGGGAAAAAGTTTTAAAAATATTGTATTAATTGGATTAAGTGGAAATTATGAGATTTTTATGATAAAGAGTTCATTGACTCTAGTTTTAAAATCAACAAGTGAATCCAAATTTTGAATTTTGTAGGCTAAGATATAAAGAATTTAGTGACTGCTACTCAAGTAGACAGCCTTGCTAAGAGTATATATTGTAATTAGTAAAATCATAATTAATGTTGCATATAAACATGCTATACTAAAATTCATAAATTCTAGTATAAATACGTACACTTATAGGATGTGGAATGGAAAGGAGGGGGGAAATAGTATAAGAGTTGCAATATTAGAAAGTTGTTATACATGACGGAATTGCTTATATATATATATATATATATATATATATACACGAAGTTTAAATGAATTGTTGAGACATTAAGTGAATAATTGTTCTATGAACTATTAATGAAGTTTAGTTGAAACATTGAAGTATTGTATAGAATTAACTTAATTGGTACATTTTGGTAATAATTATGGTATGTACAAAAGGCAAATCAAGTTTGTGAGTGTGAGACTCTAAATGGACCCACTTGTAAAACTTTAATCATTTTGGTATTTTATAAATTTAGTTATGTTTAATTGAGTATCATATCACAACATATTATATTAAGATTGAAATTGGGTAAATGTGAATGACATAATAATTGAATTGGTTGTATTGAGATGTACAAGCATGAATTGAGGCAATAAGAGATTGAAAAATGGAAACAAGATGAAAACAAAGATGACGTTGAGACGAGTTTCAAGTCAGTAAGTGATGTCACGATGTGGAACCCCTGACGTTGCGGTGTCAATTCGAAAGTTTGAAAACTTTACAATTTAGTTCCTGTTCAACTGAAGATTGTTACTGAAGCTGTTAAAAGCTCATCTTGAGTTTAGATATGTGTTTAAAATTTATTGTCAATGTTAATTGATCTTGTTATCTTGAATAAAGTCATTTATTTAATTGAATTTCTTTGAAGTTGCTCCGGCAACGAATGTAACATTCCAATGCCTAGACCCAGTGATCGGGTCGAGTATGAAGATGTTACATCTACTGAAAATGACCATATTGCTGCTCAATTGACAAGCATGTTTGAACCACATGGCCTGAGGGTTAAATCTTTAGAGAATTTAAGCTTGAACCTACCTATACTACTCTTTAAACTACTCTTTAAGCTATAGCAACCAAAAATTCGCTACCTAACAATTAGAGGAATGTGATAACAAAGAAGATTATTTCTTTACTACACAAGGTTGTATCATTAATTCCCTTTGACATAGGCCAGTTGATTTTTAATGAAATAACCAAGCATGCAGAGACCAAGAACACAAGGCTAACTTCGCCTTTTCCATCTCTCATCTTCTAAATCCTCTTGAAAAAGTGTCAAAAATTGTTGAAAAGGATGAGGTCTAAGAGTTGATGTAATTTGAGTTGAAATATTCCTCGAAGTGGAAGAAGGGGAAGCATGACATAATTGATACTAAAGTGGATGTTCCTAGTAATGATACTAAAGATGGCGATGAGCTTGCACTAGTTCTTGCCTCGGTTGCAACTAGCTCAACATCTACCAAAATTACAAGTGTTGCACAGGCTAGATTGATAGAACTTGAGTGAAGAAATACAATGCCATGATAAGAATATTCAGTATCCTAATCTGTCGCAATTCGTTGTAGCAAATAAAAGCAGTTCCATACTTAAAAGAACTTGAATATAAGCAATATTATTATATTTTATTTAGTTTTTCTATTTTAGTTTCAAGTTAATAAAAAATGTGATTTGAGTCGATTTTATGACCTTAGGGGCCAAAGTAGGCCTAATGGAAGAGTAACACATTTGGCGAGTGTGTAAGACACCATTCGGAGGCAAGAGAACTCGAGTCTAGTCACCATGTTGTAACACGGAAGTTCAACATTGCAACATAGTGAACAGAATGCCAAAATAGCCATACTGCCTTTGGTGTCGCGACACACCCTTGATGTTGAGCCTGAGCCAAGCAAATTGCTTCAATGTCGCGACATAGGCAGTGGATGTCGCAACATCGGCCATGTACGTGAAGCATTAATGAGCTAAGGCCATTTTGGTTTGTACAATGTATTTTAACATAAAAACGTCAGTCGAGCTAGGGCTAAGGACGGCGACCGATCCTAATTTTATAATTAGGCTCATTAAACACTTGAGAAATCATCTTTTCTATAACTTAGAATTTTCCTTTCAGTTTAGTTTTCAGATTCTTTTGTACTTAGGATTTATTTTTAGTTTATTTTCATTCATGCTCTTCAGAGAATTTGATTTGTGCATTCAACGCAATCTCTTTATGGATTTCTGCACTTCATTCAAATACAATTCAGAATTCTTCTTAAACTTTTAATCTTGATCCGTTCTTTATGTTTATTTGCTTTAGCAAGTTTATATTGTTTCTGGGATCCATGAGGAACAAATCCTCTTATGGGGAATTAGTGAGTGGAAGTGTGATTAATTAATTTCTATGTAGGATTTCTTAGCGGATCAACTGTTTGGGATAGGAAGAAATTAAACCCTAGGTCTGAAAACCCTAGGAAGTCATCTAGGTGGGAATTAACCCAAAATTGGTATTGTCTATCCGTGAACCCTTTACCCCCAATTTGGACTTTAAGGTCGAGAGATAAGTAGTCCTTACCGATTCATTAATTTAGTGGAAGATCGAGAGATCTTACTAGGTTAGCGACTGGTTGATTGAGAAGACCGAAATAGGAATTAGTTATGACCACTAGAGTGACTTAATCACCCATGTTTAGATTTGATTGAGTTAGCATATCAATTCTCCAGTTTTATTATTTTCTGCATGTTTATTTAGTTTTCTTATAACACCAATTCCTTTTCTTTTATGGATCGTTGTACTATAATTTATTTAACTTACTAATTAGATCTATTTATGTTTAGGTTAATATTAATTTAGTACTCACCTCCATTGGGTATGATCCTTAGAGTACTTACCGACTTTATTGTAAAATTATATTACAACCTAACCCATATACTCGCGAACACCGCCTCAATTTCATATTTTTAATAGCAGTATTTATACTCTCGACATTGATACGTTGGGAGGCGGTCATATCATGAGCTCCAACTTAAACTTCTCTAATGATATAGGACTCATGCTCAGCGTTACAAGGTGGATCTATTTGCTCAAGGAATTTGAACCCTTTGTATTTTTAGAGAAAAAAAAAGAAGGAAAAATGAGTTTAGGATGAGATAATATTGTTTTTTCTAGAAAATGGTGCTATTGATATCTATTGTTTGTTCTACTTGAAGTTTTTTTTTAAAGTGTTGTATGATACTTTGGTGATATTTAATATTGTTATCATTTAGGGCTTGTAATTATTAATATATATTTTTTTATTGCATACCCCTATTTTAGTTGTGATATTTTCAGTACTATGAGTTTTGATTGTTAGTGTTTTTCTCATCTCACGTTTATAGTTGATTTCATGGTTACAATTTATATGTTCATTAAGGAATTGTTTTTTAGTGCATTATTTGTGTTAGTAAACTTAGGCGGGATTAAAAAGCATTTTTCAACCCAAGCCATAATTTCATACCAAAAAAAATTTGATAAATAAACAACTTTTCAAACCAAACATTGATTTCAAATTAGGATTTTAACCGAAGCAAAAAAAAAAAAAAACCAAAATCTTTAGCTTTTGGATTTTGGATTTTGGAGAAATACTTTTCATTGAAATTACTTTTTTATCCCTATTAAATTTTCTAATTTATGGTACAAAAATAAATATTTTATCTTCTCAAAAAAAATTGATAATAATGGTAAACATTATCAAACTTTTCAAAAAAAAAATTCATAGTACTTTTCAAAATCACTTTTCAACCTTAATGGTAAATTGACCCTTAGTGGGGGGAACGGTCTAGCTTAAAATATAAGAGTGAGGTTGCAACTTGGTCATTGTGTTGTACTTAAATCATGACTTGTTCTTGTTGATTTACAATGGATTACTCTTTGGCCAAACCTCGCAGATGTAAGAAGTTTTTGAACTATGCAAACAATTTTGTGTTGTTTATCTCTATTTTATAATTAATTGTAATTTCATCTAATTGCAATGGAACAAATATCTAACAATCAAAATCAACGAATTCTTCTAACATGTAAGCTTAGAACCGCTGTTAGAACCATAAAACTTGATGTAAGCTTAGAATTGTAAACCAAGATTTGTCATGTCAGATCATAAAAAACAAAACTAGATGCGGATGCGTACTTGAATTCATTGATATCTACAGATCTCGAAATTTGTGGTTTTGATATTCCAATTTAACATACAAGTATTTTATAGAATATCTAGGCAAGTGAGACCAAAAGGTAATCTTGTTGCGCACCTGTTCATTAGTTTTGGATTAACCCGGTGAGATTGAGAGATAAATTGGAGCTAAGCCATCTAAGTTGGTAAAATTAAGATCAAATGATAAAATAGAGCCACTTAGTAATTTAAGCAATTTAAGTCATTTTCCGAGAATTGGTGAATCACATTGAAATTAACCAACCACCATTAGTCATTTATTTGGTTAAATCCTTCGTTTTATCTTCTTTGCAATTTAGTCCTTGCATTAGCATATTTTATTTTCTTGCAAAATTTCCTTGTTATGATTTGATGTCTTATAAAACCATATTGGTAGCCGCTTGGACTATATCGTGTATGCTAGTTATCACTCAATCGTCATCTCATTTGGGTTCGGTCCTTGAAATACTTTGATGTTCCATTGTAACACTATAAATATTACAACTAACTTGTACGCTTGCAGTAAAACCGAGCTTTAAAAATTGTTTTATAAATTTGTTGTTTTATGCGCACATGAGCGATGTCGATCAACGAATTACAGAAGCAAGAATAATACAACAACTGCATATACACTCCCTTAAACTAATACATCAATATCTCACACGCCTAGACACTTGGGCAAATACGCTCATACTAATTGGCGGATACTTAACCATGGCGGATAGCATTTCCAAGCGAACTCTAATATTGGGCGCATACTTTCTTCCTTACATCCATACGGAACTTTTACATTAACAGAATTGAAGTTTCCCCACTAAACACAATCTTTACTAACACTTACATTTGCATATTATACACCTTATCAAGCTAATTCATACACGCCTTTGGCACTCACTTTTACTAGGGCGGATTCTATACGCCAATTACCAACACTTAACAATTACCTTAAATTTCCACATAAAAAACAGTGATCAGAATGTATCACTTAACATTCAACTTTTCTTTTCTATCAACAACTATACATAACATATAACACATACAGAGTCATATTAACTTACTCTTTTCAATACATAACATATAACACATACAGAGTTATTTTAACATACTCTTTTCAAATCCTTCCTTGGATTAAATCTCGGATCCCCCATTTTACATATCAGAACATATATCACATTTCTCATCATTTCGAACACACACATGTTCCCATTAGTTCAAGGCTCTTTGCCATGGTTAACAACTAACATGTCCTACCGTAGGCAGCACCCATATCGCTAGTTCTGGTAGCAACTAACATACCCTACCAAACCTAGCACTCGCGCCAACTGGTTAGTAACTAATATACCCTACCAGTGGCCACTAAACAAGTTAACAACTAACATGTCCTACCAATGGTCTAAAACATCTACCTTTCCGATTTGCAACTAACATGCCTTACTAGTGGCTCATCATAAATGGTACCGAGTCTACACCCCAAGGAAGTCGCATCTTTTTCCTGTCACAACATGCATACTCAGATGATTAAAAGCATCAAATTCCCAAAGTTCTATGGCAATGGTCTCACCTGAACACTAAGCTATAACAACCAAAACGTAGTGATGTATCCAAGATAGAAAGAAACACAGAGAAGAGTAGTACAAACTAGATACTCACAGATAATCCCAACAAGGTTTGCTACACTATCTTCACTACTACATACACAACCCTTTCTTACTATTCAATCATTTGTTGATTCCTCTCCAATGCAGAACTCTTCCTAAGCAGAATATCAGAGTATCACAAGGCAAGAGAAAAGGGAAAAAGAATCCCCAAAACAAAAGTCCCACTAATATTTATAGCTCACAACTCTCTCACAGAACTAACACGTAGTTAACATGCAAAGCTAACACATACTCTAGTGTGGCCAAGATAATCATTCTTAGTATATCACACAATAAAAATAATCATAAAACTCTAGTTAATTTCTAACTGAATCTTAGCAAGGACTCAACTAAAATGGATCAATAAACACACATGCTCAAACAGAAACTATCAAGTCCATTATCTTACATTCACTACTAGCGTATACAAACAGAAAGATTGATCGCTGAAATCAGAGCTTTAAAATTTAGAATGAATGTGATCGAACCTGGAAACTAACACTGACAACGATTAAAGGCAAGTGTACCTATCGAACAGTAGTATAGCTTAGGCAAGACCAGATTGTCGAACCCAAAGGAACTAAAAGTACTAATACTAACTTTCTTTTTATTAATTAGCCTTAAAAGCAAAGTGAAGTTGCTTTAATCTAAATTAACGACTACTAAGCTTAAAGACACAAGACAAAAAGGACGAATTGGAAAATAACTTGAAGAAAAACTCAGTTGATTACGACGATACCCTCAGGAAGAATCCACCTAGACTTCTCTTGTTATCTAACCCTGAACCATATGATTTCTTTACTTAGCTTGATCCTAAGACTCCCTAACGTATATTAAACCCTCTCTCGAGGCGAATAACATCTAATCCTAGGTTAATTAGTGGAACTCTCGTTCGCTTATAATAACCCCCTAGAATAGCAGTAAATCGATCAATGGACTCCCATATTAGGCTTCACCCTAATCCGGTAAAATCTCGTAACCCTATCTCTAGGCGTTCGATCAACTCCGCTTAATTATGTTAGATCTACTCTTAGGCAGGGTCTATTCCTCCTCCACCTAAGCACATCAGATTTAAATTAAGCAACATAATTAAGAACAAACTAAGTAATTATTATATAATTCAGAAATCAAATAACAAAATTCATCTAGGTTTCATCCCCTTCAGGTATCTGAGGGATTTAGTTCATGACAAATAAAGAAAACATCTCAAGAGAAAAGATAAAACAAAACATAAGAAATCCCTAAAACTCCCCGAAGGAATTGAAGGAGAAATCCGCCGTCTTGAGTATAACTCCGGCTTCTTGGGATGGACCAACTGGCTATCTTCGAGTGATTCCCTTAACTCTGACATTTCCGGTTTGGCTCTTTGGCCTAGCTTTGACGCCTTCGGCTTCTGTCGAACTCCCCCTTCAAGTTGCCCCCTTGGGTGTTTATATAGACTGTGAGATGCCTTACTTGGCCCCTAAGTTTCCTAATTTAAGTAGAATTCCTACTAGGGTGTTTGAATAGGCTTTGGAATGTGTTTCTTTGCCTCCAAGTATCCTTTCTCGAATGAAATTGCTCTTTCCAGCAACAGGGACACGGCCATGGCACACGCCCATGTGAATCGTGGCCAGGCCGTGTTCGGACTTTTAATGAGGCACGGCCATGTGGTCTTTGGGCCAGGCCGTGTTGAATTCGTGATATGGCCCATTTACTCCGCTTTGGGCCTGTTTTCCATTCTTTTCGTCCTTGGGTGCTCTCCTGGGTATAAAACATGAAAACAAAGGATTAAGAGCACCAAATCATATAATTCGAGGCTTAAACCATCCAAAAGCATGATAAATGTGGGCTTAAAATATGTTACTTTTACGGTTTATCAAAGATCTATCTCACAAAACTTAACAAAAGAAAACACTGATTGGCAGGCTCCTCCCAATAACCACACCAGGACATAAAGGCCACAAACCTATACTTCGCCAAGGGCGAACCCTTCAACCAAAATCATCACAGACTTAACAAATTAATCAAATAGTCCACCAATCATGGCACCACAAACAATACAAATACAACATTGGCGGTTAGAACACAACTCGACATTTCCTTAACTTGATCCTAGCTAACTATCCGCTCACACAAACCTTCAATTAGGACTACGTCTGGTGGAGTGTTACATAATCCTTAACATCATAAAGATTTATTATTTACTATAATTTCGCCTTAACATCACTTCATAATTAATTCATTACTTCATTTAAACTCTTTATCATAAATCTCAAATATATGTTTGTTTCGTTGTAAATAACTTTTATAAAATATTTTCAAGAAATCTGTCAAACACTAGAAAATATTTTACACAGAATCATCCAAACACCAAAAAATATTAGCTTTTCCAAAAAAGTAAATTATTTTCTGGAAATCATTTTCCGAAAGTCATTTTTAGTGAAATAAACGAAACCCAAATTAACCTCAGAACAAACAAAATTAATAAGTGCATCTGTTGCACCACAAAAGAAACAACCACACTTAGTTAATTCCTTTTGTTGTTTCTTTTGTAGTGTCGTATCTACAACTTTCTTATTTTTCTTTATATATCTCATTGAATTTAGATTTTTTAAGAATGTACCAATTTCAGCCTTTTTGTTCTTGCCAGATCCCTTTTTAATGTCGATCATAAATTCCTTACCCTTGGTAATCTTATCGGACATAGAGCCCCTAAATGTTTCAATGCATGCAGTGATATTTATAGGTATAATAGTAACTAAATCAATTCAAAATAAGCTCACATAAGATTTCAAATTTAAACTAAAATAATTTGAATAAAGGTAAATCTCATGTCAAGATATCGGCCGCTTCATTAATATTTCATCTTTAGAATAAAATATTAATTTGTAAGTGATATCTTGGCATAGTAATCAAATGTTGGTAATAAGAGAATGTGGAACAATAAGTCAAATGTTTATTACCACAGCTGCATATGTAATTTTATTAAATATTAATCTTCCTTTGGGCTAATTAATATTAACATGACTTAAATTACATGCATATATATATAAACATACCAATATTCAAATTTAAAATTCTCGTAACCGTAAAAAATCAAAATTAAAATTTCTAATAGAATTCCCGAAATAACCTAAAATAAGATTGTCTAAATGACTCAATCAAAAAACTCAAAACCCTATTCTTGACTCAACTTGATATATATTAAATATTAAAAATCAAATATGACATTGGAAGCTTAAATTGAAAGATCAAAACTTATAGCCATTATCGAATAAAACAATAACAGAAAGATCGTTAATATACCTATTGAATTCATTCGTGAAGCTTCAATTCTAGTATTAATTGCACATATAAATTGAAGCATAAACCATAGTAGCGTGTATATCAACTTACAAAACCAAATCAATTGAATCCAACAAGAATTTCAACCATCTTTGATTTTCAACATCATACAAATATTTCAAACCCTAAATTTTAAAGCTTCGACATATAACCATAAAACTTGTGCAATTTTTTATTTCAAACCCTAAAACTTTTAATGTAAATCCAAAGGATCTAATATGTGTATAATTGAAACATAAAATCCGAGGAATGAATTAATTCAAAATTAATAAAAGCAACTCATTCTCAATGAGTCGACATGATAAGGCTCAGATGCCCCTTGTTAGAACCGTAAATCCTTGATGTAAACTTAAAACTGTAAATCAAGATTTGTCATGTCAGATCATTAAAAACAAATAAAAAATAAAACTAAATGTAGAAGCGTACTTGAATCCATTGATATCTTTGAGATCTTAAAATCTTGTGGTTTTGATATTCTAAATTAACACACAAATTATGTATGTAATTTAGGGATTATAATCTAATATATAACTTTTGCTCGTTAACCTTAATTTCTAATCCGCCCATCAATAATTAAAATTAGTTAGATAATTTACATATTTAACCCATACTTTATTTACTAATTAAAATCATATAAATTTTAGCCAAATTAAATTACTTTTTAATTTAAGATATATATCCATATTTTTCCATCATGTACCTACAGGAAATTTGAATTAACCATAAAAATGCGGTTGTTGGTAATATATAATAAGTTAAAAGCACTAAAATATATAATTTATTTCACCATGCTTCATATATATTCTTGTTGCAGAAAATGTTAAAGCAACAACAGCCAAATTAGCCGTAGTTGAAGTCTGCAAGAACTTAAGTACAATTATTTTAGAAAGTGTCACTCAAGAGTCAAGAAGTAGCTTAGCTATAAGACTCATCACTGTCATGGCATCGCTAAGCTGTCATGGCAGCAACTTACGAAAGCAAGCTCATGAATAATAATAACGAATTTCTTTTCTTTTTCTTTTTAAGTTTCCAATTCACAAAAGAAACCGAGAAAGCCCTACTTTGTCGCCAGTAGCTTTAACATCCTTCTGGATTTGCTCTCTATACTCTTTGAAACTAAATTTTTTGTACAAACTTGGCTTGCTGCAGCTTTCTATCACTGTTTCGTAGGTGGGACAGTAGAAGTATGCCGCTGAGTACCTTCCTGTCTCTTGGTTGGCAATCACTCGGTGAGTTATGCTCTTGTATACCCCATTGCTCAATGCCTGCAACACACCATCACATGGAATTTAAACCTTTTTAACTAAACCAAAATTTCATATTAAAAATAATATCTATTTTGAAAAAAGTATATATGTTACCTGATAAAAGTCACCAATGTTGACAACTAGGGCTTTAGGATTGGGTTTAACACTAACCCATCTTCCATTTCTCTTCAACTGCAATCCCCCAACTTGGTCTTGGGATACAATGGTTAGAAAATCAGTATCAGTGTGAGGGATAATACCAAACATCATGGAAGGGTATGGACAGGGAGGATATCTGTTCATTCGAAGAGAACTAGAGCTTGGTGAGCAGTTCTCTTGGAAATAATTTGCTTTGATTCCCAAATTTTGTGCTAAATATTCAGCCAATCTTTGAGCCAGGAAATTAGCTTTTTCTGCATACTCTTCAATGGTTGACCTGACAAAAATTAAAAAGAATAGTTCGATCATTAATCTTGCATATATAGATATTAATCATAGGTTTTGAAGCCTATTAACGGATCATGCTGTCTTATGAGGTTGAAGTTCAATCCATGCTGTCTGTCACTTGCAAATTCAAAAGCACATTGGGTAAGACAAGCTACAGCACTGATCAGGTGGCGAAGACAACAGCAGGGGGCCATGGTGGATGGCATCTGATTTGAAGTGCCATTGAAATAGCGCCACCAGTAGGGCCTACGACGTGTTTGGCAGGTAGGTGGTAGCATAAGGACATTATACCAAGCAACTACGTACAAGATATATGGGACTAAGATGAGGTTTGAGAGTCCAATGTGTAACATTGACCATATGGGGTTTGGAAATGATACAAATTTAGGTATCTTTCTGTCCCTTGAAATCTAAATCATGAATTCTATTTAAGAACTTAACTTAGTACACTGTGGAGATCTTATGATAAGCTAAGTGCAAAGAACTTAAACTATAAGGTAATAGGGCTATTTCTCCTAAATTGATATCAAGTAATTCTATAACAGGAACAGTTCTAGGGTTTTAATATATTTTTAAAATTGGAAACTGAAGGTACCCCAATTTGATATCATAAGTTTATGAAAGATAAACGAAGTAATAAACCAGCAGTATACCATTAAATCACAGCTAATAATCATATATGAAGTATTGATGTATCAAAACAGGTGTACAAGACAATAATTAAGAATAGTATTAGCCCAAATTCAACCCTCATTTAAACTGATCAATCCCAAGCTTGTTCTTGCATAAATTAGTGTACAAAATAATACCTTTGAGAACTAAAATGGAGAAACTCAAAGTTGAATGACTAGCTGTAGATATGTGTAAATGTTGAAGCTTAATTTCAATTAATTTTTTGAACAATATTACTTTTTGTTTTTGTTTTTTTCTTTTTGGTTGAATAGCCTATAAAAGTTGTTCCTTGTTATATTTCATGTAAAGACAGTGAAGTCCGACTATTGTGGGAAAAATAGTATAATATAGATATAAAAAAAGAGTACCTGAGCTTATTGTATTCATCCATTTTTGAAATATCTTTGAGAGATATATGCAAAGCTTCTGACCATGAAAGGTTCCTCAAGCTAGTGGCAAGAGGGTTCCCCCAACGATAGCTTTGAACTGATAAATTCAAAAAGTTGTTTTCAGATTTCTTGTCAAAAGGCTGCTGAAATACCTTTATTTGTTCTTGCTTCAACCTGTTTAGAAGCTCATCTGGAACCCCATGGTTCACAATCTGAAAGAAACCCCATTCAATAGCAGCTTGACCCATCTTTTCTATGCATTCTTGTCTCTCAAGTGGTCCAAGATTCAAGTGACTAAGATCAATCAGAGGTAGTTCAAGTTCTTCAAAGCCTTCAACCGTGGAAGGTTTCTCCTTTTCATTTGCAGAGCTCTGCAAGATGGCCTTGTATTTCTCAAAAAATGGTGGTTCAATTGCCATTGCCTCACTATCTTCTCGATCCTGCTCAGACAAATGAAAATGGAGTAAGTAGTTAAAACTCAATCAAAAGAACTACTACTGTTTATATGAATTGTAAAATCAAATGTTCATAAAAAACTTTTGAAATTGCAGAAAATGGTCCAATGATCACATGGATATGCACAATACCTACAATGAATTACTTATAGTTCAATGATCTTAGAAACAATTGAAGAAACTGAATCTTTCCAAGTGTTATTCTTGCTATAAATTTGTCAGTAGTCCTTGTGAAACCATATAAATATTATATATAGTACATATCAATATGTCCTACATCTTACTGCTTCATATATGTTTTGATATGTCTGCAGTTACTGAGTTGTTTTCATTTTCATGACAAACAGTGAAAGACCCCTTTTGTCAACTAATTTCCAAATGACAATTAGGGAACATATTCATTTCCCAAGCTACAATAGTTATCCTTGTATGGTTATATGGATTTACTCATAATATTGGAGCTGATCTTGCTGTTGCAAAGCCATCCAGAGCAGTCATTTTAACCTTTTACTGTCATACATGTACATACACATATGATTTAAAGAGATTCCATGTTCTGCAGATATCTTAGTAGTGATTCATGTTGAGTTATGAATTATCCTTTAATTCCTCCAGTACAATTCCCTGAATGAGGTTAGAATTTTTTTTTTTCCTAGCTTGGTCATGAGAGACCTTAACAAAATGTGTTGTGTTAGCTATAGGTATAGAAAGGTGCATATATAGTTAAATAAAGTGAAGTTATGTATCAAATTCTCCTCGTTAAAATACCTGATGGATATCAGCTTTGAATTTGTGTGTATTCACCTTATCTCCCTTGGCAGATTTCTGACAATGCAAGCTCATAAGCAACTACAAGGAGAAGAAAAACCCCAGAAACCATTTCTGCAATTCACATCATTGGAGTTGAGGAAATTAATGATTAAAGGTAAAGTAGCAGATAATTGGATACATTCTAAGCATAAGAATATTTCAGTTCTTAAAGCAATATTCCTTTGATACAAGATGACCAATCTAGGTGACATATTGTGTAGTAAACTATCATATTGTAGATTCATTGGCTAATTATTAAACTTTGGTGTGGTCATATTGTGTTAAGCTGTTTTTGGGTCTTTTTCTCTTTGCCCCACTTTTTATGGAACGCTTTCTCAGTTGTTGGATTTATGTGTTTTTCAGCTGGTTCCTAAGATTTGTTTCATTGGCTGAGGAAAATAAGTTTAGGGCTTTTATGCTGAATTGTTTATATATCATGAAACTCGCTTAGAAGATAAGCACTATATAGCTAAATGTAGGAAGAACTTTAATAAATAAATAAATAATCTATCTTAATCACACACATATATATAGTCAACACTTACCTTTGAATTCAAAAAACATATATTGCATAGAATCCCTTACTTAACTAAACATACAGGGATTGAAATGCAAGGGAATGGAAGTACTAAAACGAGAGGGTAAAGCTGGTAGAAAAGAAGAGTTATAAGTGAAAATTTAATGCAGTAAATAACATAAATTTCTAGGGTTTTTATGGGAATTGTGAAGGGAAGACTGATAAGTAATAATAAACCCATTGTATATACAACCAGAGAAACAGGCTTATATATAATAGAAAATTATACTATTGGCTGAAAGAAACTAATGGCTAAAGCATAGAACACGCGTCTAAAGAAGTTATCAGAGAACAGGCTTATATATATATATATATATATATATATATATAAAAGAGGCTTTCATTGCCAATGGAAAGTCCTTTCGACATTATAGCTAGCTGTTAATGTTTGCTGCAAGCATTTCAATGAAAACTTCAGTCATCTTATCTACAATTATTTTCTTGTCTTTCCACCAATATTTTTTCATCAAGGTTTGGACCTCTCCTTTTACTGGCTGAAGCTTAAAACTTCTCATCATTTCAATATATAGGGGGGACATCACAATTAAAGACCATCCAAAAAGACTTTTTAAAGCTATTCTATATATTGAAAATGATGAATAAATTTATTGATTATTGTCGACCCTAATTTAAGTGGTGGTATATTTCTCCATAATGATTTTTATGGTATAAGACATAAGTTATAAGTTATGTGGTATATCCCAACACTTAAAAAATTTAATGAAATAATTATTTAAGTTTTTAAAAGAGTTGCACTTGCTAGGATTTTGTGCAATGTGCTTTCTACACCATGCAAACAAAGTGTGATCTAGTTTTTGACACGAGAGGCTCCTTTTAATTATTGTCTTAAACATAATTTTATGCTATTAATTGTGGTTTCAGGTCGATTAGTCGATAGTTAAGTCACTTTCACTAGTGTATCCAGTGGACTTTTTTTGCTCTAATAAATTATTTGGTAACCAGGCAATTAGAAAGTCATTCAACAGGATATATAACAATTAAGATGCCTCTTTTTCATTATTACTTTATACGTTTCTGGCAAGACAAACAGAAAGATTGTTTTGAAAGAGGAAAACGTGTGCATTTTATTTCAATACCAAATTGTAATCCAATATGATGTTTTGCTCAATTGTATACACTTACATCTATGCCCGATTTCTAGTAGGTTTCCTTTACTTTTTCCTTTTGCTTCAAATCCCAATCTTTTATTCTACAATGGCAAAAGACGTCTTCAAAACCTTTTCACCATTCTTATCTGCAAAAAAATTCAGAATTTATCTCTTTTACGATTTTAATGAGAATCAATCAATAACATTGCAACAAGTTTCTTTTATATCAAACATGGACTAATTGCAAGATTGAGACCTTAGAAATTTTAAAATCTCAAGTTTGAGTCTCACCTTATGTAAATACGTGAATTTTCTTTCAGTTTAATACTTGTAATAATTATTTTATTAAAAATATTAAAACTAAAAAAATATATAGAGACAATGAAAATTTCAAAAAAAAAAAGAAAAAGAAAAAGAAGAAGAAGAAGCATAAGTTAGATATGATATTTTTTGCCCTCATTAAAAAATATCATGCTCCTACAACCTTATCCGCATCCCCTTTCATGTGGAAGTGAATGTTGACATTATTAGATTAAAATTTTCATGTTGCTCTGGTTTTATTAAATCTATGTTGTGGCTGGGAGACAATTTTCCGAGAGAGAGAGAGAGAGAGAGAGAGAGAGAGAGAGAGAGAGAGAAGTTGATAACACTTTCAAATTAAATACATAAATTAGTATAAAAAAATTATTAGGTTGATCTCTAATGGTACTAGATTGACGATCATGAAGAATGGATGTTGGACCAAACACACATGAATAGATTGTGAAATAATTGATTAGAAAAGAAATTTCATTCTAGAGATACAATTTGAAGTGGATGGAGCTATAGTGGTATCCATATATGTCAGTGATTTGCTAGTGTAGCTTAAGATAAGATGTCCCATACAAAAATAACCAATGGAAAATTTTATATATTATATATATATTTATTTATTTATTTATTTATTTATTTATTTTTCCAGTCCTATAATAATATTATATTTATATGTTGTTTTTCTTTATATAATATCTAAAATTATTTATAGTTTTTTTCTAATTTTTAAATATGAGGATAATGTGTTTCAGCGCACTCGAACTCACAATTATTTATAGCTCATTTCCAATTCTTAAATAGAAGGATAATATGATTTAGCGCACTCGAACTCACGTTTTCCTACACTAACAATAATACTAATACCAATCGAATTAAGACACAATAGGTGATTATAATTTTTTTTTGTTAAAAAGTAGATTACATACCTGATAAGGAAAAATATGATATAAAATAATTTGATTGGCCCTTAAAAGCTATCTCCAACTCAATGTTAGGCCTTTTTCATGTCAAGTGGTTAACTTTATTTTGATGATGTGTTTAAATATTGTTGGTTTGTCAGTTTAAAATAGTCAATTATTCAAAGAAAAGAATATGAATCTTGTTTTCTTGGACTAATTGGGTAATTGGTCTATGGTTCAAGGGATGTGATGGGATTAATGATGTCTTAGTTCAATTGGGATTTCTCACCTAGGTTGCCTACTAAGCAATGCCTTTAACCATGCTTTTGGGGTCAATTGGATAATTGGTCTATGGTTCAAGGGATGTGTTTGGGGGTTAATTTTAGGTTAGTGAACAATGATGATGTGTTAATTAGGTTATTATTATGCAATTGGTAATTAGACCATATTAAAAAATTATGTCATGTCATATCATGTAATGGCAAACGAAATGGTTTCACTTGAATTTTCAATGATGCATCTCTTGCTTGAGAACGACTAAGGGTATTAAAGTTATTTGATGGGTTAGTTAGGGGATTTTCAAACTAAGAAAGAGGAGAAGGAAGGAGAAAGGGGAAAAAATGCAAAAGAAAAAATTAAAAATATTTGTATATTTTACGACTCACGCATCACTAGTAAATAATTCTTATAAATCAAATGCTTGACATGGAAATTGAATGAAAATTTTTAACCAATAGACCAAATGTCGGATCCAAAATTCTTAGTTAGTTTGTATCTAATTATTTATATAAGTGATTATATATTATTATTTATGTTGTGTCATGTTTCTATTCTTTTTGTCTTATGTTTCTTTTCAATCATAATTTTTCATTATTTATTATAATTAATGATTTGGTTTTAACTTAAATAACATTCTAGTATAATTAATTAGTAATTAATGTAGGAGGATGTAGGGTTTGAGTACGTTGAAGCGTATTATCCTCCTATTTATGAATTGGGGAGGGATTATAGATAATTTTAAGTATTATGCTAAGGAAAATGATAGGTATGTGTGAACGAAATATATATAACCTTGAATGAGGCAACAGTATTATGGGCAAAAACTGAGATTATGAGATTTTAAAATAAAAAATTCTATTGCATATACCAACAAAGTCATATTTTACTTCTCCATGCTCACGTAAAAGAATGAATTAGATTTAAAGTTAAAAGCCCTAGATTATTACAGTCAGAATTTCATTGCTCTTTTTTTTTTTAAATAAAATCACAAAAATTTCGAAATTTTTAACTTTATCAATAAATCAAATTTTCATTTTACTTTTTTTTTTTCATAATTTGCGTTCTTGTTAACCCAAAGAAAGATACAATTAAAGAACTTAATACAGAGTAGGGCAGACATAGGAGAATGGTTAAGCAAATAAACCTGATGCACATCTAACTTCCAAAGAAAAAGGGATAAGAAATTGGGCATTGGCATTGTCTGCCATAATATCCATGTAAACAGTCAGTATTGCAGATTTCAAGAGCATGCCCAATAGGAACAAATCGACACTTAGAAGAAAAATACAATTACAAAACCTGTCGTGTCGAAAAGAAAACCCAGGGTTGTAATATATATATTGGTATATAGATTTTTTTTTTTTTCAATGGGGTTTGGTTTGTAGGGTTGAAAGTTGGGGCAAAAGGTTCACGTGGTACCCTGCCTTCTTTTGCATGTACTTCACGTGGTAACCGAAGGGCATTGCTTACAAGAAAACATATATGCATGAGATAAATGGAGCCCAGCCAAGCGTGGCCTCTGCACTTCGCAACTGCCGAGCTTTATTTTGTGTCAGTCGGGCGTCAAGCCACGGTCGGGTAATTGGATTGGGTGCTGGATGCATGGTCTACTAGAAAAACATCTACCTATTCTTGACATGACTTCTTTAGCTTTTGATATTTAATTTTAATATAAAATAAAATCCTTTCAATCTCAATTTGCTCACGTGTCCATCCCTCATTAAAACTAAATGTCTCCACTCCAAACTCTCCCACTTCCTTTTTAGGATTTATTAGCTATTTAGCTCTCGAGTTATACCTTTCTTTATATATATATATTTTTTCATTTTGATATTTAAACTTTGCACAGTTACCTATTTTGGTACTTAACAGTTAACGATGCTAAAAAAAGTCAATTATAATGTGCTACATCGTCAATGACATGGTAAGTTGATTAGTGACAAGGCATGTTAACCAGTGACATGGTATGTTGACTAAGTTGATCAGGCGTTGACCAACTATTAACTGGCGTTGGTCAACTATTGATTGGTCAAAAATCATTATAAATTATTTATGTTATAAAATAAATGACAAAAAAGTAAAAAGAACTAGCAATAGGAGAACAGATACAGAAATATGAATTTTATTCATCAATAAGGATAGTTACAATGCTTCTCCAAAACCTATATTTATAAATGATATAAAATTCTACTTTTAATGAACATTAGAGTTCTAATGTATATCAAACTTCTTATCCTAATGAACATCCACTCCTATAATAATAGAATATTTATAACACTTTCCCTTGGATGTCCATGGATAGATAATATATCTAGTTAAAACTTTACAAAGATAAAAAGCTTATGCGAGAAAAATCTTAATAAAGGAAAAAGAGTACACATATCTATAATACGCATAACATACTACCTCATTAAAGATCTTACCATAAAAACTGAATGGAACAAAACTTCGATTAAGGGAAAAAGAGTATAATGTGTATTTATTCCCCCTCATGACATCACATAATATCTCATATTTTACGTATTGAATCTTGAATACTAGCTTTTCAAATGATCACTTGAACTTATTTGATAAATGTTTAGATCACCATTCTTCTGGAAGTCATGAGTGAGGAAGAATTTTAGGGAAATATATTTTGATCTCTTTAGGAATTCCAACAATAATCATAACAAACTTTAATCATGATCCTTCTATCATATGTTCAATCATCTAACAAATATTTACACAATCGTATTGAACAATTTCCCATAACTTTTATATGCTTCTAGCATTCTTGTAACGGCCTGAAAGTCAATAGTGTTGGAAAATACGGTTTCGAGACTTCGTCTCCGTAAACCGGATTCGTGAATATTTTAGTAAATATTTACAAAATTTATATTATAGGTTAATTGAGTTTTGATTAAATAATTCTATCGAATTAGTGATTAAGGTGTAGGGACTAAATTATAAGAGTGACAAAAATTAAATTACTAAAGATTTTAAATGGAAGTCTTGATTTAAAGACCAATGTGGTAATAATACCACATAGAAAGTTTAATGGATGACAAGGGAGTATGAAATATATGTGTATTTGTAATATAATAATAAAATAAATGAAATAAAACATATGGAATAAAATGCCTTAGTGGAGTGAAAAGAGAAAACAAAAATTCTCTAATCCTCCTTGCATGCTGAAACTATAGAGAAGAAGAGGGATTTCGGCCATTGAATTTTAGACTTTGAATCTCAATTTGGTTAGTGCAATTTTGTAATCTTTATGTTTTTGGAATCTCGAGAGTTTAATCTCGCTGACCCGTGTATTATTTTTTGGAACTATTAAAGATTTAGAAAGTTGTCGTTGATGAATATTTGAAGTTTTAGGTACTAATTTGATATATTTTAAGCTTGGAGTTGAAAATTGACTAAATTGTAAAGTAAATTTATAGCTTTGTTTAATAGGGACTAAAATGAACAGATTTCAAAATTTATGGTAGGAATGAGAAATAGGAATTCCAGATGTGACTATAGTGAAAATGGATTCTAAATATGAGTTCTAGAGTGAAAGTTATATTAGTCTCAGTTTTAGACACTAAATTGAATAAAATGAAAATTTTGCATAAAATTTCAATTGAATGTGAAATTTGCTTGTGTATTGATGAATTATTATGTTTCTTTTAATCTGTAGCTAACGTCGACCCAGACCTTTCGAAAAAGAAAAGAAAAGATAAAATCGTTGACGAATAGCTCGGAATTTACGATTTGCATTTCTATAATCTGAACTACATTGATTTGCTACATTATAAATTATTTAGCATGGTAAGATCATAAGGTGAGTTTATTTTGGTAAAAATGAATTGAATTGTTTTGATTGAATTGGTTGATGGTGGCATGGACTAAATTGAATATTTACGAAATTTACTGTATATTGAAACAAATGAAAATTTTAATCTATATAGTGATGAATTATATGGTTTATGTATGGACCAATGATTTGATGATGAGATTATAATATGAATTAAGATATTGATATATATAAATGAAATTGAAAAATAGTTACCCTATTAATTGTTCAGGCTGTGTCAGGTATAATTGGCATGCCATAAGATAGGAATAATTCAGGGCTACTTCGACTACGAGTCAATGAGGCACTGGATGTCAAATCACTTCGGCTACATTGATGAGCACAAGGCGTAACTTATTACTTCAGATTGGTCCGATGAGGCACTAGGTGCCAAATTAGTGTGATGGTTGGATTCGTGTATCTGTCCGAATCCGAGTCAAGTTAATAGGGAGTTAAAAATTGTATAATGGAATGATAAATTGTGAAAAGAATTAGTGTGACCATGTTATTGGTTAAATAAGTTCGTTAGTGACTGATAAATATGGTTTTTCATTGTTAAGATATCAACAATGGGATAAAACGTTTTGATGATATAGTAATATTAGAAAATTATGAAATGCCTTGTACACCTTATGATCTTCACATCATTGACTTGAATGCATTATTTTATGCATTAAAATTTGGATTATATAAACATTACTGAGTTCATACTCAGTGTGCAGTTTTATTTTCCCGTGCGCAAATCAAGTTTTGATTTTATGTTCACTTGTCAACATCAACATCCAGCTACAATCCCAAACTAAAAAATTTGATGATGTGTTTTTGCTTGTAAATGGAATGTACCTAGGAGAGTCTTGTGATTATACAATATTATAGTTATAGATGATGGTTTGGTATTTTGGCATGGTATATGTATATGTATATGTATATGTATATGTATATGTATATGTATATGTAATAGTTGGTTGATAATGAAATGAGTTTAATGAATGTCAAATTGTCATGCTAATGTTGGTAATGAAATGGGTGAATGATATATGTGAATTTGAAATGTATAATAGATGGTGTTTTTGATAAGTGAATAAGGTATGTATGTTCAATATTTTAAATAGTGGATGAGTGATATGTCATGAATAGGATTTGGCTATATAAATTAGGTGATAGGATGGTAGGTAGGACACTTGAGTTGAATTTGTATATTTTAGCAAGTTTGGTGTATAATTTGTAGGAATAAATTGTGAACCATATTAAGATGCTTGAATGGTTAAATTGGTATATTTCTATTGAGTTTTATACAGTTGGGAATAGGCATTAATGTATTTGAACATAGGTTATGTTTGGAACATGGTTAGGTATGAATTAGGTCCTTAATGACACATTTTGTGTCACACGACCGTTTCTCACACACGGACTAGTGACATAGTCGTGTGCCATTAAAATATAACATGTATAAATAGCATACAATCTCCGATTGTTACACGGGTTGGCTACACACCCCTGTGACTAGCTATTGGTATGCTCGTTTGGTTTCACACGGCCTCAGCTTGTTACACGGCCCAAAGACACGACCATGTGACTTTTATTGAATAATTGCATTTTTGACTCACACGACCATAATGAGTTACACGGTCATGTGACTCCAGTTTCACACGATCATAGCTTGCCACACGACCATGTGACCCTTGTTTGCACAATTACCCTTCTTTTTGTAAAAGTTTCAAAATGATTCTTGTTTGAGGTCAGGTCGGATCAATTCTAGATCTTTCGTAAGCTCAATTTTGTTTGTTAAGCATGATTTATGTGAACATAAGTAGTTATTCAAATTTTAATTGAATTTATGGGAATTATAAATTGTGTGTATTTGATTTGTGAATTGCTATAACATCTTATCACTCGGGTCCAACAACCGGACCTGGTAAAGGTTGTTACAATTCTAAATATTTCAAAGATTTTAGTATAAACTTCACTAAATAATGACTCATATAAAGGTTTATAACAATATTGATTAAACGCATTTCAAATCTTTCATAAATTGTTAGGCTAATAAGATACCTAAATGCTATTGCATCTATTGCAAAATAATATTATATATTCTCATAATCAATGTCAGGACTCAGAGAAATATTTCATTTTTCTTATTTCGTTTTTGCAAACCTACTCATTTGTATCCTCACTAGTTTTATACCTTTAGATGTTTAGCCTACTTATCTAAAAATTTCATGAATTTAATTCCACTTGAATTGCATATTTTTATTTTAATTTAATAAGCGTGTTTTTATTTTTTAAAAATTTAAAAAATAAAAACTAATTTTTAAAAGTATAAATATAACCATAAAATATTTTCCAAATGGCATGTTTGAAACCATGATTTAAGTTTAAAAAATCCATACATATTCTTTATTTGAATAAAAAATAAAAAGTTGGCTTTGAATTTGTGGAAATCCAAGCCCAACTTCATAAAAGTTAAAAGTTGAAAATTTTGGATTTCAAAATTCATTTTAAAATTTGGAATTTTTAAAATCTAAAATTGATTAAAATAATAAAACATTTTTTTTCACATTTACTTCAAAACTCAAACAATAAATAATTAACTTTACTCAGAATATATCATCAACGAAACTCAAGGTTTTTAAAATTGGACCTGGAGGCGAACCAGTCAAACCATCATTCTCAATTCAATCGATCCAATTGGTTCAATTGAATAAATTATTAAAAATAAAAAAAATTAAAATTAGGTAAATTTGGTTCAACTTGTTCAACTATCAGTCTGATCGGTACAACCAATTCATGAGTCAACCAATTTGACCTATTATTCCGAATTGCTACCCTAACCAATTCCCTATCCAATCGATCTGATCGGTCAGCCCGATCCATTTTTGGAAACAGTGATGAAGCATCATGCATTTAATCCAATTTCCACAATTTTAATTTATAAGCCCCTTACTTTTTACTTATAATTTCCATAATTATGCCACCAATTTGCTGGTCTAACTAGTTCAATTGGCTCGATTGATGTATCCAGTACTATTAAATAATTAATTAAAAAATTCATAAAAATAAAAAAATATTAAAAAATTGATTCAACCGGTTCAACCGCCCAATCAATCGGTCTATGACAATTTTTGAGTCAACCAATCTAATGCATTTTTCTAGACCGATACCTTAGTCGATTCCTGACCTGACTGGCTAGTCCAGTTCGGTTCAAACAACAAAATTCAAAACATCCTAAATAATTAAATTAAAAAAACATTTTTAAAGCTTAAAATTAGTTGAAATTCAAGTCTAAATTTAAGTTATCTAAACAATAAATTTAAATTAATCCAAAATTTTCAATTTTAAATATTTTAAATTCCAAACAAGTAATTTAAAAACAATAAATTTATAAATCATAAATTTTAAAAAAATTTAAAGCTAAAATTTTAAAATCTAAATTCAAATTTCAATTACCAAATTTTACTTAAAGTAATTTGAGGATAAATAGTTAGTGAATTAAAAATTAGAAAATATTAAATATTAAATTTTCAAATAAAAAAATTATCAAAAAAAAAAAACATTAAAGAGTGAATTGACATAAAATAGGGAAACCTTATAACTTTTTTCGCCTTCAAAAATGGATTTTTGTATACAAAAATTGTGCTTCTATGTGAACATGACATGGGCTCAAGCTCATGCATCATAGGCTTCATGGGCTTAAGTGGGCTTTGGGTTGGATATTATGAGCTTTCTTCTTTTTTTAATGATGTTAAATCGTTTTTATTTCCAATATTACTTTTATTTAGAGATGAGTAAAATTACATTCGAATAAAAAATTGAAAAAATTTTAAAATTTGAATTATTCTTGAATTAATTGACTTAATCAAATCAACTCAAATATTTTTTCTAATTTTGAGTTTGAATGAGTTAAATTTTCGAATTCCAATAACTCAAATAATTTAAATAAATCAAATATCAAATCATTTTATTTCTGTTCTCCCCACCACCCTCTCAAACCCTTTTACCTGCTCCCAAAATATTTTACTTAAGGCCAAAACTTTTTTTCCTTTTACTTCCCCCCAAAAAACTTTACTTCCCCAATCCTCAATTTTTTTTTCGAATTTATGTCTAGTATTTATACTATTAAATTAAATTTTACATTTTTACTATTTCTATTATTAAATTGTTTAATCATATTGAATCTTTATCAATTTCTGTTAAAATTGAATTATTGATGATGTCATAAAATATTCGTGTTAAAATTTTCTATTGGTATCAATTTCACCTTTTATCTTTAAAAAACTTTTATTAAAACAATAACATTTTTTACATTTAATATATTTTTTAATTTTAAAATATATGGTGACAATAATCAGAAGATAATTAAAGCAAATTAGCAAGCAAAGAAGCTAACTCGTATATAAAAGATTAATAAATAAATTATGAGGGGATGAAAGTTAATAACAAAATTTAATTATGAAGGGTGGCAATAGCTATAATCAGAAGATAATTAAAGCAAATTAGCAAGCAAAGAAGCTAACTCGTATATAAAAGATTAATAAATAAATTATGAGGGGATGAAAGTTAATAACAAAATTTAATTATGAAGGGTGGCAATAGCTATAAGAACCCAAAGTCATTTTTTTTAACTCGAATAAATATATTCGATTCGAATTCTATCTCACTCGACTCGATTCAAGGAAAATTTTAAATCAAGTTGAGATAATAAAATAGAATTTATCAACCCAATTCACTCAAAAAAGAAATTCATTTAATTTGATCCAATGAAACCTATATTCAGAACTAATGTCTAGATTTTATAGTCCTTTGTTTATAATTTCATAGGATTATAAAATCCACATTGCCTAAGCACCTAAGTTTTCTTTATAAAAATGTATGTTAAATAATAAGAAAATCAAATAGTTGGTGAGTTCCCAACCCACCATAGAAATTCTAATCAATGGGCTCCTCCCGACATGATTTTATTCAACATGGAAAATTTATTGTGAAAAGAAAGGAGAAAAATGGTAGAGTTATAATTTCAAATTCTCTTAAATTCAACATATTTATTTAATTAATTTATGTAATTTTTTTTATGAGATGTCATGAAATAATTTTAAAGTTTGGGATTTTGTTTTTTCTTTCTCTAAGATCTTACAATGTTGAGTAGCAATTTTTTTAATTAAAATTTAATAAGATGTTAATTAATTATAATTTCGATTAAATTCACCATTCAAAATTTAATTTACCTATATAATAATTTTGTAAATTTTCTTATTTAATATTTATGGATTCAGTTTACGAAAACGAAATCTTAAAATTGTAAAT
The DNA here is from genome assembly GCA_005393395.2 of Gossypium australe. Taxonomy (NCBI): domain Eukaryota; kingdom Viridiplantae; phylum Streptophyta; class Magnoliopsida; order Malvales; family Malvaceae; genus Gossypium; species Gossypium australe. The sequence goes on from CM016614.1 coordinate 14,710,602, forward strand.
TTTGATACAAATTAAAAATCGAATCGTTACAATTTTTTTACTTTATTTGTAACAAAAGACTTTTTGACTACTTAATAACAACAAGAAGAAGAAAAAAGAGAAAATTTGCAAGTTTTAGTTTTATGTTGCAAATAAATTGAAAAAAAAAAGTGCTTTGGACTAACTATAGGGAGGTCTTTAACTTTAGTCAAAAGTAAAATGTCACGTTAGTGGATTAATAAAATTTTTAACAGTAGTGACCGATTCGAGCAATTATATTAATTAGAATGACTAAATTGACAAAAAAATATTTAGAGTGACTAAAATAAAAACAACGTTATTTTAGAATGACTTACAGTGTAATTTATCTAGTTTGTTAAATTGTACTACTTTCATAATTCTACGTAGTAATGTTATAATAGCTTGCTATTTTAATATTATACTCATGTAAAAATTTCAAGTCCTTTTAGTTAATAGATTTAACAATCACAATTTTAATTAAAATTGAAATTTGAAAAATTGAAAAATGTAGATTAAAAATAATCAAATTTAAGAATACCTACTAATTCACAACTTAAATATAAAATAAAATTGATTTTAGAATTTTACTAAACAAATTTAACTGTTACGATTTTCGGTTAGGATTGAGATTTTAAATTTTAAAAATGAATGGAGACTAAAGTTAATAAAAAAGTATAAGATAAAAAAAGATGAAATTCTTTTAGTTAAAATTGATGAAATCAAAAATTTCATATGGTAGTCTGATAGTCAAAAGTGTTTATCATTTTAAGTATGAGCTGGATTTGAGTCATCAAGTGTATTGTTCGAGCTTTATTTCAAAAAATATTTATGAAAGTTGAAAAAATTCTTCAAATTTGAATTTTTGATGTCACTCCCTTCGTCAATCACAGATGCGCGTCATAAACACATTCTCAAAGGAGCGTGACCTTGTGAAAGCACTACTTTGCTAAAAATATTAGCTAGCTATCCGCGTCTAGAACCCGAATATAATACGTTGCTTCATCCCACTGGTTGCAAGTAAGCCCTTTTTCGTAATTTGGCTTGTGAATTAGGCCTATAAATCAAGGGCAATCGGGAATAGCAACTCCCATCTCATAATCAGAACCAATCTAATTTCAAAGCCTTCTTCAAAGCTTCAAGGTAATTATTCATCTCTTTTCTCTTATTGTTTTTAGTTTTTTTTTGCATTTTTGTAGATTTAATTTTGATTTTTTTAGTTTGTTCCATGAGTGAGATGAATCTGTGATTAGCGATTTTTCCCCTTCTCAAGTTTTATGGGTTTTTTTATTTAAATCAACACCAGATCGTGTATGTCTTTTCGGCTTCATTATTCATAGTCTCTAAATTAGTAATGATTTTTTTTTTATTTGTTGAATTGTTTGCTGAATCTTACGAACTAAGGTTAGGGATTTTCCTCTTTTCAGTTTTAGGGTTTTCTTTTCAACCGTAGATTTTTTAAATTTAAATTAGATTCTTTGATTTGATTGGATTTTTTAGGCATAAAATTTAGGGTCTTGTCGCTATTATTTTTAGAAGTGCGAAATTGTTTTGAATGTATCAAAACAATCAGAATGGTTTTAGATTACCTAGGAATGTCGATCTTCCCAGATATCCTTCAATAGGATTTTTTTTTTTTTTTTGTGAAATAGATGATATGTGGGCCTGGTTGTAGATATATTTTATATTTTATTTGTTTTAGTTAGTAGTAGTCTTATTTGAGTTTTGTTTTTATATTCAAATAGATGCAAATTTTCGTCAAGACCCTCACCGGCAAGACCATCACCCTTGAGGTGGAAAGCTCCGACACCATCGATAATGTCAAGGCCAAGATCCAAGATAAAGAAGGAATCCCACCAGATCAACAGAGGCTTATCTTTGCTGGTAAGCAGCTAGAGGATGGTCGTACACTTGCTGACTACAACATTCAGAAGGAGTCCACCCTCCACTTGGTCCTTCGTTTGAGGGGTGGTATGCAAATCTTTGTTAAGACCCTCACCGGCAAGACTATCACCCTTGAGGTGGAAAGCTCGGACACCATTGATAATGTCAAGGCCAAGATCCAAGACAAAGAAGGGATCCCTCCAGACCAGCAGAGACTTATCTTTGCCGGTAAGCAACTAGAAGATGGCCGTACCCTGGCTGATTACAACATCCAAAAGGAGTCCACTCTCCATTTGGTGCTCCGCCTTCGTGGAGGAATGCAAATCTTTGTTAAGACCTTGACTGGAAAGACAATTACTTTGGAGGTTGAGAGTTCAGATACCATTGACAATGTCAAGGCTAAGATCCAGGACAAGGAGGGTATTCCGCCAGATCAGCAGAGGTTGATCTTTGCTGGTAAGCAACTAGAAGATGGCCGCACCCTGGCTGACTACAACATCCAAAAGGAATCCACCCTCCATTTGGTGCTTCGTCTTCGTGGTGGTATGCAAATATTTGTGAAGACTCTTACCGGAAAGACCATTACTTTGGAGGTTGAGAGTTCAGATACCATTGACAATGTCAAGGCTAAGATCCAGGACAAGGAGGGTATTCCCCCAGACCAACAGAGGTTGATCTTTGCCGGTAAGCAACTTGAAGATGGCCGCACTCTCGCTGATTACAACATTCAAAAGGAATCCACCCTCCACTTGGTGCTTCGTCTTCGTGGTGGTATGCAGATTTTTGTGAAGACTCTTACCGGGAAAACTATCACCTTGGAAGTTGAGAGCTCCGACACTATTGACAATGTCAAGGCCAAAATCCAGGACAAGGAAGGTATCCCTCCAGACCAACAGAGGTTGATTTTCGCGGGTAAGCAGCTTGAGGATGGCAGGACACTTGCAGACTACAACATTCAAAAGGAGTCGACCCTCCATTTGGTTCTTCGTCTTCGTGGTGGGATGCAAATTTTTGTGAAGACATTGACAGGAAAGACCATAACTTTGGAAGTTGAAAGCTCGGACACTATTGATAATGTGAAGGCCAAGATCCAAGATAAGGAAGGAATCCCCCCAGACCAGCAGAGGTTGATCTTTGCAGGGAAGCAACTTGAAGATGGAAGGACCTTGGCAGACTACAACATCCAGAAGGAATCGACTCTGCACCTTGTCCTTCGCCTTCGCGGTGGTTTCTGAATGGTCTTTTGAAGAAGTGTCTTTTATGATGGGGTTCAACATTATGTTTCTAGTTTTATGTTTTATCTAATTAAGCCTGCTGTGACGCAGTGGCTAAATGCTACAAGTAATAATTTGTATAAACTCTTTTTTTAGTTCTCCGCTTATGTTTAAGGTTTCATGGTTGCCAGCACTTTGGTCATTGAAATAATTTTTCATATAAAGTCTCTAAGCTATCATGTGCTCTCTTCCTCTCTCTCCCTTTTTATTTTTATTTTTAAATTTTGGTTCCGTTCTGGCTTGTTTGATTTGTTTCTTTTAAGCATCTTTTGATAACCATGATTATGAGTTTTGATATGGTTTAATAAATTTGATGGGGTCAAGGGTTCAAATATAAATTTGATGAAGGTTATTCTTTTTTAAACATTAATCTCTTAAATGTATAGAATATGTATTTTACAATTGTTGCACAAATGCTTATGTAAATAAGAAGTCGCAATTCGTGATATCTAAATTTCTAAAATATTTGCTTTTTCGAAACAGACTGTAGTGACCACCTAATCGTTCTCTCACTGACCAGAAATCTCGAGCAATCGAACTGGATTTTCTTCATCTTGTTCAGAATTTTTCTGTTGAAATTTATTGTATTCCTCGTGCTTTCAATGTTGTTGCTATTGGATTGCTAAGGTTTCTCGTGCGGGGAATTGACTTGCTGAATAAGTGCCAGCATCCACCTGTTAATTTAGTTAAACTTCTTGTTAATTTAGTTAAACTTGTTGAAAGTGACAAAACTGTGGGGTTTTTTATTAAAATAATACAAAAAAAGAGGAAATATCCAAAATGGCATGCCATTTTGATTATGTACCAAAATGGTACAGTGTGGTCACGCCAACGGCAGAGGCGACACCACCCTGGTGTTAGGCCTATTCTGCCAAAAAAAAAAAGAAACAACAGTTAAAAAACTGAAAACGAGGAAAAAAAAGCTAACACAACCTGGTTAATGGGTTGCCACATGCGGATTTGGTGCCATTGCCAGAGGCGGCACCAGTGACAAGACTCATCATGCATGCCATTTTGGCATGTTCTGCCTCTTGGGGACCTTATAATGGTCCCCCCAAAAAAAAATTTCAGTTTCAGGTAGATAGAAGAAGAAGAGGGTGGTGGCGCCGGAGAAAGGAGGAGAAAGAAAAAAGAAAAAGAAGAAAAAAATAGAAGTATGTATAATTTTTTTGTTTAAATAATGGATGAAATTGTTGTTATTATGTTTATAATTTGTTGTTGTTATTATTATGATATATATATTGATTGTTATTTTTATTATTTGATGTTGTTAGTTTAGTTTATAACTATTGTTAGTTATTAGGATTAGTAGGTTAATTATTATCTTAGTTTGTTTGTTAGTTATAATTATTGTTAGTTAGAAACCCTAAAATGATATTTTAGTTAGTAGTATATTGTTAGTATATTAATATGTTAGTTAAAAATCCTAAAACCCTAAAATAATATATTGTTAGTATAATTAATATGTTAGTATAGTATATTAATATTTTAGTTAATATGTAGTTAGTATATTGTTGTTAGTATATTAATATGTTAGTTAAAAACCCTAAAAACCCTAAAATAATATATATTGTTAGTATAATTAATATGTTAGTATACTAATATGTTAGTTAAAAACCCTAAAAACCCTAAAATAAAATACTGTTAGTGGTTAGATGTAAAGATAAATGTTGTTCATGTACAAAATGATAATTGTAATAGTATGAGCTTAAGAATAAAAAAAATTGCATATTGAAACATTAATTTTTTTATTTAAAAAAAGTATATACTGATCGAAATTATTTGAGCAATTTTGTTTATTTTTTAACAGGTTGAATATTGAAGATGGATGATCAGTTTTTCGTATGCGTTTATTTCGATGGAATCATCTTGACAACAACCGTTTGATGCATATTTGAATGTCGGCAACAAATAGCAATGAGATTTAATAGAAATGTCTCGTTGGATGATATGAAGGGAAGGATAAACACAAAAATTGTTAGACGTTGTGGGAGAACGATTTCGAGAATTTTCTACAAGTTTCCAGTTTCGGCAGATCCGATCAAATTCACAGAAATGGAACTTGTAGACGACGAAGACGTGGAGACAATGATCGCTTTTTACTGTGGGAATGGGAGTAACAAAAATGCACCGATTCACTTATTTGCTGAGTTAGCCGGTATTGAGCAAAATGAAGATATCAATACATATGGTAAAGAACATGAAGCTCAAGAACCATGCATGGTGCCTCCAATATCGTATGTTGATGTCGAATCGACTATATATGGGATCGATATCGATCTTAATATTACACCCGATATTGATGTGGTTGGTGATGATGGACACGATAGTAGTGATCATTGTGAGGAAGAGGTCAATAGTGACAGTGATCCCGATATGGACGATATACTTGATGATATTGACGATGAAGACATGAATGAAGATGGAAACATTAGCGCGTCTTCGGTCGGGAACCAGATGCGATGTATTATGATACACAATAATCCTAGGCCACACATGTCGCTCATAGACCCCGACGCAGCGCGTGTAGCTAAGTTCCCGGAGTACCCTGAAATATTTCCTACTCACCGGCTGGCCGTAAATTCTGAGCATAAGTTATTTATAGGCCAGACATTCGAAAGTAAAGAAGAGTGTGTATCTGCTATTAAACGGTATAGCATGAATATATCAGCGGATTGCAAAGTCGCAGTGTCTAAATCGACGGTATATATTGGGGAGTGTTGGAAGGCAGGGGAAGGCTGCAATTGGCGGGTACGAGCTGCATTCATTCAAAATTCGCAGATGTGGGAGATACGTAAATTGGTTGGACCTCACACATGCAGACACGTATGACAGAAGATCATCGAAAACTTGATTCCAAAACTATCTGTACGTGTATTATGCCAATGGTGAACGACATGCCGACCATTAAAGTTTCGGTATTGATTGCCGAAATGCAAACACGATTCCAGTATCGAGTATCATATCGAAAAGCGTGGATAGCTAAACAGATGGCAATGGAGCAATTGTATGGGGACTACGATTCATCATATAACGAGCTACAGGGATGGATAGCTGCTACGCGGGAGTACGTATCGGGAACTGTGATTGAGTTACAGGCACGACCTTATTACAGCCTGGATGACCAATTACAGTCGGGGAAAAGAATTTTTCATCGGATGTTCTGGACGTTTGATCCATGTGTGCGCGCATTTCCACACTGCAAGCCGTTTGTGCAGGTGGATGGGACACGGCTATACGAGAAATATACACAGATCTTACTTATTGCGGTTGCTCAAGACGACAATAGAACGTGCTCCCAATAGCATTTGCCATCGTGGATAAGGAGAACATGGAATCCTGGGAATTCTTCCTTACCAACCTGCGGAGGTATGTTATTAGAAACGATAACATTTGCATCATCTCCGATAGAGGAAATGGTTAATTGCCGCAATTAGGCATTCCGGTGTGCCATGGAGATCCGTTTACTGCATCCATCACATTGCGGCTAACTTACTTCGAGATTATAAGAATGCAAACTGGAAGAGACAAGTGGTGAAAATGGGTAAAGGATAACCTTATATTTTTAATATAAGTTTTAATGTTTTTATGTTATCCAGTTACTGTAACTTATCTTTTCTTAAAACATATATAGCGTACGAGTTAGAGCCACATATTTTTCGCCAAAGAATGACTCGACTTGAGCGTGACATGGAAGGTCAAATGAACAAATCTTTTCGACAGTGGTTGAGTACGATAGAGCCGTGGTAATAGGCTCAAAGTTTTGACGAGGGCTTTCGTTATGGTCAAATGACCACAAACTTGGTGGAGGGGGTCAGCGCTGTGTTGTTGAAAACACGACATCTTCCGATTTCATCTGTCTTCTCGACTACATTCTACAGGTTGGCAACCTTGATGCCAAGAATGGGTGAACAACAAGTCAACCAGATGGAGGCAGGACATGTGTTTGTCGAAGATGCCAGGGATGCATTGATTGCAAACCGCCGGATTGCAAGGTTGATGACTGTAGAAATATATTCAAGGCGCCTGGAAACTTTTCGAGTGACGGAGTCCATCGATCGTCGACCCGGTATGCCACCTAGGTCTTATGGAGTTGATCTCCTGAACAGACGGTGCGAATGCAGGAGGTTCCAAACATTTCATTATCCGTGTGCACATATTGTCGCAGCGTGTGCTAAAGCGAACCTTAATGTTGAACAATTTGTCGATGATGTGTACACGCTCGAGCGCACGTTGCGTGTCTTGAAAAATGAGTTCCCTGTCCTGCTCGACTTGTCTACGTGAGAGGTGCCTCAAACGACTTTCGAGCTTGCCCCAGACAGAGCGCTACGCAGGAATCTGAGAGGTCGTCCGCAATCATCCAGAATCTGTAATGAAATGGACATTAGGGAGAAATCCGACAGTAAGCGTTGTGGAGTATGCAGGTTAGGTGGTCATAATCGAAGTAAATGCCTGCAGTGAAACTATCATGTTGGACAATCGTCACGAGCAATTGGGAATTGAGCTTATTTAGATTAACACGTTTTGTATTGAGATTTTTGGTGATTTTTAATAATTAGGGCTTAATTGTAAAAAATAAATAAATTGAGGGACTGGAATGCAAAATAAATGACATGTATGGTTTTGTATGAATATGTGTAACACCCCTAAACCATTATGGAAATTACTGAACATTAAAATAATATATTACCACCAATTGTTCAATATTCCAAGTCAAATGAACATTAATAAAATCACATGCTAATTTACAACAAATTAACTTGTTTATTTAAAAAATAAATCACTAATCATACGATCATTTTATAATCTTATATTTAATATTAAAGAAGCTTAATATTTATACTCCATTTAATGTCAAATTCTTGTTATACTTCAATCAATTCAAATTAAAACGTGCCAAGTCAATTTCATGAATCACAATTAATCTAACATAACATATAACATATTTACTCAAATTCACATTTATACTTTTCTAAGCATAAAATCACATAACTATACTCAATGCAATCCATATTCATTCACCATATTCAAATATATATATAAATCTATCATAAACACCATTCAACCATAGCATAAAATATCATGATCAAACATACTCAAACTCAACTAAACAAAACCAAATCCAAGCAAAATCTACCTTGACCGAATGCCATTTATACAATATAACCACTTAAATGGTCAAATATACAAGAACAAATATATATATCCACATTAACCACAAATTTTAAAGCTCCAATTAATCAAGATAATTTTATTCAAATAAAGTACAAACATTGTAATATTTAAAAATACAAAAATAAAGAAAAATCAAAACCGCAAGAAACACCTAAAATTGATGGTTCGATGGTGTGGTCCTAGGTGTATACTTCTGCGGTGGTCGACGTTCACGTCGTGGGTGGTTGCGACGACCAACATCCTCTTCAGGCCCAGGTGGGGGTCCAGGTGAGGTTGTGCTAAACATGGCCGAAAAATCATGTGGCTCGAATGGCATCGATGAACTTAAGCCAGGAGGAGTGCCATGATGCAGTGGATACGACGCAGGAGGCCTGACGTCCTGCAGTGGATACGAGCCGAGAGTGCTGTACTGCGGTGGGTACGATCCAAATATATCAAACCTCCTGACGAGCCCGGGAAGTAGTCATTGCCCGACACATCTGGATGATAAGAATGTGCATCCGAATGTGAATGTGATTGCTCGGGCTCCGGCTCAGGATCAGGATTTGCAGCTACCTCGGCCTCCATATCAGCCACTGGCTCGTATGCCCCATATCGCTGCATGTGTGGGGGGACTACAGTCGACTGCCCTCCGAGTATATATGGCTTCCCCATACTAGAGTACCATTGTATGTACTCTAATAGAGGTTGCAAATCGGAAGAAATATCCATCTAGGGTATTCGAGACATCCGCTCATTCCACACTGCAATAAATCTCAGATGCTTAACCCCCCAATGTAGTCCCTGTTTCCCTCTCTTGTTTATACCGTGAACCTCTCCCACCTGGCATGGCGAATTCGGGATATATTGGATGCAACCAAACTGTCGCAGCACTCGATCCCCGTGGTACCACTCGACTACATTGAAATTGATAATTGGTGCGTTTGTGCACCACATATACGAGTGAATATAGGCAAACGGGGGTATAAAGGCTGCAATTTTCGGTCTACGATATGGCATCCATATAAACTGCACGATTAATAAAATTGTTAAAATTTAACACGGTATGAGTAAGATATATAAAGTAACACGTAACGAATATTGGAATCGCTTATCCCTTCCCCGGCATGTTGTTCAATCATAAGACGGTATATCGGGACAATGTACGACCTCCCGATACCTGGATAAATACTCCATCTACAAAAAAAAATTTCAAGTCAATATAGTATTGTTACAATAACATCAATATAAAGAAATTGTCAATTAGTAACAAGTTATATTTTATCACCTGTTTACTAGTGGATATACGTATGGTTGGTGGGTAACTGATGCCAAGAATGGCATCCGATAAAGAGTCCACAACTACAATAATGTAAGGCATCCGCCTATGTCTACGGCCGCTGGCTTTGTCGTTTGACAAAGCTTACGGTACAACATCGCAAGAACTGCGGAGCCCCAACTATACGAGTGAGCATTGCTCAAATCAGCTAATAGGGGTAAGTACATGATATGAACCCTATTATTGTTTGCATTGGGCTTCAGTACACCCCCTATGATGTGCATAACGTATGCTCGAGCAGCGCACATCAACTCGCCTTCAGTGGCATTAGCTGATAATTGTTTATACCTCGCTCTCAGCCATGTAAATTTCAAGCTCAAAATATTTTCTTCATCATTGCCGTACGAGACTCCTAGTAGGCTCTCACAAAGTGTTAATGGGTCAGCTAGCGCACTGACGCCAGTAACGGGACTCCCGTCGATTGGGAGCCCAAGTTGCACTGTAACATCCTCTAGAGTGACTGTGTACTCTCCACAGGGGAAATGAAAAGTGTGGGTCTTCGAGCGCCAACGCTCAACTAGTGCGGATATTAAATCATACCGCAGATCAAACGTCCGGATCAGTGCTGCTGACCTGAATCCAGCTTGCTCTATATAGGGCATCAATCGTTCATCTGGGGGATTTCCTAAGCCATTCACCCGGCCCCTTAATACACGGTACGAGCCCTGACATTGTTAAATCACAAAAAAAATTATTATAATAACATAATTTATTATGTAGCTATTTTGTTAATATAACCCGCAATTAATAAATAACAATACATTACCATATTATTAGCTGCATCAGATATGTGAGGAACTGTACTTATCAATGGAGCCATCGTCGTCTGAAATATTTAATTTTTAACCTACATAAAAAACAATAAATTTAGATTAAATTACTAAAAACTAACATGCCAATAAAAATAATATAATAACAAAAACATAACATAAACAACACATAAAAAATATACTATTAATAACATAAATTTTAGTATTTTTTTAATATATATATCTAACAATATTAATAACTAACAATAATAATAATAATTTCTTACTAACAATAATAATACTAACTAAAATAATAATTACGTTTAAACTAACAATAATAATAATTTTTTTACTAACAATATACTAACTAAAATAATAATTAAGCTTTTTAACTAACACTACACCAAAACAGACTTTTAGCGGCGTTTTAATTAAAAACGCTGCAAATATTATCCTTTCGCGGCGCTTGAAAGAAAACGCCGCAAAAAGTTGAGCAATAGCGGCGTTTTTTTCACAAATGCCGCTAAAAAGGAGATATAGCGGCGTTTTTTTCCCAAACGCCGCTAAAGACCTGACCATTACCGATGCTTTTAAAAAAACGCCGCTAAAGACCTAAGTATTAGCGGTGCTTTTAAAAAAACGCCGCTAAAGACCTGAGCATTAGCAGCGCTTTTAAAAAAACGCTGCTAAAGACCTGAGCATTAGCGGCGTTTTAGAAACGCCGCTAAAGACCTGAGCATTAGCGGAGCTTTTGAAGAAACGCCGCTACAGACTTGAGCATTAGTGGCACTTCTAAAAAAACGACGCTAAATACCTAAGCTTTAGCGGCGCTTTTGAAGAAACGCCGCTACAGACCTGAGCATTAGTAGGGCTTCTAAAAAAACGCTGCTAAAGACCTGAGCTTTAAATGAGTATTGCAGGGAAAATAAGTAGAAGAAGATTATGAGATCTAAATATTGTACAGACTACTGTAAATTCCGAAGAGGGCAATAGTGAACAGCAAACAATAGTTGGATCCTCTAATGTGCCTGACATAGATGATGAGCCTGCAGAATTACAAAGTAAAATTAAATTATTTTACCTGCATGTTGACTTTTTTTATTGATTCATTTTTCAATTTTAATATGACAATGATATTATATCATTGTTCAGCTGAGAGTGGTGGGACTCGCAGAGGTCGCGGACGTACGCTGCTTAATAATTTATACGAATTAAATTCTGTCGAGCGTGTGAAAGTAGGGAGAAACAGTCATGGCCAGCCTGTTGGCTCTGAAGCTCGAGTTCTTGCAGGCTATTTGGGCATTATTGCACAAAATGCAAATATGTTGCCCATCAATTACGAGTCATGGCATCACATGTCTGATGCAAACAAAAATCAAGCTCTGGAGAACATTAAGGTAACAAAACGTGAATGTAATTTATAATACTTTGGTTGAAGTTTCATTTATATTTACTTTCTAAACTTATGTTTTTTTAGGAAAGGTTTGCTTTGGAGGTCTCCGATGACTATATAAAGAAGTCATTGGGAAAAAATGGAGAGACAACAAAAGCAAATTGAAAAAAGAATATTTAAAGAAAGAAATAAGCCTCGAGGATAAACCGTGAAATGTCTCGCCGGGAATGTTGAGGTATCAATGGAAGATGCGGCTAGATTCTGGAACTCAAAGAAAGGAGAGGTATTACCTAGTTCTAAACTCTTATAAATTTTTCGGTTTATAGTATTTACTATATACGTAATAATAATATCGTTATGTAGGACCGTGAGCGTGTCGGAACGAGCAGCAGGCAGAAACAAAAATTCACGCACTCAGCAGGGTCGAGAAGTTTTGCTTCTATAGCTGAGGCCGAGGTATTATAATTTATTAATTTTGTCAAATATTAATGACTTTATACTATTAAATTATGTTTCTACTACAACACTGCAGGAACTTTCCACCGGTCAAAAAGTTGGACGCGTTCAGCTT